>OZ012735.1:62836346-63436346 GCA_963859935.3 Lathyrus sativus
CAAGTGTAGACTGTTCCCCACCACCTTAAGAAAATGGGCTATGGTGTGGTACAAGCGCCTTGCGCCCGACTCCATCGCCTCATGGGGAAAACTGAAGCGCTAGTTCTCCTGGCACTTCACATTGTCCCGGCGCCATCCGAAGACAATGGCGGTCCTGGAGGCCATTTTTCAGGGGAAGAATGAACCACTTTGAGACTCCATTGAGAGTTTTAATCGCGAGGCCGTCCAAGTGTCCATGACAGACGACATGAAGAAATTCCTGATTGTTGCTACTGCGAAAATCGGCGCCGGCTGACAGAAGAGTCGCCACCGTGCGTTATTTATCCCAACGGAGGGAAAGGAAACGCTCGAAGTAAACCTCGCAAAAAACGGGAAAGGTATGGTCATCGCAACCAAAACCTGGGTTCGGGAGTCGGTTACGCAAGGGGAAGGTATTAGCACCCCTCACGTCCGTCGTACTCGACGGGATCCACGCTTGCTTGGTTTGTCTAAAGGATGCAAAACAATCTATCTACGGCTGCTAAATCTAAACGAAAGGGAATTGACTCGATAGAGCGTAGCACTCTATGCCTACGTATTCTCAAGAGAGAAAGTCAGAGTCAACGTAGTTCGGGACTACAGGGAAATTGGCTCGCCAAGACCTCGCGTCTTGTGCCTACGTACTTCCACACAGCATGGAAGATCAGAGCTTACGTAGTTCAGGCTAACTACGGCTAGACTGGGTGTTTTCACACAGGAGTGAGAAATTAATCTGGTTTCACAGGTACGGGAACCTATGGGAAAAACTACGGTCTGGTCTCAAATGCACTCGGGCAAGAGAAAAGGGATAACATCAGTCGTCAGCGGGGAAGTCTCGATCGCACAGCAGCGAGAGAACGAAAGGTTAGTTGTTAGTGTGCTCGCTAGGATATCGCATCCTATGCCTACATATTCTCGTCTGGTACGAGAAATCAGAGCAGCTGTAGTTCGGCTACTTTCGGGACCACAGCGCAAATCTCGTTTTATTGATATTCTGAAAATGGTTACAATGATTGAGAACTGAAAAATAAACTCCTAAAAACTTTATCCTATTCATCATGAACAATCAAATGGAAAATAGTCCCCTAACAGGTGGACTTCAAAAAAACTATCTCTAAAAGTGTAAAAAGTCCCCTAACAGATGGACTTCTAAAACTATCCCTAAAATAAACTCTTATGAAGAAAATATCTATTCTAAAAGAAAATAGGAAAAACTATACTAATACTTCTATACTCTTTTTTTTTCTATTTTTTCCTTTTTAATATTCTTTTCTTTTCAATATTCTTTTCTCCTTTTTTATATTTTTTTCTCTTTTCTTTTACATATATCTCTTTTTTTCATATATCTTTTCACATTTCTTTTCAATATTCTTTTCTCACATATTTTCCTTTCTCACATTTTTTCCATATTCTTTTCCTTCATTTTTCTTTTCAATATTCTTTTATGGATATTCTTTTTTCAAATATATTTTTCATTTAAAATCTAAACAAATGAAAATAAAAGAAAAGAAAATAAAGACAAAAACAAAAAAAAGAAAACTAGGGGGTGCAACTAGCCCAGGATGGGGTCCAGCAGTAAAAACAATACAAAACTGGGCCCAGCCCATAGGCAATTCAGAAAAAAAAAGAAAGAACCCAGAGGGGGGGGGGGTGAGTTGAGAAAAACGGAGGTGCTGATAGCATCCACTGGCCCAGCCCAATCCACAATGAACTAAAAGGTGCAGGGAAGTGGAAAAACGGGGGGTGTAGAGCTGAAACACATTGGGCTCAGCCCAGTCCCCAAGAACACACACAGAAGGGGGGTTACAAGAGAAACGCAGGTGCAGTAAATAACATCCAATGGGCCTTTGAGCCTCTAAGCCCAAATTCGGTCCGAGCCTAACCCCTAAAACCCTAACCCCAATTTTCTTCTCCTGAACACTGTTCATCCCTTTGTTGCGCCGCCCTCAGCCTCTCTCCCTTAACCTTTCTCCTTCGCTTCATCTCTCTCTCAGATACCCCCTCTCAATCTATCTCGGTCTCACAATGCTTCAAACTCACCATTCTTTCGCCAATCTCAAAAAAAAAAACAAAAGAAAGATCCATAACCAACAACTAAACTGGGATGTTGTGGTGACTTCGCGGGAAGAAGATGATTGGATGAACTATTGCGTGTCTGGTGAAGCTTTCTGGAGTCGCATGTTGAAGATCCATGAAGCTCGTTGATGGCTCTGGAGATTAGTTGACGTTGCTGTGTTCGTGAGGAAGAACGAGGACGATGATGGACTATGTTGTTGTGAGGACGTTCTTGAAGGAGGTTCGTTGAAGATCTGGTCGCGGATGCATGTGGATGAGCTCTGGAAAGATGATGACGATGATGAGCGAGACGACGAACAACCCGAGATATGAAGAAAAATGATGAAGTTTGTGGATCCTTTTCCAGAAAACGAAGAACAATCCTGCATGTTCTTGAAGATCCTGTACGAAATCTGGAACTGGATCTGGAGATTAGATGAAATCTTGAAGCATGTTCTTGCGTTTCTGGGGAATCACCTGTGGTGTTCTGGGAAAACCACAAGCTCTGAAGAACAATGATGATGATGATGTGAGCGTGCTTTGAAGGTTGATGAAGATCGTTGGCGATCTGTGAACCTGATGACGGTTGCATGCGATTCTTGAGGAAACCTTGAAGGTTCTGGGAGTGTCATGAAGGATCTGGAGAACTTGGATGATGAACCAGACGGAGTTCTTGATGATTTGGAAATCTGGAAGAAAAATGCATGAAGATGATGAACGGATGAAGATAGGCATTGATCTGGAAAACGGATGAAGAACACGAGGGAGGTTCTTGAAGTTTCTTCTGGAAAATCTCATGAAGGTTTGAATGTTCATAGATGCATTTGGTATGAAGATCTGGAAAATGTGATGAACATCAAGGACAATGACGAACTCGTATGAGTTTCCCGGTGAGGTGATGAAGATTGGTTGCAGTTGATGAGAGGAGAAAGATGAAGATTAGAAGGATTTCTGGGCAAAAAATGGTTTTCCGGCGAACTTGGATTTTCCGGCGAGGTGGTTAGGGTTTCAGGCGACAGTTGCGGTGGTCGGAAGAAGTTGGAAGATGACCAGAGTTGGTTGGTGGTGGCCGGCGATTGGGGGTTGCGGTGGTTGCATGGCCGCCGACCATGCAACCGGTGATGCTCAGGGGAGGACGCGTGGCGATGGTGAGCGCTGCATGCTTGCCGCGTGTTATGGGAGAGAGTTAGTGGGAAGCTATGTGGCAGATTCTGGTGAAGTGGAAAAATGAGGTGGGGCCTCTGAAATTGAACGCGTGGATGCCTTAAATAGTGACACATGTCACTGCATGGACAAAAAAAAAGGACCTGAAAGATCTGGGCCTCCAAAAACTCTGAACTGGCCCAAACGAAAATGATATTAATAAACCCAAAACCCTGAATTAAAAATGGATTAAACCTAATTAAAAACTAATCAAAGATTAAACCTAATTAACTAGTAATTAAAACTACAATTAGATCTAAATGACAATTAAACTAATTTAATCCTAATTAAATCTAACAAACTCTAATTAAAAGATGACTAATATTAAACTCTAATTAAACTAATTAAATCCTAATTAAATCTAAAAGATGATTAAAATCTAGTTAAACTCTATTAAACCAAAAAAAGAATTAATATCTAATTAAATTCTATTTAAAACTAATAAAAGAAAAATCTATTATATTCTACTAAAACTATTAAAAAACTATTAAAACCTATTAAAAAATTCTATAAAATTCTAAAAATGATTTAAAGCTATTAAAAATATTAAAAAAATCTATTTAAATTCTAAAAAACCTATAAAACCTACTTAAAATTTACAAAAGGCTATTAAACCCTAAAAAATGCAAACAAAGGCAAATAACCAATATAAAAGAGAGCGCGAGACCAGATCGAAGCAAACAGTAAATCCAGACACCAAGAATCTCAAAAATCACTGCATAAACTGAAAACACCCAGGAAGCGCGCGACTTCACAAAATAAACTCCGATTATCCGAACCGGTCTGAGATACCCGAAAAGCGACAACAGGGCTGTAATCCCGATAAAATCACCATGATTGAGGAAATGCGCTATATGCAATATGCAAATGCGAATGCGAAAATGCGTCGAAGCATAAACCGAAAGTGGCACCGGTTGGTCAAATTTTAGGGTGCAACAGCTGCCCCTATTCAAGCGACTTGGACTTGAAGGGATGAAGAGCGAACAACCTTCAGACAATCGAGGTACGAGACGGTTGAATACCAATAAACCCGAAAATTTGCCAACTGTGAGAATATACTGTAAAACTGCTTGGGGAGACATAATCCAGAAAACCGAGTCCAGTCGTCACGGCAACAAACTGATCAATCACCTGGTAAAGAACTCCTGATTTTAACGACCGTTACCCGCGTGATACCACAGATAACAAACCCGAGGGTTGCAACAAAACACCTGATCCTCTCACATTGCCTACTGATAGATAGGAAGAGAAATATACTCACATCGTCCAAGGATAGACGGAAAGACACCCAAAATCCATACTCACATCGTCTAAGGATAGACGGAAAGACACCCATAATCCATACTCACATCGTCTAAGGATAGACGGAAAGACACCCATCCCGAAGGAAAAATTCAATACTCACATCGTCTAAGGATAGACGGAAAGACACCCATAATCCAAGGAAAACTTCAATACTCACATCGTCTAAGGATAGACGGAAAGACACCCATAATCCATACTCACATCGTCTAAGGATAGACGGAAAGACACCCAAATCGATACTCACATCGTCTAAGGATAGACGAAAAGACACCCATCCCGAAGGAAAAATTCAATACTCACATCGTCTAAGGATAGACGGGAAGACACCCTTAATCCATACTCACATCGTCTAAGGATAGACGGAAAGACACCCTTAATCCATACTCACATCGTCTAAGGATAGACGGAAAGACACCCAAAATCCATACTCACATCGTCTAAGGATAGACGGAAAGACACCCATCCCGAAGGAAAAATTCAATACTCACATCGTCTAAGGATAGACGGAAAGACACCCTTAATCCATACTCACATCGTCTAAGGATAGACGGAAAGACACCCATCCCGAAGGAAAAATCAATACTCACATCGTCTAAGGATAGACAGAAAGACACCTTTAATCCACCTCGACACCATCCATCAAGTTTCAGAATCCTTTCGTCTACGGGATTTGATGGAAAGAGCAATATCCTTAAAGGGGCCACATCATCAGTAAGGACCGACAGGAAGAAAACCACCTTCAAAGCGCCATGTCGTCAATAAGAATCGACAATCAGGAAAACCGAACATTCTTCAAAGAGCCTCGACGTCAATAAGGATTGACGGTCAGAAAATCCTTCTTGAAATGTCATCTCATCCAATAAACAGAAAGAAAACCACTATCCGAAAGATCGCTTTGAAACCCCTCAACATCTAAAGATAGCCGGAGAAGACTCGCTGGGGAAACACACCATCCATATGATCTGACGATAAGAAACCCGCTGAAAAAAATCACCTGAAACTTCACATCGTCTACTGATAGACGGAAAGAACGCCATATGCTAGAGAAACCCCATCTTGAAACCCCACTGAAAAAAATCAACCGAAACTTCACATTGTCTACTGATAGACGGAAAGAAAACAACTTGCTAGAGAAACCCCATCTTGAAACCCCACTGGAAAAATCACCCGAAACTTCACATCGTCTACTGATAGACGGAAAGAAAACCTTTTGCTAGAGAAACCCCATCTTGAAACCCCACTGAAAAAAAATCACCCGGAACTTCACATCGTCTAATGATAGACGGGAAGAGAGCCATATTCGAACTCAAGACGTCTGATGATAGACGGATAAATCCACTTATTAGAGGAACACATCGTCAATATGAACTGACGGGAAGCAAAGTCTGTCGATACCAGATGACTGGTTGATCAAAGCATAACTGTTGTATGATCTGAAATATGAATAAACTGTTGAATTGTCTGAACACTGCTGCTGGATGAATGCCCCTGAACTGATCATAGAGTAATTCACGTGCCATATGAGGCTGATAGAAAACCTGGCTTATGCTTCGTATGCATATGCGTATGTTTGAATTTTTCTATGGCGTAATGCTCCACTCAGGATGGAAATGCTACGCATTTTGAAAATGGAATGCAAGTATGATGCAAATATGATGATATGCAACATGCTAATGCAGGCTCGGACTACTGGAGAAAGCTGGGTACAGAAAAACCACTTCAGCAAAATAAATGCTGAGGACGAAGCCAACTCCGCTGGGGATAAACCGGATATCACAGAATCATTCCAGCAAAATAAATGCTGGAAGAGGGAAATCAACTCCGCTGGGGATAAACTGGATATCACAGAATTATTCCAGCAAAATAAATGCTGGAAGAGTGAAATCAACTCCGTCGGGGAAACGATATATGTGCCAAGTATGATTGGACTTCTCTGGGGATAGCTTACCCGTGCCAATGAAAAATTGGACTTTGCTGGAAAAAATAGACGGAGTCTTCCTGCGTACTGATGAAGATTGGATTTGGAAACTGATGCGCCAACACGGATGGGCCTCACAGTGATCGCCAACATGGATCTGGGCTTTTAGGCTATCTGTGATGGGTCAGGTACAACTGACGCTGGAAAACATTCTGTCTGAATACCCAGTTTTCTGGTTGAAGAGTCAAGGGATAATAACACGACTTCCCGACATTCGTCTCGCACTCGAAAATTGGCCGAATCCGTTCGAACAGCTCTGAATAACTCTGCTGATACGGAGAAGAACCACCCCTTCGCTTTTGATACGCCCCAGCCCGCGGGACCTCTGTGGTGATGCTCCTCAAAAGGACATCTGAAAATCTGTACCCTGATGGTCTGATATGAAATGCCCCAGAATTCTGCACTTCGGAGAGATACTTCACATCAAATGTTTCTCGAATAAAGAATAACTTCTGCGCTCTTAAGATGGCCTGCCCCTGGCTGCAATGATTTTGCCCCTGATTATCTGATTCAGAGTAGTGCCCCTGACTACGAGATATTTACCGAACCTCAACCTGATTGTCCCAGGATAACTGACTTCGAAAGGTTGACCTGACTGGGGATCACTGGATGTAGCTTGCCCTGGCTTGCGGAGCATTCGGGCGTTATGCATTCTATCCTGACCATACCTTCCATGGTAGAAAACTTTCCTGCTGTCAGGCGCTTACTCGCAAGTAAAACAAGTTATTCTGCGTAAAAGATATACTAATGCAACGCATATGACAGCTTTGACATCCAATCTGTTCACTGGGAAAAGGAAAAAACAGTTTATGGCATATAATGCACAAAACATTTATCAAGAATATCAACATCAGTACCAACATGGTAAGAGGAACCCTTTTAGGAGTCAGTTTCGACACGACCTTTACCGAAGTATGCTTTCGAAACAAACCTGCTTTAATTAGGACTTTTGAAGGTTATAACGTGGTCAGGTTCACGGTTTTGAAGGAAAGGATAAAGGCTCAAAGTTTATTTTAACCCACCCATTCTCCTTGATGTTCTTCCATCCTACGTTCAGCTAATTCGACCTTAGCGCTCACCTCTCAGAGGCTGAAAGATAGGAGTGATAGTTCGAGAAACCATGAGTTTTTTGGAGTGACAGTTACTCACTCTTCGTCTTTGACACTTGAGGTCACACGACTCGTGTTTCATTTGAGGATTTTCTTTTGTCATCCTTTCATCTTTTCCTTTTCTCGTTTTCTTATCCCTAACTTTTTCCTGGATTGACTCTTTTTGAGTTTCTTTTGATTTTTTAAGTCCAGCGGGATGCCCTCATTTTTGCCTAAGTCATTTGTTTTGAAGTTTTGACTTAGCGGGCTTTTGATTCTTTTTGCTTTCTTTTTTTCCGAACAAGTCGTGTGACACTGGTTGCCTGACTCATTGGAGAATAATGTGACTGTATCACTCTTGATTTAACCATTGGTTTTTTTAGGCACGACCTCTAGAGGTGTGATTGATCCTCGAACGGACACTCCTTTTGCAACTTGAACGCTCGGCCAAATTAGCTAACACCTACCCTGCCCCAGGTTAAAGATGGAGGGTTTTTCGTTTTCAGAAAGAAATCCTACTACTAGGCTCAAAGGGGTTGACAAGGGATTATCTTCCTTATATCACCGGTGTTTAGGGATTTGAAACAATGCCTGTACATCATCAGCAGGTTTTACTTCAAAAGCATACAATATCGGAAGTTGCATGTCGTTCATTTTCGTCATCCTCCTCAGATCCTTCTTAACCGATCATTGGACATTTGTAAAAACAATTAGTGAACACGAATGGATTTAATCAAAACATGCATATTTATTCCATTATCATCAACTGAATGAAAACAACAAGTTTTACGAACAAGATTGCAATTTAAACAGGAAAGAAACTACAAACGTAAAGAAATGACAAGATAAAACAAAGAAAAATGCCAGCTTCTGAGAACCGGGCTTTCACATCTGTCCTGCTGCTGAACCAGCCATCTTCACAATCAGTTATTAGAGGCAACTCGAAGTTGTCCTGATCTGCTTTCAGCGACCCAACCAAATTATAGAGCCCCTCCTCCTCATTCAGATGATTTTGGATCCTTCTTGCCCGAAGTTGATAGTTGCACTATCAAGTAGGTCCTGCACCTTGTGCTTGAAGGCCAGACAATCTTCAATGTTGTGCCCCGGTGCTCCTGAATGGAAATCACAGTGCTCATCGATATCATACCCTGCTGGAGGCGTACCTGTCAGCGGGGCTAACTTCCTCTTCTCAACCAACTGTAATCGTAGCAACACCTGAAGAAGTTCGGCATATGGCATCGGAGGCACATCAAATACCCTCACCGGCCTCTGATTTTGAGCTCTTCGCTGATTGGGATGCTGTTGCCTTTGCTGCTGTTGAAATCGTTGCTGTCGTCGCTGGTACCCGGGTTGACTGTTGAACAACCTTCGTAGCAAATACAACATCAGTTTCTTGATTTCCACCGTACTGATTAGGGCACTCCTTATGCTTAGCCATTTTCTTTCTCAGATCTGCCCCAGGAATAGGCAACAGTTGTGGGCATGGAGATTCTGACACCATGGAGTCCAGGATACGTTTCTGTCCTACTGCAGCTTTAGAAACATCCATCATCTTAGCATCAACTGGGATAGGACTAATACGTACAGCTACACCGCTTGGCGTGAATTCAATATTTTTTGACTCAATCAGGTCTTGAACATTGTGCTTAAAAGCATGACAACCCTCGATGTCGTGTCCGAGTGCCCCAGAATGAAATTCACATTACTTACTGGTATCGTACCCATAAGGAAGCGCTCCTGTGGGTGGGTCCAATGTTCTCTTTTCAACCATTTTGAACCTCAATAAAGTCTGCAAGAGCTCAGCATACGTTGAAGGTGGCGCCTCAAATACCCTCTTTGGCCTCCCCTCCTGAATCCTTTGTTGAGCCGGATGTACCCTTAGTTGTACTTGCTGATGTCTGTCAACACGTTCGTTAAGCTCAGGCTCCCCAGGCACAGGTGGCACGAGCTTTTTCATTGCGGCTTCAAATAGCTGATCATCCCCTTTCCTAAGCACATTCTTGACTACTTCCATGATCAAGCTCATTTGGGTCTTCAGCTGACTATTTTCCTCTTTGAGGATCTTCTGCTCCAGAAGCATCTCTTGCATGTCTCTCATCATCTGCCCCAGCTGGCTTCGGACTTCAATCAATTCAACCTGATTCTGTTCCATATCTCTGAAGGAATTCCTGCAACAAACTGGACGATGAGGAAATAAGACCCACGGTTCTGATGTACCTGTTAAATGATAATGCAATGCAGAAAGCAAACACACATTCATGACAAGACAAAGAGAAACTCAAGCTATAAGCACACAGACGAACACCTCCCACACATGTACCACCAACAAAAGCAGCACGTAAGCACAAATGAGTACGAATACAATGACCCCAGCCAACAATCCTGGTGGTGGTCAGCAAACACTAATGCACAAAAGCTAACGGGTTAGGCAGAGAAAACAGATGCAACACCCGGCACAGAAACCTCTAGAAACTTCTCCCATATTCAACTGAACTCTCCGTTTGACATTCTTCAGAACACACACTTCCCGTGGAGTCTTCCATGACATTAACTGACGAACCCACACAACTGGATGACGGAGAATCGTTAATCTGAACAAAACCCTGGGGCGCGATGAAAATCCGGTTAGAGTCTAACAAATCCTGAACCTGGCTTCTAAGCACCTTACAATCATTTGTTGAATGTCCCTGTGCCCCAACATGGTACTCACAGCGGGCGCTGGCATCAAAACCTGGAGGATATGGTGGAATCATTGGATTAGTCTCTTTCGGCACGATCAATCCACTTCTGACCAGATCTGGCAACAACTGACTGTACGACACCGGTAGCTGAGTAAACTTCCTTTCAGGTTTCCTTGGTCTTCGTTGGGCGTGCTGACGCGATCGACGACAGGATGACCGTTGACTTGAAGTGTCTGAAAACCGATCCTAAGATGCTAGAGATTCTGAGACGACGTCATTTCCTTCTTCCCACTCCTCTTGAGAACTGACAACTGACTCATTCTTATCAACTGGGATATAAGGAGCATCTCGAAGCTTTCCACTCTTGAGTCCTCTCTCAACAAGCTCCCCCATTCTCATCAGGCCCACAAAGCTTGTACAACCGAACAATTTGTCATAATAATGGCCTTTCAGAGTAACCAAGAGGTCAACCATTTCTCTTTCCTGCAGCGGTGGTTGAACACTAGCAGCCAATTCTTTCCATCTTTGCACATACCCTCTGAATGATTCATTCTCCGCCCGAGATAATTCTTGCAGATGTACGAGACTAGGAGCCATATCCAGGTTGTAATCGTATTGCTTCAGGAAAGCTCTGGCTAAATCCATCCATGATCGAATCTGATTGCTCTCTAACTGCATATACCACCTCAAAGATGCCCCAGTCAGACTATACTGAAAGCAATGGATCATCAATTTGTCATCTCGCACAAACGAAGTCATTCTTCGACAGAACATCATCAAATGTTGCTTCAGACAGCTATCTCCCGTGTACTTTTCAAATTTCGGCACTTTGAACTTATAAGGCAACACCAGTTCAGGAACCAAACACATGTCTGCAGCATTCGGGTTAACAGCATCTTTCGCCTCCAAAGCTTTAACTCTTTCTTCCAATACTCGGAGCCTTCTATCACCTTCAAGAGCTCTTGAGTTTACAGTCCTGGCTACCGGGATATCTCTGTGTGGCTTCCTCTCAGGGAAAACAGCACCTTGATTGTTAACAGGAGGAGGACGTTCATTTCGGGCAACAAACTGCTCATGTCGATCTCGGTTCTCAACAGTAGGCTGTACAACTTGGTCTGCAGTAACGTTGTTTGCTTGCGGGAAGTCTTCCATAGAATCATACCGAGGGCTGGACGTCATAGTAAACCCTGTCAAAGTGTTAGGAGACTGGAAATTGCCTTCAGATATAGCTATCAATTACCTTTAACTGACTCCACTGCTTGATTCTCAAACCTGCTCAAGTCTGTTCCAACCCCCTGGTCGTCTTCTGACAATCAACAGTTGCTCAATCCAAACTCCGGGTACTCACCTTCAGGAAACAAAGGTTGGATCAGAACTCTGGCTAACTGGAGAAATGCTATGCAATATGATGCAAAGATGCTTATGCAAATGCAATGTAATGCAACAAACACGGGATCACAGCCCCCACAACACGCTCTAAATGCTGCTGCACAGCTGACGGAGTACGTTCTCTCTAAAAGAGAACGCCAAGATAGCGGGTAGGCTGGAAGTCAAGGTTCTCGCAAAAAACCCCCCACTCACGGGTATGGACCTAAGGCACGGCATCCTATGCGGTCATCAGCGTCACAGACTTTCATGAGGAATGATACGATTCCCAGAAGGAGTGGCATCGTCATCTCATGAAGAGGCCTCACTTAGCTGACTTCCAATTGATCGGTCCCCAGAGTCGACAATCCTCACGTCTGGACTCCCCTCAGATCCTCAGGATCGGAAAGAAGCACCTCGGAGAGAACCTCGTCTGAGCGTGAATTTCGTGGGGAACTCTTGCCTGCTCAGTAAACAGGTTCGCCCACTAATCTCCACAACTACGTCTAAATGCATACTCAAGCAGCCCAGGTCTGGCTATCACTCAAAATATCACCCTCCCCAGCACAACGGCAACAGATAATAGCAATACAGAAATAAACACCCAAAAGACAAGCAAACAAGCGCTAGGATTGACTCTCTTAGGGGACGTTGGATCCCACATGCATGGGGAACTATCGCAGTCCCCAGCAGAGTCGCCAGCTGTCGCTACTGCGAAAATCGGCGCCGGCTGACAGAAGAGTCGCCACCGTGCGTTATTTATCCCAACGGAGGGAAAGGAAACGCTCGAAGTAAACCTCGCAAAAAACGGGAAAGGTATGGTCATCGCAACCAAAACCTGGGTTCGGGAGTCGGTTACGCAAGGGGAAGGTATTAGCACCCTTCACGTCCGTCGTACTCGAAGGGATCCACGCTTGCTTGGTTTGTCTAAAGGATGCAAAACAATCTATCTACGACTGCTAAATCTAAACGAAAGGGAATTGACTCGATAGAGCGTCGCACTCTATGCCTACGTATTCTCAAGAGAGAAAGTCAGAGTCAACGTAGTTCGGGACTACAGGGAAATTGGCTCGCCAAGACCTCGCGTCTTGTGCCTACGTACTTCCACACAGCATGGAAGATCAGAGCTTACGTAGTTCAGGCTAACTACGGCTAGACTGGGTGTTCTCACACAGGAGTGGGAAATTAATCTGGTTTCACAGGTACGGGAACCTATGGGAAAAACTACGGTCTGGTCTCAAGTGCACTCGGGCAAGAGAAAAGGGATAACATCAGTCGTCAGCGGGAAAGTCTCGATCGCACAACAGCGAGAGAACGAAAGGTTAGTTGCTAGTGTGCTCGCTAGGATATCGCATCCTATGCCTACATATTCTCGTCTGATACGAGAAATCAGAGCAGCTGTAGTTCGACTACTTTCGGGACCACAGCGCAAATCTCGTTTTATTGATATTCTGAAAATGGTTACAATGATTGAGAACTGAAAAATAAACTCCTAAAAACTCTATCCTATTCATCATGAACAATCAAATGGGAAATAGTCCCCTAGCAAGTGGACTTCAAAAAAACTATCTCTAAAAGTGTAAAAAGTCCCCTAACAGATGGACTTCTAAAACTATCCCTAAAATAAACTCCTATGAAGAAAATATCTATTCTAAAAGAAAATAGGAAAAACTATACTAATACTTCTATACTCTTTTTTTCTATTTTTTCCTTTTTAATATTCTTTTCTTTTCAATATTCTTTTCTCCTTTTTTATATTTTTTTTCTCTTTTCTTTTACATATATCTCTTTTTTTCATATATCTTTTCACATTTCTTTTCAATATTCTTTTCTCACATATTTTCCTTTCTCACATTTTTTCCATATTTTTTTCCTTCATTTTTCTTTTCAATATTCTTTTATGGATATTCTTTTTTCAAATATATTTTTCATTTAAAATCTAAACAAATGAAAATAAAAGAAAAGAAAATAAAGACAAAAACAAAAAAAAGAAAACTAGGGGGTGCAACTAGCCCAGGATGGGGTCCAGCAGTAAAAACAATACAAAACTGGGCCCAGCCCATAGGCAATTCAGGAAAAAAACAAAGAACCCAGGGGGGGGGGGGGTGAGTTGAGAAAAACGGAGGTGCTGATAGCATCCACTGGCCCAGCCCAATCCACAATGAACTAAAAGGTGCAGGGAAGTGGAAAAACGGGGGGTGTAGAGCTGAAACACATTGGGCTCAGCCCAGTCCCCAAGAACACACACAGAAGGGGGGTTACAAGAGAAACGCAGGTGCAGTAAATAACATCCAATGGGCCTTTGAGCCTCTAAGCCCAAATCCGGTCCGAGCCTAACCCCTAAAACCCTAACCCCAATTTTCTTCTCCTGAACACTGTTCATCCCTTTGTTGCGCCGCCCTCAGCCTCTCTTCCTCAACCTTTCTCCTTCGCTTCATCTCTCTCTCAGATACCCCCTCTCAATCTATCTCGGTCTCACAATGCTTCAAACTCACCATTCTTTCGCCAATCTAAAAAAAAACAAAAGAAAGATCCATAACCAACAACTAAACTGGGATGTTGTGGTGACTTCGCGGGAAGAAGATGATTGGATGAACTATTGCGTGTCTGGTGAAGCTTTCTGGAGTCGCATGTTGAAGATCCATGAAGCTCGTTGATGGCTCTGGAGATTAGTTGACGTTGCTGTGTTCGTGAGGAAGAACGAGGACGATGATGGACTATGTTGTTGTGAGGACGTTCTTGAAGGAGGTTCGTTGAAGATCTGGTCGCGGATGCATGTGGATGAGCTCTGGAAAGATGATGACGATGATGAGCGAGACGACGAACAACCCGAGATATAAAGAAAACTGATGAAGTTTGTGGATCCTTTTCCAGAAAACGAAGAACAATCCTGCATGTTCTTGAAGATCCTGAACGAAATTTGGAACTGGATCTGGAGATTAGATGAAATCTTGAAGCATGTTCTTGCGTTTCTGGGGAATCACCTGTGGTGTTCTGGGAAAACCACAAGCTCTGAAGAACAATGATGATGATGATGTGAGTGTGCTTTGAAGGTTGATGAAGATCGTTGGCGATCTGTGAACCTGATGACGGTTGCATGCGATTCTTGAGGAAACCTTGAAGGTTCTGGGAGTGTCATGAAGGATCTGGAGAATTTGGATGATGAACTAGACGGAGTTCTTGATGATTTGGAAATCTGGAAGAAAAATGCATGAAGATGATGAACGGATGAAGATAGGCATTGATCTGGAAAACGGATGAAGAACACGAGGGAGGTTCTTGAAGTTTCTTCTGGAAAATCTCATGAAGGTTTGAATGTTCATAGATGCACTTGGTATGAAGATCTGGAAAATGTGATGAACATCAAGGACAATGACGAACTCGTATGAGTTTCCCGGTGAGGTGATGAAGATTGGTTGCAGTTGATGAGAGGAGAAAGATGAAGATTAGAAGGATTTCTGGGCAAAAAATGGTTTTCCAGCGAACTTGGATTTTCCGGCGAGGTGGTTAGGGTTTCAGGCGACAGTTGCGGTGGTCGGAAGAAGTTGGAAGATGACCGGAGTTGGTTGGTGGTGGCCGGCGATTGGGGGTTGCGGTGGTTGCATGGCCGCCGGCCATGCAACCGGTGATGCTCAGGGGAGGACGCGTGGCGATGGTGAGCGCTGCATGCTTGCCGCGTCTTATGGGAGAGAGTTAGTGGGAAGCTATGTGGCAGATTCTGGTGAAGTGGAAAAATGAGGTGGGGCCTCTGAAACTGAACGCGTGGATGCCTTAAATAGTGACACATGTCACTGCATGGACAAAAAAAAAGGACCTGAAAGATCTGGGCCTCCAAAAACTCTGAACTGGCCCAAACGAAAATGATATTAATAAACCCAAAACCCTGAATTAAAAATGGATTAAACCTAATTAAAAACTAATCAAAGATTAAACCTAATTAACTAGTAATTAAAACTACAATTAGATTTAAATGACAATTAAACTAATCTAATCCTAATTAAATCTAACAAACTCTAATTAAAAGATAACTAATATTAAACTCTAATTAAACTAATTAAATCCTAATTAAATCTAAAAGATGATTAAAATCTAGTTAAACTCTATTAAACCAAAAAAAGAATTAATATCTAATTAAATTCTATTTAAAACTAATAAAAGAAAAATCTATTATATTCTATTAAAACTATTAAAAAAACTATTAAAACCTATTAAAAAATTCTATAAAATTCTAAAAATGATTTAAAGCTATTAAAAATATTTAAAAAATCTATTTAAATTCTAAAAAATCTATAAAACCTACTTAAAATTTACAAAAGGCTATTAAACCCTAAAAAATGCAAACAAAGGCAAATAACCAATATAAAAGAGAGCGCGAGACCAGATCGAAGCAAACAGTAAATCCAGACACCAAGAATCTCAAAAATCACTGCATAAACTGAAAACACCCAGGAAGCGCGCGACTTCACAAAATAAACTCCGATTATCCGAACCGGTCTGAGATACCCGAAAAGCGACAACATGGCTGTAATCCCGATAAAATCACCATGATTGAGGAAATGCGCTATATGCAATATGCAAATGCGAATGCAAAAATGCGTCGAAGCATAAACCGAAAGTGGCACCGGTTGGTCAAATTTTAGGGTGCAACACTGATCTAGAGGGCATAAGGCCGCACACTGACTTTACGAAAGTCGTTGGCCTCGCACGCCCCCTTACTCCGAACGCCCTTCTCCACATGGCTCAGCCACACATTGAGTATGAGGAGATAGAGGCCACAAACACCGCCTGGGATTGGCGCAACCACAAGGCCTCCAAAAGCACGAGTCGTGAGGATACCCCGCCTGCTCCTTCTCGACAAAACGAGCAAAAAAGGCGCGAAGATCGCCCCCGGGAACAAAGGGGTTCAGCAAGCCGGTTTACTGAGTACACGCTACTCACAACTCCCCACGAGCGCATCCTAGCCGAGTGTATCAATTCAGAGTTTCAGCAGGGAGGTGTTCGGTTCCCAAAACCAACAGCCCCGAAGCCCAACGCGGATAAGTCCAAATACTGCCGGTTCCACCGGAGCCATGGACACGTGACAGAAGATTGCATTCACCTCAAGGATGCAATCGAGATTTTAATCAAAGAGGGGCATCTGAAATAGTACACCTGGAGAGGAGAAGCCCCCTGGCCTGAGACCCACAAAGTGAAGAAGGTCGAAGAGGAATCAATTCCATCCGACGAAGCAGGACTGTAAGTGGCCTTATGTGTCTCTCGACTAGAGGACTTCTCTTTCAGTGAGCCCACCAGACCACTGACTGCCCTTAGCCCGTGGGAGGACTTCCCACCCATAATGGTAATATCGGGTATGGGACCCAGTCAGCTGTTGGTCGAGTTCGTTAAGAGAAAATTCGAGGAGCTTGAAGATGAACGCTACCCTCGACATGTTCAAAGGGCAGTCGAACCCGATCACCTTTTATCTCGAGGAGCTTCCTAGAGGGGCACCCAACGCCAACGTACCCCTCCTGATCAGAGCGCAGATGGAAAATTTCTACATCCTTCGAATCCTGGTCGACCAAGGAAGTTCGGTGGACATCATGTACGCCCATCTATTCACCACCCTGCAGCTGGACAAGAGCCACCTGACCCTGTACGTAGGCTCCAACCTCCAGAGCCTCAATGGCACGACCACCAAGCCTTGGGGATATATGGAGCTGCTCGTCACCTTCGGGCGGAGGAAACAACCAGGTTGGTGAAAGTCCACTTTTTGGTGATCGAGTGTCCTTCGTTGTATTAGCGCATCCTGGGACAGCCAACCCTAGCCGAGCTGACCGCAGTACCGTCGACAGTCAACCTGAAGATGAAATACTACACCACCAAAGGGCGGGTCATCACCCTCCATGGAGACATTGAAGCAGACAAAAGATGCTTCGAGGTGGCACTCAAAGGACTCAGCTCCATCAACGTCGCCCCCAAACTAGCCAACCGTCCAGCTCGAACTGAGGAACCAAATCCCCTCCCACACGTCAACTTTGTCGACCTCGAAAGCCGTTTCTCCAGTAAGCAGGGACAAGCCAAAGATCACGAGGACACGCCTCCAGAGGATAACGGGAAGCTCCCCCATCCAACACGCTCTATCCTAGACGGAAACTTTTAGCTCATCACGCTAGAAGACAACCCCAAAAGAGGCATGAAGATCGACAAGGGCCTGCCTGACCTAGCGAGGAAACAACTCAAGATCTGCCTCCGAGAGAACATGGACCTCTTTGTGTGGAGTGCTACCGAGATGCCTGGGCTCCAGCTCGACGTTGCATGCTGCCACCTTTCCATAGATCCAGCCGTTAGGGCTATAGTTCAACGTAGGCGTAGGTAGTCTCCCGAGAAAGCAGAGGCTGCTGAAAAAGCTATAAAAGACCTCCTAGAGACAAATTTTATTTCGGAAGCCCGGTACACAACCTGGTTGTCCAACATTGTATTTGTTAAAAAAAAAAACTAATGTAAAATGGAGAATGTGCGTTGATTACACTGATCTCAATCGGGCATGTCCCAAAGACGCTTATCCGTTGTCCAACATCGACAAACTCGTCGATAACTCTGTGGGTTTCAAGCTCCCATCGTTCATGGACGTATACTCAGGATACAATCAAATCCCTATGGCAAAGTCTGAAAAGCAGCATACGACATTCATGACCGAGTCATGCAACTACTACTACAATGTAATGCCTTTTGGCCTGAAGAACGCTGGGGCGACCTATCAAAGGATGATGAACAAATTCTTCCAAGGAAAAATCGGCGACATGCTCGAAATCTACATGGACGACATGATCGTGAAGTCACGGGACGAGGTCAACCATGCCGCTCACCTCTGGAAAGTCTTCGAAACAACAAGGAAGTGCAGGATGCGGTTCAACCTCGATAAGTGCACCATCGGTGTGCGAGCAGGCAAGTTACTCGACTTCTACCTAACGGGACGAGGAATAGAAGACAACCCGGACAAGTGTAGAGCCTTCTCTATGTTCTCCACTTTAAACACAAAGAGGTTCATCCAACCACTAAACAGGATGCCCGCGTCCCTGTCACGATTCATCGCCAAGTCCGTTCAACACACCCTCCCCTTCTTCAAACTGTTGCGCAAGTAGGCCTCTTTTGAATGGGCCGAGGAATGCGAGTAGGCTCTCCGCTATTTCAAATAGGTCTCTCGGAGCCACCGGTGCTATCTAGACCAGAGGTCGGGGAAACCTTGTACTTATATCTCGTCGTCGCCATGGAGGTCGTCGCGCGGCGCTGATCTGCAAAACACCGAAAAAACAGAAGCCAATATACTTCACGAGCAAAGCTTTCCAAGGCCCCGGCTCAGGTACCAGCAGATCGAGAAGGTATCCTTGGCCCTCATAAACGCGACTTGGAGGTTGTGACATTACTTCCTAGCCCACACGATTGTGGTATGATCTGATTAGCCCGTCAAACAATTACTCGGACGGCCAGACATGTCGGAACGAATGCTCAGATGGTCGCTCAAACTACCCGAGTTCGATATCCAATACGAAAGCATGAAGTCTCTTAAAGCCCAAGTCCTGGCCAAATTTGTCGCCGAAATGACGTCTGTGGACTCCCTTACACCCGGGGCGCATAAATGGACCATCTTCGTCGATGGCGCCTCCAGCTCGACGGGAAGTGGAGAAGGAATTATCTTAGAAAATGAAGAAGGTACCCTAATATAAGTTTCTCTTGCCTTGGCATTCCTGACATCAAACAATCAGGCTGAGTGCGAAGTGCTTCTTGCGTCCCTACGTCTGGCTGAAGATCTGGGTGCCAAAAAGGTGAAAATTTTCATAGACTCGCAGCTCGTGGCCTCACAGGTGTGAGGGGATTATCAAGCTAAGAACAACAACCTCGTCGAGTATCTATCTTTGGTAAAAGAAAAGACGAAGAGCTTCAGTTCCGTGGAGGTAACATATGTCATGCGCAAACACAACACCCGAGCAGATGTCTTATCTAAACTAGCCAACATAAAGAGGAAGGGCAGAAACAAATCCGTGATCCAGGAAATCCTCCATTCCCCCAACATAAAGAGGGACGCAACACCCCCTGAGGTAAATGCCATCGACAAAAGTGACTGTTGGATGACCCTGGTGTATACGTACCTGCGCACGGGGAGACTTCCGAACAACTCGAAGGAAGCAACCCTCGTTAGGCGTCGGGCATGTTCTTACGCCTTGGTTGAAGACAAGCTATACAGGCGAGGATTCTCCATTCCCCTTCTCAAGTGCGTCGACGAATCCCAGGTGTCAGACATACTCTAAGAGATGCATGAGGGTATCAACACCCAACATGTAGGCGGGAGAGCACTTTCCTGCAAAGCGTTACGAGCAGGGTACTATTGGCCCACCATGCAGCAGGACGCGAAAGAGCACGTCAAGAGGTGCGACAGATGCCAGTAGCATGGGGGCATGCACCTCGCCCCACCTAGCAAGCTGAACACACATACATCCTCGGACCCTTCACCATCAGATCCTATCAAAACAAATACTTGATAGTCAGTATGGACTACTTCACCAAGTGGATAAAAGACAAAACTCTGGCCAAAATCACAGCCCAAAACATACTACGATTCTACAAGCGAAACATACTTGCTCGACTCGACATTCCCTAGGCCATCTTCACCGACAACGGGACACATTTCACCGACAAGAAATTTCAGGACTTCGTCGCCATACTAGGCATGAAATAACAATTCACGTCGGTTAAACACCCACAGACGAACAGGAAGGCTGAAGCAGCGAACAGGGTAATTTTGCACGGTCTGAAACATAGGCTGCGGGACGCCAAGAGAGGGTGGGTCGAGGAGCTGCACAACATCCTCTAGGCTTACAGGACCACCCCGCACTCCACGACCGGAGAGACCCCATTCCGACTGAACTACAGGACAGAAGCGGTGATCCCTATCGAGATAAGGGAGCCCTCCAGGAGAACAGAATCCCCATTTCCCGAGGAGGAAAACGACGGGGCACTCAGGAAAGAACTCGACCTGGTCGTGGAGACAAGTACGGGAGTATCCCTTCGAGAAGCTTCCTTGAAACAAAGGGTAGCTTTGCGCCACAATAACAAAGTCATCAGGCACAAATTCCAAATGGGCAGCCTGATCCTACGGAGAAACCAAAAGGACTCACGCAAAGGCACGCTCGCCGCTTACTGGGAAGGCCCCTACTGCGTCCGGGACAAGACGGGCAACGAGGCCTACTGTAACACCCCACTTTCCCGAATTAAAATAAAATATGATTATTTCAAACAAACATCAGAGTTTCCCTTCAATAGTGGGATATCACATCATACAATTCAACAAAACACTTTATTAGATGGTTTTCGAAATAAAACAGCAGAAATTATTAATCCAACATTCACAGCCATCCGCCAAATTTCATAAAAACATTCCTTAAGAAAGTTCACCAAAATATGATACATCACAGGAATAAAACAAATTCAACATGAATACCAATAAACACCCAAGTCTCGTGCTACATATCAGAGCATCCTAAGACTCGACTCGCGCACCATTATCCAAGCTAGCTATGTACCTGGATTATCTGCACTTCCGAAGAAGCACAGACCACAACAACAACGAAGGGGTGAGAAAACATGATCCAAATTATCGGTAATAATATACATGTAATAAAGGTAGTAATCACATAATTCATCACCCAACATTCATCAAATATGACCTACTGTCAACCATCAACCGTATAATACAGTAATACAAATATGCAACTCAACACCATGCATGCGGTACCGACTCATTGGTTCATTCAATCAAACCCCAGATAGATCACATACACCCCTCCTTGGCAATGATCTATCCCCACCATTCTCCACAAAGGAGTAGGGGTGAATCGCATACACTCCTCCTGAGCAATTATTCAGCCCCACCATTCTCCACAAAGGAGTACGGATGAATCACATACACTCCTCCTGAGCAATGATTCATCCCACCAAAACACCATGATATGCACGACAACAATGCACGACAACCAAACTCAAGCACACTAAGTGCACACGATCCTCCTGCTCACATCACGAAACATCATATATATTACACCACAAGTAAACACAAGCATACTAAGTGCACACGATCCTCCTGATCATATCACTAAACATCATATATATTACACAACAAGTAAACACAAGCACACTAAGGGCACACGATCCTCCTGATCACCTCACCAAACATATTGGATATAAAAATATTTGGCAACTAATTATATTATCTATACTATGTTATAGATCTATTCATTGGCTTTCCAACGCTTTGAACGGGAACTAAAACTGACTTACGGATTAAAAGTTATGGCCAAATTCGCCGGAACAGAAATTTCTAATTTTCAACTTTTATATAGCATGCAATCGATTGTTGTATTAGTGCAATCGATTGCTTGACCCAATTTTTCACATTTTAGCCTCTGTTTTACTGTGCAATCAAGTGCTATACTAGTGCAATCGATTTCTTACTGTGTGTTTTTGAAAAATTATGCAGAAAATGGTATTTTTCACCAACCCTTCCCTCTTTGCTACCACAATCAATCCCCACATGTTAGGGTATTCATCAAACTCGAAAATCCACTAAATCATGAGTATTCTATGGGTTTTCTTCCTACATAAACTTCTACTCATTCACCATTAATCCATAATTTCAAATCTAGGGTTTTCTCCCTACATAAACTTCTACTCATTCATCTATCCTCTGCCCTATCATTAATACAACTATCACACACTACTCTAATCATTTTCTCCCTTAAACTTTCTCTCCGGAACCAATATTTGTGTTCATCACTACTACTGCAGGAGTTACACAGAACCTCACCAATCTCACAACAACACATGCCCAATTTCATCAATGGCAGCAATACTCATAAACACATCAATGTACACGAAATTCATCATAACAGTAACAATTATAAACACATATTCACCAATTCATCAACATACAAATCATGCTCCTCAAAATCCTTACGGGGTTAAGGAATCCCCTCTGCCCAATTCATGTAAATACCAATCCCAATCAGTTTCTCCCCCTTACCTCGATTAATTGCTCAGATTGTTGAGGAATCTTGAAGAATTTGGCAGCCCTAGTCTTCCTCTCTTCCTCCTTGCTCTTCCTCTTTACTCTTTCTCCCAAACTATTTATCGTGTTCTCCTTCTCTTCTTCTCCCAAAATCCCCTTTTATTACTTATTCCAATAATAATATTAATAATAATAATAATATTACTATTAATTATTAAATTATCACCACTATTAATTATATTATATTACTATCAAATTCTATAGTTATTAAATAATTCTTACAGTCTAAGGGCGCCCACCAACGCACTCAGACACCCCCCACATAAGGACACACCAAAATAGAATAACACTAAAAAGACTAAATAATTAAAATGGGTGTTACAACTCTCCCCCACTTTAATTATTTTCGTCCTCGAAAATTACCCGATGGAAACAATTCCGGATACGCTTCCCGCATCCTGCTTTCCAATTCCCAGGTCACACTGCCTCCTGCAGCACCTCACCAAGCCACTTTCACCAAGGATATCTCCTTCCCTCGGAGTTGTTTCTCGTTCAACAATTCGCACTAGAAGTGCCTCAACAATCAAATTATCTCTCACTTACACACCATCCATTTGAATCAATGTACTTCCTCGAGTTAAACACATGAACACATCATGCAATTTCCACAAGCGACAATGGTAAAATAGTCTAACATGCTATTTTCCCCACGCTTCCGCTGCGCCACTCTGATACAGACAATCCAAACACAGTGTGTGCTTCCGAGACTTCAAAGCTCGACCAACACCAGTTACCATCGTAACTCTAAAAACACGTCTTTTCTTGGGTCCTTTTGATCTTTTCCATCGCCTCTTGCACAATCTCCGGTCCGAGTATTACACTCTCGCCGGACACACATTAGCACAAAGGAGTCCTACACCTCCTACTGTAACACCCATTTTAATTATTTAGTCATTTTATTATTATTTTAAATATTATGTTGGTGTGCCCTTTGGTGGGGGTGTATTTGGTGATGTTTGGTGGGTGTCCCTAATGTGGGAGGACTATTGGTGGTGTTTTGGTGAATATAATAATATAGTGTATAATATTAATATTGGTGGGAATATTATTATTATTATATTTATTATAATTACTATTGTTATTAATATTATTATTATTTTGGTGAGATAATATTATTATTATTATTATTATTATTATTATTATTTTATTAAGTTATTATTATTATTATTAAATTATTACTATTATTGGGATTAGAGAATTAAAATATAGAATGTGAGGGGTTAGTAGTAAAACGATACATTGTGAGAAGTTAGAGAAAGTGGAAAAAGAACGATAGACAGAGAGAAGTGAGAAGAACGGAAAAGAGAACGGAAAAGGGAACGGAAAAGGGAGCGAAGAACGAAGGAACGGGGGAAAATCAGAATTGGCCAAACCTTGGAAGATTCTTTCATCGATCAACCGATTAACAAGGTAAGGGGGGAGAAACTTGATTGGGAATGGTTTATACATGTATAGGGTAGTTGGGGATTCCTTAACCCCGTAGGAAATTGATCGATATATGATATATATATTGTTCTGTTATGATTGATGATGATTGTTGTTAATTATATAGTAATCGTTAATGAATTGGTGTTTTGGGTTGATTTGGCATATAGGGCATATAGGGTGTTTTACGGTTTTTAGGGAAAGTTCTGTATGGCTTTTGAGGTATCGATAAAGTGTGTAGGTGATGATTTTGGGAATAGGAATTAGAAACCTATTGGTTACGGTAATGTGCAAGATTGGTACTAGAATAGACTGAGGATCTGAGTTGAGATGATAGGTACAATTTGGCCTAGAATACACTGCAGAACTGTGAGAAAACTTGGTGAATCGCAGCATTCGCTGGGCTTCGCCTGGCGAATGTTGGCGAAGATTCAGCTGGCGAAGGGAGGCGAGAGTTTGCCTGGCGAGCTGAGGCGAGTGGCAGCGAATAATTCAGAATTAAGTCCCAGACCTAAAGGGTAGGAACTTCGCCTGGCAAGTGTGGCCAGCGAAGGTTCGCCTGGAGAATGAAGGTTCGCCTGGCGAGTGCGCGATAGTGAAATGAGGGCTTCGCTAGCGGGTTCGCCTGGCGAATGCTAGCGAAGGTTCGCTACGGGGCTTCGCCTGGCGAATGCCAGCGAACGTAGCAGAACCAGAATGTGATTTTGTGATGTTTTGGCCTTGAGCTTGGGCTTGTGTGATCCCTTTGGCCTTGATGCACTGTAAGAATGATGAGTGTGGGAGCTAACTTGTGTACTTGGTGATAGTGCATGTTTCCCGTAATAATGACTGGTGGACAATTAGTTGATGTATATGTATGTAGTGATCAATAGTATCGTGTATCCCCGAGTAGTGGGATGTGGTTGTATCTTGGTGATAGAATATGAGCTTGTTTACTAACTGATTGATTTATATGGTGTTGGTGCATGTTATATCTATGCTTATATATGTGATGTATAATGATACGATCAGGTGGATCGTGTGCACTTAGTGTGCCTGAACATAATAGTTATGCATTGGTGTGTGCATATCATGGTGTCTTGGTGGGATGGATCATGTCTCGGATGGAGCGTAAGTGATCTGTCCGTACTCCTTTGTGGAGAATGGTGGGGTTGAATCATGTCTCGGATGGAGCGTAAGTGATTCACCCGTACTCCTTTGTGGAGAAAGGTGGGGTTGAATCATGTCTCGGATGGAGCGTAAGTGATTCACCCGTACTCCTTTGTGGAGAATGGTGGGTTCGATTGAATGAACCAATGAGTCGGTACCGCATGCATGGTGTTGAGTTGCATTTTGCATTGTAATATGTTATATTGTAATTTGAACAGTAGGTTCGTCATATGGTGTTGTTGGGGTGAATAATTGATGTGTTGGTGTGTTTTACTGCCTTATTAGATGTATTACATTACCATTATATTTTTGATCATGATTTCTCACCCCTTTGTTGTTGTTGTGGTTTGTGCTTCTTCGGAAGTACAGATAATCCAGGTGCTTAGCTAGCTTGGATATTGGTGTGATTGTCGAGTCTAGGATGCTCTGATACGTAGCACGAGACTTGGGCGTTTTTATTTGTTTTCTGAAGAACTTATGTTTTATTTTCCTGTGAACGTATCAAACTTTTATTGGATTTTAATATTTTTAATATTCCGCTGTATTTTGGAGGAAAACCTTTTATAAAGGAAATGTCGATTTTATGTGATATCCCACTGGGGAGAAATACTCTGATGTTTATTTACGAGGTTTATTAATTTAATTGATTTTGGGAAGTGGGGTGTTACAATTGGTATCAGAGCAGGTCGGTCCGTCCGGCCAGTGTTGTTGAGTCGAGTTGAGTCTGTCCTTTATGGTGTAGTTGGATATCTTTTAAACCTGGTGTTGTTGTTTGGAGCAGTATGGCAGGAAGGAACGATGCTGCATTGGCTGCTGCTATGCAAGCAATGGCACAGGCTGTTGCTAATCAGAATCAAACTGCAGATGCCCAATTCAGGAGTTTGGCGCAGTTTCGGAGCAACAAGCCGCCAACGTTCAAAGGGGGAATTCTGGACCCCGAAGCTGCTCAGAAGTGGCTGAAGGCAATTGAGAAGATCTTCAGAACTATGGAATGTAACGATGAGCAAAAGGTGAGGTTTGGTACTCACATGCTGGAGGGTGAAGCTGAAGCCTGGTGGGACAATAGTCGCAAAAGGTTGGAAGCTGTTGGAACTACCATTACTTGGGAGGTGGTTCGGAAAGGTTTTCTGGAGAAGTATTTCCCGGAAGATATCTGAAGCGCTAAGGAAATTGAATTCTTAGAGCTGAAACAGGTAGCATGACTGTAGCAGAATATGCTGCCAAGTTTGAGGAGCTGGTGCAGTATTGTCCCCACTATAATGTGGAAGGGGCAATGACCTCTAAGTGCTTAAAGTTTGAGAATGGACTGCGTCCAGAGATTAAGTTGGGGATTGCTTGTCAGAAGATCAGGAGCTATCCTGAGCTGGTAAGCAGAAGCCGGATTTATGATAACGATAACCGAGCAAGGATTGCGCACTACAAAGCTGTTAATGACCGTAAGGGTAAGCAGAGGTTTAGTGGTACTCCTTATAGTGTTGCTGCTGATAAGGGAAAACGTAAAGCTGTTGTTGATAAGAAGCCGAGAGATGGGAGAGCATCTGTTGAAGGGAAATGTTTTCGGTGCGGCGGTATGGGACACCGTTCTAATGATTGTCCTAATGAAGCCAAGAAGTGTTTTAAGTATGGGAAACCAGGTCATGTGATAGCTGATTGCAGAGCAACTATGCCGACCTGTTATAACTGTGGTGAGAAGGGTCATATCAGTACACATTGTGAGAAGCCGAAGAAGCCTCAAACGTCTCCGACTGGTGGAAGAGTGTTTGCCTTGGCAGGAACTCAAGCTGCCAGTGATGAGCGTGTGATCAGAGGTACTTGTATTATCAATAATATTCCTTTGATTGCTATTATTGATACGGGTGAAACGCACTTGTTTATTTCTGTAGATTGTGTGGAGAGGATAGGTTTGGTACCGTCCACTCTAGAGATACAGATGACTATTGAGACACCCTCTATAGGTTCAGTGACTACTTCTTTGGTATGCCTGAAGTGTCCGCTGACTATTTTTGGTAGAGAATTTGGAGTGGATCTGATTTGTCTACCACTTGGTAAGTTAGATGTTATTCTGGGTATGAACTGGTTAGAGTTCAACCGAGTCTACATCGATTGTTTTCGGAAGGAATTGTTGTTCCTGACCCCTGAAGAGGAAGTTGTGGCAAGTTCTTTGTCTAATAAAGAATTGAGGGCCTTGTTGGAGGATGAAACTAGAGTGTTTGCTTTATTTGCAACTTTATCGATGGTTAACAAAGTGCCAATGGAGGAATTAGCAGTGGTGAATGAATTTCCAGAAGTGTTTCCTGACGACATTACGGAATTGCCTCCGACGCAGAAGTAGAATTTGGTATTGATCTTGTTCCTGGTACGAGACCTATTTCTATGGCGCCGTACAGGATGTCTGCAGTGGAATTGGCTGAGTTGAAGTCTCAGATTGGATAATTGTTGGATAGAAAGTTTATTAGACCAAGTGTATCGCCGTGGGGAGCTCCAGTGTTGTTGGTGAAGAAGAAGGATGGTAGTATGCGTCTGTGCATCGATTACCGTCAATTGAATAAAGTGACTATTAAGAATAAGTATCCTTTACCTAGGATTGATGATTTGATGGACCAGCTGGTGGGAGCTCGTGTATTTAGTAAGATCGACTTAAGATTGGGTTATCATCAGATGAGAGTAAAAGAAGGTGATATTCAGAAGACTGCCTTTAGGACTCGATATGGACATTACGAATATGCTGTAATGCCGTTTGGAGTGACTAATGCACCGGGAGTATTTATGGAGTATATGAACAGAATTTTCCATTCTTACTTGGATCAGTTCACTGTAGTGTTTATTGATGATATATTAATTTATTCTAAATCTGATGAAGAGCATGCAGGACATCTGAGAATTGCATTGCAAGTGTTGAAGGAAAATAAATTATTTGCTAAACTGTCAAAGTGTGACTTTTGGTTGAAGAAAGTAAGTTTCTTGGGGCATGTAATATCTGAAGATGGAATAACGGTGGATCCGTCAAAAGTAAGTGCAGTATTGCAGTGGGAACCGCCGAAGACAGCGACAGAGATTAGAAGCTTTTTGGGGTTAGCCGGTTATTACCGCAGGTTTATTGAAGAGTTCTCTAATTTGGCGTTGCCATTAACTCAGTTGACGAGAAAGAACCAAGTTTTTGTATGGGATGCTGCTTGTGAAGAAAGTTTTGAAGAGTTGAAAAAGAGATTGACTACGGCACCGGTGTTAGTGTTACCGACTCCGAGTGAACCGTTTGTGGTGTACTGTGATGCCTCTAAGATGGGATTAAGTGGAGTTCTGATGCAGAATGGTAAAGTAGTAGCATATGCATCGCGGCAATTGAGAGTGCATGAGCGAAATTATCCGACTCATGATCTTGAATTAGCTGCGGTTGTTTTTGTGTTGAAAATTTGGAGACACTATTTATATGGTTCAAGATTCGAAGTGTTTAGTGATCATAAGAGTCTGAGATACCTGTTTGATCAGAAAGAGCTAAATATGAGGCAGAGAAGATGGTTGGAATTTTTGAAGGATTATGACTTCAGTTTGAGTTATCATCCAGGAAAGGCCAATGTAGTGGCAGATGCTTTGAGTAGGAAAGCAATTCATATGGCAGCTCTGATGGTGAAAGAAATTGAGTTAATTGAACAATTTAGAGATTTGAGCATGGTTTGTGAGACTACTGCAGATAGTGTAATGTTGGGTATGTTGCAGGTAAATAATGACTTCTTGGATATGATTAGAGAGAATCAGAAGTTGGATGTGAAATTGGTAGGTTTGATGCCTGGAGTAGGGAGTGACTCCGACAGTGACTTTAAATTGGATAGTACATGTGTGTTGAGATTTAGAGGCAAGATTTGTGTACCAGATGATGAAGAATTGAAAAAGTCAATTTTGAGCGAAGGACATCGTAGTAGCCTGAGTATTCATCCGGGAGCTACGAAAATGTATCATGATTTGAAGAAATTATTTTGGTGGTCTGGTATGAAAAGAGACATAGCTCAATTTGTGTATGCCTGTTTGACATGTCAGAAGTCGAAGGTGGAACACCAGAGACCTTCTGGATTTATGCAACCATTAGAGATTCCGGTTTGGAAATGGGATTGCATTACCATGGATTTTGTGACAGGTTTGCCGAATACGGCGAGAGGTTTTGATGCTATATGGGTGATTGTGGATCGATTGACAAAGTCTGCACACTTTGTGCCGATCAATATTAGTTTTCCATTGACGAAGCTGGCAGAGATTTACATTCGGGTAATTGTGAAGTTTCATGGTGTTCCGTCCAGTATTGTGTCGGATAGAGATCCACGGTTTACTTCGGAATTTTGGAAGAGCTTGCAGGAAGCTTTGGGAACTAAGTTGAAATTGAGTTCAGCTTATCATCCGCAAACTGATGGTCAGTCGGAGAGGACTATTCAGTCGCTTGAGGATTTGTTGAGAGCTTGTGTATTGGAAAAGGGTGGTGCGTGGGATACTCATTTACCATTGATTGAGTTCACGTACAATAACAGTTACCATTCTAGTATCGGAATGGCACCGTTTGAAGCTTTGTATGGGAGGAGGTGTAGGACTCCTCTGTGTTGGTATGAAACTGGTGAGAGTGTGGTGCTTGGACCAGAAATTGTACAGCAGACTACTGAGACCATTCAAATGATTCGTGAGAAATTGAAAGTGTCTCAGAGTAGGCAGAAAAGCTATCATGATAATCGGAGGAAAGAGTTGGAATTCTGTGTAGGTGATCACGTATTCCTAAGAGTTAATCCGATGACTGGTGTGGGTTGTGCGTTGAAGTCCAAGAAGTTGGATCCTAAGTTCATTGGACCTTATGAGATTTTGCAGAGAATTGGTGATGTGGCTTATAGGGTGGCGTTACCGCCTGAGTTGTCGAATCTACATGATGTGTTTCATGTGTCGCAATTACGAAAGTATGTTTCTGATCCATCTCATGTGATTCAGAGAGATGATGTTCAGATTCGGGAGAATCTTACTGTTGTGACGATGCCGTTGAGGATCGAGGACCGTAAGATGAAACAGCTCCGAGGGAAAGAGATACCTTTGGTGAAGGTAGTTTGGGGAGGTGCTGCAGGAGGCAGTGTGACCTGGGAGTTGGAAAGCAGGATGCGAGAAGCGCATCCGGAGCTATTTCCATCAGCTAATTTTCGAGGACGAAAATAATTAAAGTGGGGGAGAGTTGTAACACCCATTTTAATTATTTAGTCATTTTATTATTATTTTAAAATATTATGTTGGTGTGCCCTTTGGTGGGGGTGTATTTGGTGATGTTTGGTGGGTGTCCCTAATGTGGGAGGACTATTGGTGGTGTTTTGGTGAATATAATAATATAGTGTATAATATTAATATTGGTGGAAATATTATTATTATTATTATTATATTTATTATAATTACTATTGTTATTAATATTATTATTATTTTGGTGAGATATTATTATTATTATTATTATTATTATTATTATTATTATTATTATTATTATTATTATTTTATTAAGTTATTATTATTATTATTAAATTAATATTATTATTGGGATTAGAGAATTAAAATATAGAATGTGAGGGGTTAGTAGTAAAACGATACATTGTGAGAAGTTAGAGAAAGTGGAAAAAGAACGATAGACAGAGAGAAGTGAGAAGAACGGAAAAGAGAACGGAAAAGGGAACGGAAAAGGGAGCGAAGAACGAAGGAACGGGGGAAAATCAGAATTGGCCAAACCTTGGAAGATTCTTTCATCGATCAACCGATTAACAAGGTAAGGGGGGAGAAACTTGATTGAGAATGGTTTATACATGTATAGGGTAGTTGGGGATTCCTTAACCCCGTAGGAAATTGATCGATATATGATATATATATTGTTCTGTTATGATTGATGATGATTGTTGTTAATTATATAGTAATCGTTAATGAATTGGTGTTTTGGGTTGATTTGGCATATAGGGCATATAGGGTGTTTTACGGTTTTTAGGGAAAGTTCTGTATGGCTTTTGAGGTATCGATAAAGTGTGTAGGTGATGATTTTGGGAATAGGAATTAGAAACCTATTGGTTACGGTAATGTGCAAGATTGGTACTAGAATAGACTGAGGATCTGAGTTGAGATGATAGGTACAATTTGGCCTAGAATACACTGCAGAACTGTGAGAAAACTTGGTGAATCGCAGCATTCGCTGGGCTTCGCCTGGCGAATGTTGGCGAAGATTCGCCTGGCGAAGGGAGGCGAGAGTTCGCCTGGCGAGCTGAGGCGAGTGGCAGCGAATAATTCAGAATTAAGTCCCAGACCTAAAGGGTAGGAACTTCGCCTGGCAAGTGTGGCCAGCGAAGGTTCGCCTGGCGAATGAAGGTTCGCCTGGCGAGTGCGCGATAGTGAAATGAGGGCTTCGCCAGCGGGTTCGCCTGGCGAATGCTAGCGAAGGTTCGCTACGGGGCTTCGCCTGGCGAATGCCAGCGAACGTAGCAGAACCAGAATGTGATTTTGTGATGTTTTGGCCTTGAGCTTGGGCTTGTGTGATCCCTTTGGCCTTGATGCACTGTAAGAATGATGAGTGTGGGAGCTAACTTGTGTACTTGGTGATAGTGCATGTTTCCCGTAATAATGACTGGTGGACAATTAGTTGATGTATATGTATGTAGTGATCAATAATATCGTGTATCCCCGAGTAGTGGGATGTGGTTGTATCTTGGTGATAGAATATGAGCTTGTTTACTAACTGATTGATTTATATGGTGTTGGTGCATGTTATATCTATGCTTATATATGTGATGTATAATGATACGATCAGGTGGATCGTGTGCACTTAGTGTGCCTGAACATAATAGTTGTGCATTGGTGTGTGCATATCATGGTGTCTTGGTGGGATGGATCATGTCTCGGATGGAGCGTAAGTGATCTGTCCGTACTCCTTTGTGGAGAATGGTGGGGTTGAATCATGTCTCGGATGGAGCGTAAGTGATTCACCCGTACTCCTTTGTGGAGAATGGTGGGGTTGAATCATGTCTCGGATGGAGCTTAAGTGATTCACCCGTACTCCTTTGTGGAGAATGGTGGGTTCGATTGAATGAACCAATGAGTCGGTACCGCATGCATGGTGTTGAGTTGCATTTTTCATTGTAATATGTTATATTGTAATTTGAACAGTAGGTTCGTCATATGGTGTTGTTGGGGTGAATAATTGATGTGTTGGTGTGTTTTACTGCCTTATTACATGTATTACATTACCATTATATTTTTGATCATGATTTCTCACCCCTTTGTTGTTGTTGTGGTCTGTGCTTCTTCGGAAGTACAGATAATCCAGGTGCTTAGCTAGCTTGGATATTGGTGTGATTGTCGAGTCTAGGATGCTCTGATACGTAGCACGGGACTTGGGCGTTTTTATTTGTTTTCTGAAGAACTTATGTTTTATTTTCCTGTGAACGTATCAAACTTTTATTGGATTTTAATATTTTTAATATTCCGCTGTATTTTGGAGGAAAACCTTTTATAAAGGAAATGTTGATTTTATGTGATATCCCACTGGGGAGAAATACTCTGATGTTTATTTACGAGGTTTATTAATTTAATTGATTTTGGGAAGTGGGGTGTTACACCTACCATACCAAGCCTCATACGATGTCATTCCGATATTAGAATGATAGCGGTAATTGTAGGTAAACTCAATCAACGACAATGGACTACCCCCTGATCCAACTTGATCCAACACACAAGCTCTCAACAAATCTTCCACATACTGGATAGTTCTCTCTGTCTATCAATCCGTCCACGGATGCTAAACAGAGCTTAACTTCAACATGGTACTCAAAGCGTATGCAACTCTCCCAAAATCTCATAGAGAATTCAGATTCCCATCTGACCCAATATTCGACGGTGTCTCATACTACTTCGCAACTTCCTCATTATACATCTTAGCTAGCTTCAGCATAGAATGATTCATCCTCATTGGTAAGAAATGAGTTAATCTTGTCAATCCATTCTTAACCACCCAAATCGAATCATATTCCTTCAAATTCTTCGGAAAACCCGACACAAAGTCCATGGAAACACCATCCTATTCCACTCAGAAATATTCAACAGTTGCATTAGGTCCAACAGTCTCTGATGTTCAAACTCCGACTTTCAACAAGTCTAATAAGCATATACAACCTCAACCACTTATCTTTCCATCTATGGCCACAAAACAATTCCTCAAATTCGGTCACATCTTCATAGCACCTGGATGAACACTTGATCTACCTCAATGTCCTTCTTCCAGAGTACTCTTATCCAACTCACAATATTGGAACACAACTCTATCACGACATCTCTGTCGCAACTGCGAAAAACAACCGGTGGAAAAAAGAAGAGTTTCCACTTTCGTTATTTATCCCAAAGAGAGGGAAAGGAAACGATCGCAAAAACCTAAAGAAAAAGGGAAAGACAAGGTCATCGCAACCATGTCTGGGTTCGGGAGTCGGTTACGCAAGGGGGAGGTATTAGCACCCCTCACGTCCGTCGTACTCGACGGGATCCACGCATTGTTGTCTATCTAAAAGGTGTGTTGAAACTATCTAGCTAAAGGCTTAGGGACAAAAGAAAAATAAAAGAGAAACTGACTCGGCAGAGCATCACCACCCTGTGCCTACGTACTCCCTCGTGCAATGGGAAAGTCAGAGTCAACGTAGTTCGCCTAACTACGGCTAAAGAAGGGGGAAAGGTTGCTCGTCGAGACATCGCGTCTCGTTCCTACGTACTTTCGTCTGGTACGAAAGATCAGAGCAAACGTAGTTCGGGCTAAAAGGATCACATGTTGGTTCAACAATCTTTTAGGCCCGAGTAGGGTTAACAGATAGTTCTAGCAGTTGGTGTATGCATCTCGACCATTGGAGACTTAGGCGTTACCATTTGCGGTAGAACTAAGAGTTAACGACACTCTTTTGTGAAAAGACTTTCCTTGGTTAAGAACCCCAAAGGGTGAAAAAGAGTTTGAATTGTTTTTGTGTTTTTTTAGAGAAGAAGTGTTTTGAATTTGATTTGCAACTCATGTCGCACTAGAGACTATGACCTAAGAGTGAATGCGTCGTATATCACCCAAAGGGTGTACACTAAACATTATAGGTCCTTGAGAGGAGGCCCCTCAATTACCATTTCTCAAGTAGCTTAAGGCTCGTAGCGTGCTACACTTGTCATTCTTTATTAAGTGTTTTATGAATGTTTAAAGATGAGAAGAGAAGAAGGAACACTAATGGGAGACTAATCAATCCTAAAAGTTATCATGCAAAGTGAACCTAAAGTTGGGATTCAAAAGGGAACTACCTAATGTTATCATGCATAGTTAGGCACCTAATGTCTATCATAACCTCAAGAGGTTAGAGAACTTATGGGGAACATGGCAAAGAAAAGCTAAAGAAGAAGAAGAAGAAGAAGAAAAGATGCATATGCAAATGAAAGGATACACAAGTAGAATGATAGTGGAAGGAAAATAGTGTGGGGAAGTAGCCACCACAAGCTCATCTCAACCAAGCATGCATATGGAAATGCACGAAAAGAGAAGAAGGAGAAGTGCACAAGAAGAAACTTAAACAAACCACAAAAAGATGCACCAAAAAGTGGGATGAAATGACCTAAGTCAAACAACATAAACCACACAAAAAGTAAACAAACCTCAAAGCCAAATGGGGATGGGAGACCAAATGAGGGTAGCAAGGACCCCACAATAGGTACTAAACCATAAGCATCACTTATCAAACACCAAAAAACACCAAAAGTGTCCTCAAGGATTCATCATTTTAGGTATGCTTCAAATACCTCGAAAGGAGGGACCAAGCCACCTTAAATGACACTCCAAGGTCATTAGACAGAAGGGAGATGAAGAGAATAGATCTCACAATCAATATCAAAGCAAGACAACAAGAAATGCAAGCAAAAACACAAGGAAAGCAAGCATGCATCTCATAGGAGTTCAAGTTGAAAGCACAAAAAGAAAGGCATCAATCAACAAGCAATGAACATAATTTTGACCTAAAAATGAACATACAGCAAGCTCAACATGTCTAAAATGTGAAAAAAGAAGAGTTGAGAGCTTATTGGATCCACAAAGGTCATTTCCAATTCAAACTAGGTCAAGCATTTGTGTGAGCTGTCCTATGAGATGACCTAACTTGCAAGTCACTTCAAAATAGGAAAAGGGCTAAAAAAAATCAAATAAAATGCACAAAGAAGCTACACAAGTTGGCAACCAGAGGCCAAGAAATCAAAACAAATGTCCTCTCAAAGCACCATCAAAAGAATCAAATCATTTGGATGTACCACTTTGAAATGGGAGAAACAAGTGCAAAAAGAAAAGCCACAAAAGTCAACCCAAAAGTCAACAACCAGGGGCAAAATGGTCCTCTAAAATTGATCAACTCATCATTGAGATGAGGATCAATTTTCAATCATTGGATCAAAAAGAAATGAGAGAAATAAATGCAAACACAAAACATGTTACAATTTAAACCAAACAAAACAAACTCTAATATTTAATTCATTTTTAATTGAAAATAAAATGGAAAAATAAAATAAAAAATATCCAAAAAAAAAGTAGACATCTCAAAGTTAATAAAAAATATTTTTGGTGAATTTTTAACATATTGGAGCTATTTTAATTAATTACAATTGTAAACATAAAATAAAATGAAAAACAAAAGAAAATAAAAAGAAAATGAGAAAATGTTGTGGCAAATAGCAAACTAAGCACGTTCAGGAATAGGACTGGGCCCAAGCTGGGGTGTAAAAAGCACAAGCGTGCAAGGCCCATTCAGAAAAAAATCAAACAAACAAGACCTGGCAGCCCACGTGTGATCAGTCAACCCTAGACCACCATGGAATTCAATCTGGAGCGTTTGATCAATTAGCAAGTAATCGCATCAGAGGGCCAAAGGATTGCCAGCGTATTAATGAGATTTCAAATGCAATTACATGGATCCAGTCAACTTTGGACTACCGTGTTTCTTAATCTTCACCGTTCACATGAAAAGTATGCAAATCAAACGACCTACACGCTGCCACGACATCATCCCTAACCTCCAGCAACCCTAAGACACACCAGCTGGCCGGAGATCACTGTAGATCATCTTCTCTGGCCAAGCTCCACCGTGCGCAGCAACCAGCAACCACACATACCTCCAAACTCAACCATTCCACATGAAATTTATATCAAACTTCATCTAGAGATCACGAGGATCTCATATCTGGCCTTAAAAACAACTTATCATGCATAAATCACCAAACCCGAAGCCAACAAGCTTAAACATCACAATCCAAAAGTTCATGAAAACAACTTCAATTTGGTCTAAAACTCATCTAGAGCTCACGTAGGTTACAGATCCACCATTAAACAAGCAAGATCATGCATAAACAAGCCAAAATAGATCCAAACAAAATTGAGCATCATCCAACAATCACAACCAATGTCAGTTCGTTTTACACATTAAAGATCCACATTGATCCTACGTCTCAAGTATGCAAAAATGGCAGTGAATTGATGCTTAACAAGAGTGTAAAGTTGAATTTCAATTACCTAGTGGAGAACTTCCACTGAGCCTTCAAATGGAGCTCAAGCTTGAAGATAATTGCCTAGAATCGTTCACTGAACTCCAATAAAGCTTTCTCAATTCACAATTTTGCTTGAAACAACCTCAATCTCCAAATTCGAAATTTAAATTTTCAACACTTTTTGAAAACTGAACTTGATCAATTTGGCTCCAATTTGCACTTCTGAGCATTTGTTCATGGCTAAAACATTATATATGATGGATCTTGATGATAATTAGGCCCAATCTCAGCCTCTAACAGTCCAATGAAAAATCCAAAGAATTGAAAATGGAGCTCACTTGTGTACACGAATTTCACTCCAAATTGGCTCCAAAATGGTTGGAAACACTTGCTGGTATCACATGGAGCATGAATGGTCAGGATTAGAGCCTTAGTTGATCTCAATGGCTCATATTGGTTGTGTAACTTCAGAGTGAAGAAACCTTGAAAATGGCTCACTTACACACCTCAAATTCAAAATGTAAAATTTCCAAAGTGTTTGAAATGTTGTTTGCACTAAGAAAATGCACTCATTTGCACCAAATTGATAAAAAATGACATAATTCCAATTTTGCCCTTTTAATCATTCTTCCATGAAAATTCTCAAATCCAATCTTCATTCCAAGCATAAACCATGACTTCTTAATGGTTTACTAAGCAAATAACACCATTTGGAGCAAGTTTGATGCTGGATAAATCTTCATTTGAAATGTGCAAGTTGGTGAAATGGGCCTATAACTTTATGACCTATAATCTTACTTTCCCAAAATACCCCTAACGTGTAAACCTCATAACTTGAGCTCTACAAATCAGATGAAAGACTTCTAGTACATTTTGGAAAGCTAAGATCAAGATCTACAACATTCATGTTGGCCAAAAATGGCTTGGAAGTTGGTTGACTTTTGTTGACCCAAAATCACATCCCTCTGATGACCTGTAACTTGTCTAGGTCATAACTTGAGTTCTACAGATCCAATCAAGGACTTCTAGTACTCAAATTAAAGCTAAGAACATGCTCTACAAGTTCCATGTTTGTCAAAAGTTGAGATAAAACTTGTATCTTGAGATAGGTGGTCTTGAAGTTAGGCACTAAATAGGGGATTTTACCCTGAGAACCCTAATTTAGTAACTTCTCACACACTTGATTCTTGATGAATTGAACTTGAAATGATGTATCATATATCTTAACACAACATCCCATGACCATAGAGACTTTGAATTGAGTTTTAATCTCCTTCAATTTCACAATTGACTGAGGACTAGCCAGATGGAAACCCTAGTTGCATTAGCTTCAACTATAACCTTTCACACTTAGTAAAAACACTTGGATGAGCTCCACAATGACCCTCAAGGCACTCAATGAGCTCTCTCAACATCTTATATCAATAACCATGAATTCACAATCCTCTGGTGATCTTGAATTGGCCTCCAAGTTAGGAGTTGATCCACATACATCCATCCTTTCTTTCACAAGACCAATGTCCACTTCTTGATGGTTTGATGACCATCCAAACTTGAGTAACACCCCTAGCTTAGGCTCAACCCTCTGAATAGACTCCTCTTGATATGCACAAAATCTTGATCCCATGTTCAATGAAAAATGTTATGCAATGCAAATGCTAGAAAGAAATGAAATGAATCATAAACCAAGTTAAGAAAAGGTTAGGCAAATTTTGGGGTGCAACAATCTCACGGTACCATTTCTATCAATCCGAAAGTCAGCCCCTCGACTTAATTCATTAAATTCAATCAATCTACTAATTCAAATTAGAATTCCGACCTCCTCAAATCTCATCAAAAATACCAATGGTCAGCCTCAACATACAAAGCTTAACTCCATAAGAAGTCTCTTCACAGACCAAACTCATATCCCGAATTTGCTTAATCAATTCTAACTCCTTTACCATCATCATCGGTATATACCCAAAAAATTTCCAACTCGATGCATCAGCTACCACGTTGTCTCGCCCGAATGGAAATTCAACCCAAAACCATACTCCTCTAGAAGTCCCAATTATTTCCTCTGTCTTAAATTCAACTCTTTCAAATCAAACAAATACCTTAAGCTCTTAAAATCACCAACCATCTCACATCTCAACTAAACAATAGAGGCCTCCAAACTCCAGCACAAACACTCAACAGCAACCAACTCTAAACCACTTGTTTGATAATTCCTCTTATGTACTTTAAGTTGCCTTAAAGCATAACTAAAACTCACTGATGTTGCGCTTAACATATCTCCCAATCATACCAACAAAGCATCACAAAACACAACAAATAGTTCTGTCGGATTCGGCAAAACCAACACACGAACTGTTCACAGCTCTCCCGAAACTCTTTGAACCTTCCTCACAGAAGCCTATCACTGCTTCTTCTCCAAAACCGATAACTCAAGTTCCTGATGCTCGACATAATTCTCTATACTCTTCGAATATATCAAAATATCATCAGTTAACACAACCATTGACTCGCTCAATTAAGTATGGAAAATCCCATGCCAACAGACATTCAATTCGCGAGCTATGGCGGAAACCCGAGCCGCACTTTCCGCCCTTACTACAACATCCAAACATATTCCATCAATAAATATATTAATCCCATGTCACTATGCCTCCATCACATAGAGCATTGTAATAACTTCCCACGCTTCGAACCGTGCGTTATTCCGAGTTACGGTCCTCCCGTTACGTCAAAAATACAAAAACAACATTTTCACCCTTAAAAGGCCATTCAACGCATCTTCAACTCTTGAAATGTTTATAGGTCTAATTATATCAATATCGTATTCCACATCTTACTTTCTTTAATAATCACCAGAAGTCACTATCCACCCTTTACCTACTTGACCTCACAATCTGTCGCCGTAGCACATACACCAGACACAAGTCTCTAACTACTCACTCAATTTAATTCCTTGACCGTCCAAACAGACACACAATATGGAGCTCTCAACATCGGCTAGTTTCTGCAACTAAGTCGATCACAACTCCACTTCACGTCCTGACTATATATCATTGTCTTGTCAAGATAACTTCGAGACAACCACACTTAATCGGCAACCCGCCAACTTCTCTACTTCCATTAACACTCAAAATTCTCCTCAAAATGAAACATCTCAACACTGTCCTGAAAATGTTCTCAATTTCCTTCAGCCACTTCTGTGCATCTTCAGGATCCATAATTCCTCCTTCAAATGCCGGTGGCTTGTTACTCCGAAATTGTGCCAAATTGCTAAATTGCGCACCGCAACTTGGTTCTGATTAGCAACCACCTGCGCCATCGCTTGCATAGTGGCAGCCAAAACAACATCATTCCTTTCTGCCATACCACTTAATAATAACAACACAAGGTTAAAAGGTACACAATCTCTATCCTAAGGCCAGACTTAACTACTACACTGGCCGACCGGACGGACCTGCTCTGATACCAATTGTAACACCCCACTTTCCCGAATTAAAATAAAATATGATTATTTCAAACAAGCATCAGAGTTTCCCTTCAATAGTGGGATATCACATAATACAATTCAACAAAACACTTTATTAGATGGTTTTCGAAATAAAACAGCAGAAATTATTAATCCAACATTCACGACCATCCGCCAAATTTCATAAAAACATTCCTTAAGAAAGTTCACCAAAATATGATACATCACAGGAATAAAACAAATTCAAAATGAATACAAATAAACACCCAAGTCCCGTGCTACGTATCAGAGCATCCTAAGACTCGACTTGCACACCACTATCCAAGCTAGCTATGTACCTGGATCATCTGCACTTCTGAAGAAGCACAGACCACAACAACAACGAAGGGGTGAGAAAACATGATCAAAATTATCGGTAATAATATATGTGTAATAAAGGTAGTAATCAGATAATTCATCACCCAACATTCATCAAACACGACCTACTGTCCACCATCAACCGTATCATACAGAAATGCAAATATGCAACTCAACACCATGCATGCGGTACCGACTCATTGGTTCATTCAATCGAACCCCGGATATATCACATACACCCCTCCTTGGCAATGATCTATCCCCACCATTCTCCACAAAGGAGTACGGGTGAATCACATACACTCCTCCTGAGCATTAATTCAGCCCCACCATTCTCCACAAAGGAGTACAGATGAATCACATACACTCCTACTGAGCAATGATTCATCCCACCAAAACACCATGATATGCACGACACCAATGCACGACAACCAAACTAAAGCACACTAAGTGCACACGATCCTCCTAATCACATCACCAAACATCATATATATTACACCACAAGTAAACACAAGCACACTAAGTGCACACGATCCTCCTGATCACATCACCAAACATCATATATATTACACAACAAGTAAACACAAGCACACTAAGGGCACACGATCCTCCTAATCACCTCACCAAAAATATTGGATATAAAAATATTTGGAAACTAATTATATTATCTATATTATGTTATAGATCTATTCATTAGCTTTCCAACACTTTGAACGGGAACTAAAACCGACTTACGGATTAAAAGTTATGGCCAAAATCCTCGGAACAGAAATTTCCAATTTTCAACTTTTATACATCATGCAATCGATTGCTTGACCTAATTTTTCACATTTTAGCCCCTGTTTTGCTGTGCAATCGATTGCTGTACTAGTGCAATCGATTGTTGTACTAGTGCAATCGATTTCTTACTGTGTGTTTTCGAAACATTATGCAGAAAATGGTATTTTTCACCAACCCTTCCCTCTTTGCTACCACAATCAATCCCCACATGTTAGGGTATTCACCAAACTCAAAAATCCATAAATCATGAGTATTCTATGGGTTTTCTTCCTACATAAACTTCTACTCATTCACCATTAATCCACAATTTCAAATCTAGGGTTTTCTCCCTACATAAACTTCTACTCATTCATCTATCCTCTGCCCTATCATTACTACAACTATCATACACTACTCTAATCATTTTCTCCCTTAAACTTTCTCTCTGGAACCAATATTTGTGTTCATCACTACTAATGCAGGAGTTACACAGAACCTTACCAATCTCACAACAACACATGCCTAATTTCATCAATGGCAGCAATACTCATAAACACATCAATGTACACGAAATTCATCATAACAGTAACAATTATAAACACATATTCACCAATTCATCAACATACAAATCATGCTCCTCAAAATCCTTACGGGGTTAAGGAATCCCCTCTGCCCAATTCATGTAAATACCAATCCCAATCAGTTTCTCCCCCTTACCTCGATTAATTGCTCAGATTGTTGAGGAATCTTGAAGAATTTGGCAGCCATAGCCTTCCTCTCTTCCTCCTTGCTCTTCCTCTTTACTCTTTCTCCCAAACTGCTTATCGTGTTCTCCTTCTCTTCTTCTCCCAAAATCCCCTTTTATTACTTATTCCAATAATAATAATAATAATAATAATAATAATAATAATAATAATAATAATAATAGTAATAATAATAATAATAATAATAATAATACTATTAATTATTAAATTATCACCACTATTAATTATATTATATTACTATCAAATTCTATAGTTATTAAATAATTCTTACAGTCTAAGGGCACCCACCAATGCACTCAGACACACCCTCACATAAGGACACACCAAAATAGAATAACACTAAAAAGACTAAATAATTAAAATGGGTGTTACACCTACTACCTCGAAAACCTACAAGGGGACAAACTTGCTCGACCATGGAGTGCATAAAAACTTACTGAATACATATGCTCATAAGCTCAAACAATTTTTTTGGTATGGAGTTTTTACAATAGGTTCTAAAATTAATGTTTGTCTCAAAAGATTAAACGATTTCTCATACTCCTTACTGAATATATATGGCACGTCATGCAACAGAAATTGACATAGTGGTTTTGCTATTTGAGAGAATTCCTTGACGACTCTTCTATAAAATCCAGCATGGCCAAGAAAACTTCTTATGCCTTTAATGTTAATAGGTGGAGGCAGCTTCTCAATAACTTCAATCTTTGGTTGATCTACGTCTAGTCCTATCCTTGAAATCTTGTGCCTCAAAATAATTCCCTTTTTAACCATGAAATGAAACTTCTGCCAATTCAGAACCAATTTCCTTTCTTCGTATCTAGTAAGCGTCATGTCTAAATTATCCAAATATTTCTTCAATGATTCTCCAAAGACTAAAACATTGTCCATGAATACTTCCGCAGAGCACTCAATCAAATATGAAAATATTTCCATCGTGCATCTTTGAAAGGTTCGTGGTGCATTACATAGTCCAAATGACATCCTTTTAAAAGCAAAGGTTCCATAAGGACATGTAAAAATTTTCTTCTCTTCATATTTAAGGGCTATGACAATCTGATTATTAGCTGACTAACCATCAAGAAAAAAAATATAATTTTATACCAACTAGCCTATCCAACATTTGATCAATGAATGGAAGAGGAAAATGAGCCTTTCGTGTGGCTTTGTTCAGCTTCTTATAATCTATGCATATCCTTCAAACGATGAGAGTTATTGTAGGAATCAATTCATTCTTTTCATTTTCAATGATTGTCATGCCACCCTTTTCCGTAAAACATTGAATATGACTCACCCACACAATATTAGAGATGGAGTAAATGATTCATGCATCTAAATACTTAATTATTTCCTTCTTGACCACATCCCTCATGATGGGATTTAATCTTCTTTGACTCTCAATACTATTCTAGGAATTCTTTTACAATATATCCTATGTATACAAATAGTAAGGATGTTCCCCTTTATGTTAGGTATCTACCAAGTAATAACTTTCATATGCCTTTTCAAAAGTTCCAGGAGTTGACTGCTCGTTAGATAAGTATGTGGCAATGATGTCTGGAAACTTATGTCCTACCTCCAAGTAAGCATATTACAAGTGGGTAAGTAGTTTCTTGAGTTTGAGTTTAAAGGGTACCTCTATGGATGAAGAATTATCTTTCTTTGGCTCATATGTAATCTCCAATACCTCAAGAAGTTTTCCCCTATCTTCAACTTTGCTTAGTGTTACACTTAAAGTTACTTTATTCAATAATGCTTATTTTTCTAACTTTCCCAACTCTTATTCTAAGTTGTGATTGATTTTGATAAGGATCTTGTGGATGATTTTATTCTAACTAGAGATCCTTGAGAAGTCAGTAACTTCCTATTTTAGATACTTCAATGTATTTAAGACATTAAATACTACTTGTTACCCATTCACTCTCATAGTCAACTCTCCTCTTTCCACATCTATAAATGCCCTTTCCATGGTGTCGCAACTGCAAAAGAAAATTGGCAGAAACAAACAGAAGGGTCGCCACTGAACGTTATTTATCCCAACGAGAGAAAGGAAACGATCAAAGAAAACTTGAGAGAAAGGAGAAGACAAGGTCATCACAACCAAATCTTGGGTTCAGGAGTCGGTTACGCAAAGGGAAGGTATGAGCACCCTTTCACGTTCGTTGTACTCAACGGGATCCATGCTTGTCGTCTAATCAAGGGTGAGTTATCTAAAAGCTACAACTACACAAAAACAGGAAAGGGAAAAGAAAAAGGAGACTCGATAGGACATCGCCGCCCTATGCCTACGTATTCCCTCATGCAATGGGAAAGTAAGAGTCAACGTAGTTCGAAAAACTACAGGTGATGGGGGAAGGTTGCTCGCCAAGACTTTGCCGTCTTATGCCTGCATATTCTCATCTGGTATGAGAAATCAGAGCAAATATAGTTCGACTAACTACGGGTGAAAAAGGGAAAAGAGTGCTCACCAAGACTTCATCGTCTTGTTCCCACGTATTCTCATTTGGTATAAGAAATCAGAGCAAATGTAGTTCGACTAACTAAACCACAAATTGATTAAGTGTTTTTTATGAGTGATGTTAAGTTCCCATTCCAACAGTTAGGGTCGATGCCTGTTTGTGGTAGAACATAAAAGTAACGTACTCTATTTTGAAAATGAGTTTGAAGAACAATCCTGAAGGATAAAAAGGTTTGAATTTTGTTCATGAGTTTTAATGATGTGAATTGATTGGTTTGAGATTCACGTTGCACTAAAGACTATGACATAGGAACGAATGCGTCACATATCACCCCCAGGCGGGACGTACACTAAAAACTCTAAACAAGTAAGGAGATACCCCTCACTCATCATTCCTCATATGCTTAAGGCTCGTGGCGCACAACGTTCATCGTCTTTATTAAGTGTCTTAAAAAAATTTTGAGATGAGAAGAAAAAGGACTCAAAGGTTGAAAAGAAAACACTAAGGGAATATGGATCCTAATGTTATCATACAAAATAGTCCTAAGGTTGAGATAAAAGGGAAGTCTACCTAATGTTACCATACAAGTGATAGACCTAAAGTTGAGGTCAAAGAGCGACTATCCTAATTGTTATCAGGTAAAGGATTGAAAGCCTAATGTCTCTCATACTCCCAACTTAATAAAAAATTAAGTGGAACTAGGAATCCTAAGGGATCATGTGAAAAAGCACAATTAAACACCATACTAATCAATCACAAATTAAAATAAGATTGAAACTTAAATAAGTCTCAAGAAGAGAAGAAAGATGAAGAAGAAAGAAGAAAAAGAATTAAGAAGATGCAACACTATGAACAAACATGAAAGTTCAAAGGCAAAAGGCACCAAGAAAAAATTAATTTCAATTACACAAGGTAAACATCAACATCATTTCAAAACAACAATAATATGTTCATATGTCAAACCATACCCAAATATTTGAAATTAAAACCAAATGGAAAAACAAAGTGCCCACACATGTACAAATGACTTAAAGTCCAACAAGAAGCAATATCAATCATCAAACCAAAAGAGATAAAGTTAAATGAAAGGAGAAATAGGGTAGGGTAGTAGCAACATCATATCAAATTCAACTCATGTCAATGGTCAAAAAAAGAGCACAGTGAGCCAAGTCATGCATCACATCCAAACACAATCAAGTACCATACAAAACAAACAAACAAACAAGACACACCTCAACGAAGTAAACATATGAAATTAGGGCATGGAACCAAGTGAGGGAAGAAACATGAACATGTATGTCAATCTAAATATCAACTCAAGAATCACAAAAAGAAACCTCACAGATCAAGTTCAAAGTATGCATCAAGACTAGTTAAACATCAACCATGACCATCTTCAAATGAAAACATGTATTCAAGCAAGCTGCAAAGTGAAAATTGATCAAGTAATGCACACCATACCATGAAGGTCATAAGCATACTTAATTGATTCAATTCATATTCAAAACAAGACTTCAAGCAAATCTAAGAAAGATCAAGTTCAAATCATGCTCAAGGAAACACCCAAATCATCCATACAAGAGAATATATGAATAAAGGAGTGGAAAATGATCATACAATGGGAACATAACATGAAGACCAGAAACTTAACCAAGCCATTTGAATCACACAAGAAACATGAACCACAAAGAAAATCCATTCAAGAAGCAAGTCCTAAAATTAGGTCAAGCATTAGGCAGGTTCATGTTCAAACATCATCACATTGAAAAACCAAATTGGGGCACTTAGATGATCATACAAAAATGAAACCAAAGCTCAAACTCATGTTAAAATAACCAAGAATAAGCATGAAAGAGATCTCAACAAGAGTTTCATGAATACACCATCAAAAGAAATCCACAAGTCCAAGCATGTTATAAATCGAGGACTAAATAAAACCAAGTGAGAAACATCCCATAAATGAACATCAAGGCACCCAAACCATATTCAAATATTTACCAAACAAGTGTTCAAACATGTGAGAAAAATTAGATCAAGAAGGAACATCAAAGGCATCAAAAGATCAAACCTTAATTCAAGGGTAAACATGTCAAACCACTTCACATTTAAATTCAAAATAAAATAGAAAAATAAATTAAAAAATAAAATAAAATAAAAAATATCTCAACATATCAAATAAACAGAAACCTATTTTTGTGGAATTTTATCATGATTAAAAGTAATTAAAATAAATCAAAACAAGAAAATAAAAAAATAAAAATAAAAAGAGAAAAAGAGAAGAAGGGGATGAAGTAGTAATATCCAAATGAACTAGAATGATGTTGAACGTGTTTTGGGCCCAAATATTGGGAGTGTGAAAAACAAAAGTGCAAGGCCCATGTTCACTAACCATCAGAACCAAACAAAAATGGTGCAACACACCATTTCATTAATGTGTCAGCAAAGTCAACCAGTCGACACAGGGCAACATAAGCACACGTCTGCATTCAACCTAGTCAAACTAGCGACATCATTTAAACACCTTACATACCAGAGCCTTATCTCTGGTCGTCTTACATAGTGAGTCTCGTCGGTGGTCACGGTAAATCTCAACAAAAATAAAAAAAGTTGGACATCATTTTAAAGGGAATTTCACATAGATCTTGAATCCACCCTCAAAAATCATTTATCACTACTAAAACACGATGAAAATAAGAAACAAAAGATTGATATCCAAATTGAAACTAGCTCAAACTAACACAACAACATCATGAACAATGCCTACAATGAGGTAGGACTTCAGAACCAACAAAAACAAGCTTGAAACATGCTTAACATGTAAGGAATAGGTTGATAAAGTTTACCTAATGGAGTGGCTCCGTTTTCTCTTGACCTAGCTTGCAAACTTCAAACAGATGCCTTGAATAACTTTCTGACACTTCAGTGATGATGAATCAATCCAAAAACTTCAGGAAAAATGGAGGAAATAGGAACTTCGAAGAGAGAGAGAGAGTTTTGAAAAAAAAGAGAGTTTTAGGGTTTCAAGCTTGTCAAAATGGAGGTGGCTGCCTTTCTCATTATGGTTTTTCACTTATATATGGTGTATTGAGGGTTAAAAGTAGAAGTAACTATGGTTAAGGAAAGGTTACTTGGTTTTGCAAAAAATTGAAAAAATGGAAGGTGGAAAGAGAGTGGTAGGGGTTTTCTTTATATGAAGGTGGTGTTGGTTGTCCTTTTGATGAGTCGAATGAGAATGAAATCAGAATGGAGAGAGGAAGATTCTTGGTGCACAAGTTTGTGGTATTTTGTTTTCTTCCTCGTTTGGTGAAAAAACATTCCAAATGGTACATGAATGAAATGGAAATGTTTGGCTTCATAAGGCAATGCTTAATGACACAAAAATGAGTGAGGTATGTGTGTAAAATGAAATGAATTCATGCTGCAAGACCAAATCAAAGTTGTGCCAAAGAAAGATAGTATGCCATTCCTTTGAAATCAAGTTCATATAACACATTTTCCTTGATAATAACTTGGTGACTTTTAATGCAAATTATGAGTTCTTGTGCTTGAATGAAACTAGGAAGAATGATGAACAATCTTCATGTTCAAATAAAATTGAAAAGAGGATGGAAGCAAGAGAAAAATGGAGTGGAAATCATGTCCAAAAATCTGTCCCAAGAAAACTTAGAAAATTTTCTAAGTTATGAGCTTTTGACATCATTGAAACCTCATCTTTGAAGCCATATAACTTGAGGAGTACTGATCCAATGAAGGTGATCTTTTAATGGATAGAAAGCCTTAAGAATTATCTTTAACTTTCATGTTCAAAGAAAAGTGATTTGAAGTCAAGAACTTGGTGAAAATGACTTGAAAAATTGGTCCAAAAATCTGCCAAGAAACTTGTCCCATTTGACATATTTGAAACCCTAACTTGGAGACATCATAACTTGAGTTCTACACATCCAATGGAAGAGTTCTAGTATTCAAAAGAAAGCTTAGAGAATACTATACAACGTTCATGTTGGAGAAAAATTCATTTGAAGCTTGTATCACCATGAAAGATAGGCTTTAAAACATGTACCTCTAGCTGAATTTCTATACATAGAAAAATTTCTAATTGTTGAAATGACAAAAATCTTAATTTTCTCAACTTTAACCCTCCATATCTTTCAAACTATGAATCTTTTAGACTTTTTTTCTTCCACAAACCTGTAGTTCATGATGTCCTCTTTAATTTGATAACAAGTTTTCTCCCATTGGATCAAGGATGAGAATGTTATGGATGTTGCAAAATGGCTAGAATTAGGATTTTTACACTTAGAAAATATTTCAACAAAACCCTAATCTAACCAAACTCCTGATTTTATGTTTCTCCTTTACTCTTATTGTTCCAAACACATGAAAACACGTTAGATGACATAACGTACCCTTGATTGACCTTGAAATCCAAGACTTTGACCTCATGAAGCCACAATTAACTTTTCTTGATCAAATGAATCTCTAACACTCTTTCCATTGATTGAAGCTCTTACCATGACTTGTGATGAAACATAATACATGTAAAAAACCCTTAAGGTGTGTATTGAGCCATATGACCATGTCTTACCCAAGAAACTAGCCACAAATGCCCCTTGACCATAACCTTAATTCAGTTGTTCACAAGATAGAAGGAGGTGACAAATACTTGTAACCTTGACTTAAATGGTTGTGAGACATGCCTTGATGATGAGAGGACCTTGGGGCTTGAGAAGACCATAATGTTGAGAATAAAACCTTGCTTGAACTTTAAGAATCATGTTCTTATTCTTGAGAATCAAACCATGATACCTTGATCATTTGCTTAGAACCAATGTTATGCAAAATGAAGATGCAAATGAAATGAAACATAAGCCAAGAGATAAGAAAAAGATAAGGCAAATTTTGGGGTGTTACATCTGCCCCTATTCAAACAACTTAGACCTGAAGGAATGATAAAAAATGACTTTCAAATATTCAAGGTACAAGGAGGTTGAATACCAAAAGAACCCGGAAATTTGCAACCGGTGGGGATATATAGAGTAAAGTGATTGCCAGATGAAGGTGAACTTAAAGATATCGGGTACCAACCAAAAGTTGGGAAAGTCAACAAACATAAGATACCAACCAAAAGTTGGGATATCAAAAGATGAAAAATAAAATTTAGAGTAAAGACTACTAACCAAAAGTTAGACTCATCGGAGAGAGTACCAACCAAAAGTTGGAATGAAGCACGAAGTACCAACCAAAAGTTGGGATGAAAGGCTACTAACCAAAAGTTAAGATCACCGAAATGCCGAACGAAAGCAAACTCACAAAAATGAAGACTACCAACCAAAATTTGAGATAAAATAGAGGATACCAACCAAAAGTTGGAATAAAAGGCTACTAACCAAAAGTTAGAATCACCAGAACACCGAACAAAGGCGAATCCACAAAGGAAGACTATCAACCAAGAATTGGGATGACGACTTCGCAGGGGAGAGTACCAAACAAAAGTTGGGATAAAGCTGGAGACTATCAACCAAAACTTGGGATGATCAACAGAAAGGGTACTAACCAAAAGTTAGAATAACCACAAGGGACACCAACCAAAATTTGCGTCCCATAATAGATACCAACCAAAAGTTGGGATAACAACGGGTACTAACCAAAAGTTAGGATAACTGAGACACCGATCGAAGGCGAATTCATGATGAAAGATGCCAACCAAAAGTTGGGATGAAACAAGAGGGGTACTAACTAAAAGTTATAATAACCATAAGGGACACCAACCAAAAGTTGGGATGCGGTCCACAAAAGATACCAACCAAAAGTTGGGATAAACAGGATATACATGAAGTAGAATCAATCGACTTACGACCTGAAAAGAAGACTCCACTGAGGGAAAGAGAAGTTTAAACAAACAAACTCTGTCGGGGAGTACAAGTAAGATGAACAAATCTATCAATGATTTTCTTTTGGGGATAAAGTAAAACAAAATCTTATGAATTATGCCATTATCTGCTTGAGAAATGACTGGAAACAAAGATATCAAACCTGACTTATGCTTCGGATGCATATTTTTGAATATGGCATAATGCTCCATACGAAATAGAAATGCTACGCATTTGGAAGATTCAATGCAAAAATGCTTATGATATGCAAAAAAACACTCCACCAAGAGAAGTGCTGAGAAGATCAGCAAACAAACTCTGCTGAGGAAGACACGCTGAATGGCCTTCCTGAATATAACCTCTACTAAAAATTCCACTCTGTTGGGAATTGTGAGTAACATCTGCTAGGAGATCATCCAAAAAATCTGACACAGAAGAATGCCAATGATCATTGGACTTTGAACCTACCGGAGATATCAACCACCGTTGATCTACCTGTCGAGGGAATCAACACCAACTCTTCTTGGGAGAGAAGTCAATGATAGCAATCCTATCGGGGAATAACATTGAGCTTATCATGTTGTTGAGGAATATCCTTCAACCTTAATCTATTGGAGATAAGTGTACACTATTTCTGGTGAAAATCTCTTCTGATCTGATAACAGGACTCTGTGGGGAAGACAAAGTCTCTGCTATGGGAACAAACAAACAAATCTTCTGCTAGACAACTGCCTGCTTGCATATCAACACCATTATGTCTGGGATAGTCAAACTTGTGAACACTCACTGGGGAGTGAGTACAAATCAAAATTGGCTGGGGAACACAACCTTCTAAACTCCTGCTGGGGGAGGAATAATTCACCATTTATTGTTGATACTGTTAGAACTTCACCGTTGAGGAGAAAAGCTCTAATGGGGAGAGGATCATGTCATCCTGCAAACAAACAGAAACGCAATAGGATGTTCTACATGCGAAATGGCTACCTAAGTTACCATTCATGACACTTATTGTTCAAATAAATTCATTGTTTTCAATATGCTCCGCAAAGCCCTATGTTTTCACATGTGATGTTCATAAAAAATATCAGACATTTTTGCAAACAAAACAGTAAAAGTAAAAACAGAAATGAAAAACTCTTTGAGTGAAATGAATACTTTATTGATAGAATGGCTTATAAATAGAAAAGTTACAATTTGAATGCAATTCCTGAAAAGAGATAATTGCGCAAAAAGTAAAAAAGGAATATACAAATGTCGACAATGTGGGAACAAATATCCACCATGTGCCAATTCAGCTATGACCTGTATGTCTTCAACATTTATAAATACTTCTCCTTCTAAAAAGACTGACTGAACTGATTCCTTCCTTTCGGGATAACCATGTATCAAGATGAATCACAGATCAAATGCAGATTGCAGTCGTTTGCTTTCAAATCCCTAACTTTTTCCTAGACCGCCCTTTCTGGTTTTCAATCCACCCGGGATACGATTTTTTCCAAAGTCGCCCTTTCAGATTTTCAACTTTGTGAGTTTATTCTTTTTTCTTTTATCCCTAATTTTTTCCCGAACCTTTTTCTTTTGTGGTTCGTTGGGATGCCCCTTTTTTGCCTGTACTTTTCTTTTTGTTGTCCAACGGGTCACTTTTAAGCAAAGTATTTTTTAACTATGTTTGCGTTCATAGGAGACGTAAAGTCTTCGTCATCCATAGGAGATAGTAATAAGGCTCCACCAGAGAAAACCTTTCTTACCACATATGGGCCTTCGTAGTTTGGAGTCCATTTGCCCCTGTGATCTGTCTGAGGAGGAAGGATCCTTCTCAAAACTAAGTCACCTGTTTGGAAGCACCGAGGACGTACTTTCTGATCAAAGGCTTTCTTCATGCTACTCTGGGACAACCGGCCATGTGTAATGGCTGCCAATCTATTTTCATCAATAAGATTCAACTTATTCAATCTGGCTTGCACCCATTAAGCTTCGCCAAGCTTCACATCAGCCAACACTCTTAAAGAAGGAATCTTAACTTCTAATGGTAGGAATGCCTCTGTACCATACACTAGTGAGAAGGGAGTTGCCCCTGTTGATGTACATATCGAAGTACAATAACCGTGTAGAGCAAAAGATAACATCTCGTACCAATCCTTGTAGGTTACTACCATCTTTTGCACAATCTTCTTAATATTCTTGTTCGCTGCCTCAACAACACCATTCATCTTTGGACGGTATGAAGCAGAACTGTGGTGTTCAATTTTGAAACTCTGGCACAGTTCCTTCATCATATTGTTGTTCAAATTTAAACCATTATCAGTAATTATTCGCTATGAGATTCCATAACGACAGATGATGTCCTTCTTTATGAATCAGACAACTAACTACTTCGTGACATTAGCAAACGAGGATGTTTTCACCCACTTCGTGAAGTAATCAATAGCAACCAGAATAAAACAATGTCCATTAGAAGAAATTGGCTCAATCTTTCCAATCATATCAATTCCCCACATTGAAAAGGGCCAAGGAGATGTCAATATGTTCAGAGGGGTCGGTGGCACATGCATCTTATCAGCATAGATTTGTTATTTATGCATTTTCTGGTGTATTTAAAATAGTTAGATTCCATAGTCATACAATAATACCCAGCCCTTAACAGTTTTCTGGCCATTGCATGTCCACCGGCGTGAGTACCAAATGAACCCTCATGAACTTCTTCCATTAACAGGCTTGCTTTGTGTTTATTAACACAATGCAACAAGACCATGTTGAAGTTTCTCATGTATAACACATCATCCTTGTTCAGATAGAAATTGCCCGCAAGCCTCCTCAGAGTCTTCTTATCCTTGCTAGATGCCCTGGATGGGTACTCCTGATTCTTGAGAAAGTGCTTGATATCATGATACCAAGTCTTTCCATCTGATGCCTTTTCAAATGCAAACACAAAGGTAGGTCTATCAAGATGCATAATGGTGATTGTTGGAGCTTCATTCTAGAAATTCACTTTATACATTGATGTTAACATGGTCAATGCGTCTGCCATCTGATTCTCAGCCCTAGGCACATGATAGAACTCAACTCTATCAAAGAAAGGCAGTAGTCTTCTGGCATAATTCTTGTACGGCACCACGTTGGCCTGACGAGTTTCATATTCTCCTTTAATTTGATTAACAACCAGCGCTGAATCTCCATATACACAGATCAATAGCCTCTTCCAAACCCATAATGCACGCTTCATATTCTGCTTCATTGTTAGTGCAAAAGAATGTCAATTAGGCAGTGAACGGTATGTGGGAACCGTGAGGAGTTGTAATGATTGCTCCGATTCTGTTGCCATATGAATTGACAGCACCTTCAAAAACCAAACTCCACTGAGATCCAATCTCAGGACCCTCGTAAGGCAAAGGCTCATCATAGTCTTTCATCTTCAGAAACATGATGTCTTCATCCGGAAATTCAAACTTCATTAGCTGATAGTCTTCAATTGGATGTTAAGCAAGATATTCTGACAGAACGCTTCCCTTAACGGCTTTTTGGGAAACATACTGGATATCATACTCTGTCAAAACCATTTTCCATCAGACAATCCTTTCGGAGAGTGCTTGCTTTTTAAAGACGTACTTGATCAGATCCATCTTCGATATCAATAAGGTTGTGTGGTTTAACATGTACTGTCTCAAAAGCTTAGCTGCCCAAACGAGTGCACAACATATTTTTTCCAACATCGAGTACCTCAACTCGCAATCAGTGAACGTCTTACTCAGGTAGTAGATAATGTGTTCTTTATTACGTGTCTCATCGTGTTGACCGAGTACACATCCCATTGAATTCTCAAGAGTCGTTAGATACATGATCAAAGGTCTCCCTGCTACTAGAGGCGTTAGTATTAAAGGTTCAGGAAAATACTCTTTTATTTTCTCAAAAGCTTTTTGACAATTTTCGTTCCACCTAACCGCTTGATCTTTTCTTAACAGTTTGAATATAGGCTCGCAAGTGGCTGTAAAATGAGAGATGAACCTTGCAATGTAGTTCAATCTCCCTAGGAAACCACAAACCTCTTTTTCCTTCCTCGGCTCAGGCATTTCTTGAATAACTTTAATTTTGGCAGGATCTACCTCATTACCCCTTTCACTGACAATGAAACCTAGTAGCTTTCCAGATATCACCCTGAAGGTGCACTTATTAGGATTTAACCTCATCTTGAATTTCCTCAACCGTTCAAACAGCTTCAGAAGATTAACCAAATGTCCTTCCTCCGTCTGTGACTTCGCAATCATGTCATCAACATAAACTTCAATCTCTTGATGAATCATATCATGAAAGAGAGTCACCATCGCCCGTCGATAGGTTACCCCAGCATTTTTCAATCCAAAGGGCATCACTTTATAGAAAAAAGTTCCCCACGGTGTAATGAAAATAGTTTTCTCCATGTCTTCTGGGGCCTTTTTGATTTGGTTATAACCAGAGAAGCCATCCATGAAGGAAAACACAGAATATTGAGCAGTGTTATCAACCAACATGTCAATTGATTCAAATGCACTTCGTTCGACATATTGGTGCCACATAAGCCCTAAATATGTGAATGTTTACTCTTTGTAACTTCTATTGTATCCTCTATCTCGTCTATTTCTCTTCTCAAAGTTGGAGTTAAATGGCTTTTCCACTATTGTCGTGCAAGAACTGATTAAAAGTCATCTTTACACATGCAACAAACACATAAAACTCACAAAAGAGAGCACTTACTGTGCTCTTTATAATCTATTCTAAAACAGTAAAAATGCATTAAATAAAACTAGTAAATTACTAAATTAAAAAGATAAATTCAAGTGCTAAGGTCTATAAAAACTCATAAAATGTGAGATATTAGACGGAGTAGGGTTGCATCTGTAAAGTTAACACTTCTATGCATAAATCACTTATTGAGTAGGATAATTGTTTGAGTGTGTGGATAAGAGAATACCTGAAATAAAACAAGTTTAAGTTTATATAGTGTGAGTGGTTAGAGTCATTTCCTTGTGATATGACGCCACACGCTAAGAGTCATTCGAGTATATCTAACAATGGTAAGTGCTCTGAATCATATATGTCCTGTCGCGTATGTTCTAAACATAAATCTCCTTATAATGATTCGACTTTAACACCATTAAACTTGTGGTTGGCCCGAAACAACAACACTTTCCCCTTCCCTAACCAACCAACTACACTAGCATTTTTTTACCTATAATTTGTATTCATATTCTAAGTTTAATTAAGAAATGTAAAATAATTTATCTCAAATTAAATTCTATAAGGCATCATGGCATGTAGGTATAACCCACCAATAGTCAAACCAAATGTTTAGTTAAACAAAATCACACGAGAAGATATTCTTCAAAAAAAGTGATATATGGCCAACACAGTCCACTAATGATAGACATTAATTGGGACCAATATTGGGGACTAATATTACTTTCACTTGCCGTCAAGAAGAGGTGATGCTAGATGCGCTTAACCCTAACGCCTCCATATAACTTTGTGGTTAATTTCAAAGCCAGCTAGAGTTGCATTTTCAAATTAAAATCTGACTCTCTTTTTCTAGTCTTTTCATGCATGTGAATCGTTTTTGTTGTGTTGTTGTTGCACTCTATATGCTTTTCTCTTTGGTCCACATCAAGTTGTGGTTTGAAGACTATAAGCACTTATCCTATTTCACTTTGTTGAGTAGATGTCCTGGATATTGAAGAATATTAATACTGCCAAAATATAAAGTAAATGCAAAATGTCAATGTCTTAATGATCATTAGAGCTTCTTAGGATTAGGACAAACCACATGCCTCCAAGAATGTACAACACTTGTGTTAAAATAAAATGCAATATGTTAAAATCCATAAATATATAAGAATTATTCAAAAAATATCTGAAAACTTATATATATATATATATATATATATATATATATATATATATATATATATATATATATATATATATATATATATATATATATATATATATATATATATATATATATATATATATATATATATATATATATATATATATATATATATATATATATATATATATATATATATATATATACTCTTAAACAAATCAATACACCACCGACTATATATTCCTTAAGTAATAAACAAATCAATACAAAATATTTCACATATATTAAACCACATGAAATATCATAAATAGTAATATGATATTTACAACATATTTCAAATAAATATTTGTACAAAATATATTATATTTTTGGACTATAAATAGAGTATATTTTTTTAATAATCAAAATAAATAAAAAGAGTTAGAGGTATTTAAATCCGTTCAATATTTTTTACAGACATACACAACACTCGTAATAATCGAAATTCGTTCTTTTTTATCCTTTCTTTACTATGAAACATCAATCAAAATAAAAAAAGAAACTTAATATTAAACACCACTTCTCTTATCAAAATAACTACTTTATTAAACAATAATTCATTCCTCACAAGTCATAAAATCCACAAAGAAGCCATCTAAATCGAACTTACAACGTTATTCTTTTCATCAACTTTGATATAACACACAATGTGTTCACATTCTTAGAAATAATAAAGTATAGACTTACATAATAAAACTAGTCTAAAAGTTTTAAATAGATGGTACAACTCTGAAATAAAAAAATTTCTCTCAAATTATTAAGCTGCTCTACGTACTAATTAAGTTATATAGCAAAGTCTAGTCAAGAGATCAAAGCGTAAGTTTTTTTAACTTACTTCAAATCATAGCCTTTAAATTGAATATAATCTAGTAGTTAAATTAGTATTTTTATTTATAATCATTCAATTAAATCTAATTTAAAGGTTACGATTGTGAAGTAAATTATAAAAATTTACTCTCGTAGTAACTGGATCCTCACTCATATATATATATATATATATATATATATATATATATATATATATATATATATATATATATATATATATATATATATATATATATATATATATATATATATATATATATATATATATATATATATATATATATATATATATATATATATATATATATATATATATATATATATATATATATATATATATATATATATATATATATATATATATATATATTGTTGTGATACTATTAACCGGACATGGGTTCTCGAAAATATATTATCTATTGTGAAATACACATACAAAAAAGAGCAATTCATTTTCCTTCCTATGTGATTAATAAGACAAGTGTGAATTGGAGTTTCATATTGATTATAAATGTGGATACTTGAACATTTATAATTAGGGGAACCCAAACACCTATCACCTCAAGATTTTAGATAAATATGTGGTGTTCTTCTCACTCTGGTTTTCGACAAGCATCTCTTAAAGATTTCGAATACTTCGTCATTTCTCTTGATCACATAGATCCACAGCTTTCGACTAAACTCATCGACAAATAAAACAAAATACATGTTTCCATCAATCGTATGCTCATTAAATGGGTCACATACACATGAATGTAAAACTTCGAGTAAGCAGGAGGATGTCACTGGCATAGTCGAAACGAAAGACTTTCTGGATTGTTTTTCAACTAAGCAACCTTCATAGAGTTTGTCAAGAATCTAAAGATTTGATATATCGATTACCATATCTTAAGTAGTCAGTTGATTGAGGTTTCGAAAGTTCAAATGTCCAAACCTCAAATGGAACAACCAAATATTCTTGTTGTCGACAGCAATTTTTATACAGTGTACTACAGTCGAACTGATGATGATCTTGAATATCTTATTCTTCGACAAAGGAGATTTTAAGACCAAATTATTCTGAGTGTTGAATAGTTTCAAGGCTCCATCTTTCATAACCACTAAGAAACCTTTTTTTGACCAGTTATCCAACACTTAGCAAATTGCACTTCATTCCAGGTACATATAATACATCTCTGATCATACTTTTCCTCAATTGCTCCTTTGAATAACTACGTCGCCAATACTTCTGCTCGCAACAGGCTATTATCAGCAAGTTTGACCTTGCTCTCTACGACTCATCAAAATCTACTAACCACCCTTTTCAACCAGTCATATTATTCAAGTAGTCCGAGTCGAAAAATCAGATCTTAGAATTAACATGATCATCTACAACTGCAGTCATAACCACCATATCTTCAAAATCATCTGAATTTTGATGTGTAAAAATTGCTTTTGCCTTAATGTTAATGCTTTCCTCAAGACCCAACAAATAACAATTATTTTATTTTATGTAAATAAATAAATAAAAATTTGTACGCTTGTTTGTGTGTATAATTCGAAATTCTCTCATTTATATATATATATATATATATATATATATATATATATATATATATATATATATATATATATATATATATATATATATATATATATATATATATATATATATATATATATATATATATATATATATATATATATATATATATATATATATATATATATATATATATATATATATATATATATAAAGTTTCGTATAATAATAAAAATGAAATAGAAAATAGTGAGAGAGATACATGTAAGACCCAATTGGTGGAATGTAATGTATCATTCATGTTGTTCTTTATTTATTTCTAACCTAGTTTAAATTCTAAAGTCCAAATATCTAAAAAAACATATTACATTTTCAAATTTTCAAAAAATATATTTAAAATTTCCAATGATTTCTAAAAAATTTGAAAGGGGAATAAAGAAAAAAAAAACCAATAATATATGAAAGGTCTACTGCTACCTAGCTGTGTTTCGTAAAGTTAGCCCAATACTTCCAAAAATAAATCAACCTACTAAATTATTGGTGAACTAGTGTGAAATGTAAGAATATTCTCATCACACAACCTATAATTATGTAATGGTTGTTCAATATTTTATTTTCCTTTTTTTAGTTACAATTTTTTTATTAGATTTAATTACTAACAAAGAAAAGAGAAGACATCATTTATCGGTTTATCACGAAAATCACATATCAATAAGTTCTTTTTTTAGTTACAATTTTTTTATTAGATTTAATTACTAACTAGGCTAACATTATCATGCACATTACTTAACATATTCTTATACGCTTAATCATCACATACATGCATGTCCTCTTCTAATATATCCTCACAAGATCAAGGTGGTTTTAGCAATGCCACTTTAAGCTTGTTTAGAAGATTTGTGAATAAAATAGTTGGGAGCGACTTAGTGCATCGGTTAGTTGAGTATGAATATGCAAATGATTTGTCACTATTTTTTTCCTAGCAAAATAGATATCAAGTTCAATGTGTTTGTTTTTTTGCATGGATAATCAAATTATGTGAAACCAATATTTCATTAAGGGTATGACACAACAGAGTAGGCACAAAATACTCGATGTGTAACTCAGATAGGAAAGATTCGAGCCAAAGTAATTCTGATGTGGTATGTGGCAATGTCCAGTATTCAGCTTTTGTGCTTGACCTTGCAACAAGCACTTGCTCCTTTGAGCTTCATGCCACAAGATTATGGCCAAAGAAAACACATGAGCCCGAGGTGGAACAACGATCATTAGAGTCGATTACTCAATTAGATTCACTATGTGCATGCAGAGCAAACTTCAGAAGACGCATGGTAGCGACAAATAGCAAGCCATGAGTTATCGTGTCACTTAAGTAATGGAGAATATGTTTAATTGTAACTCAGTTTGATTTAAGAGATATGGACATGAACTGAGAGCTTTTGTTAACTGAGAATGCTATGTCAGGTCGTGTGACTGTCAAATATTGTAAGGCACCACTTGTGGAACAATACACAAGACGATCTGGAATAACATTAGTGTCATGTTTACTCTATTTACATTGATTGAACATAGGAGTAATCACACACTTTGCTTTAGTCATATTTACATTGGAGAGTAAGTCTTTGGTTTATTTGGTTTTTGCAAGAAGTAGTGTACCATTAGATTGATGATGTATTTCAATACCTAGAAAATATTGAGGAACTCTTAGCTTCTTGAGGGAAAACTTGGAGTGAAGTTTATTGATGAGCTCATGAGTTAGTTTTGAGGAGGATCCAATTATGATAATTTCGTCCACGTATAATAGTGCATACAAAGTAACATTGTGATGATTATAGACAAAAAAGAGTGGTCACATTTACTAGACACAACCCCAAAGTGAATTAATGTCTGATGTAGTTTTTCATACCGTGCACATGAAGCTTGTTTGAGTCCATATATTGATTTCCTGAGCATGCAAACTAGTTATGGAATTGAATTAACGAAACCAGGAAGTTGTTGCATGTATACCTCCTCTTGCAAATCTCAATTGAAGAATGCATTGTTAATGTCAATTTGCTGGATTTTCCACTTGTAAGTGATATATAAAGTTAAAATAACCCGAATTTTTGTGGGCCTAACAAAAACCTTTGGCAACCAACCTTGCCTTATACTTATATACAATGCCATTAGGGTTTTCTTTGACCTTGAAAACCATATGCACCCAATTGTTTTTGTTTTGATGTGGTGGTAGATAGGTTAGCTCCCATGTGCCATTGTTCATAAGTGAATCCTATTCAACCATCATGGCCTCAAACCAAAGAGATTGAGACAATGCTTTCTTAACTGTGCTTGGTTCAGGCTGAGCGAAGAAAATATTAGGGTTAGATTTTCCTGTTTTAGCACGAGTGAGCATTAGATGATCATTTTGCACAAGAGGTGCTTGAGTGACTTGAGTATGAAAGGAAGGGGACAAGGAACTTGTTGAACCAGACATGATGAAAGAAGGTAAGTTTGGCTCAGTGGACTTAGATGAAGGTAACTTGTGATCTAAGTCACTTGGAAAAATAGTGGAGGATGAGTTGGAGACTTCATTTTCATGTGGTATAGGGGAATTAAATGATGGCGTGATAATATTTGATACATGAGAAAGGCCACTTGTTGAGTGAGGTGATGATGTTAAAGTGTTTGGTTCTATGTCAAGTGTAGAAGTTATAATGTTTGGTCATATGTGATTTGTATTTGATATAGGGAAATTGAGTGAAGTATGAGGATTTGAAATATGTGTACCTATGTTAGGTGCTGGTGTGATTTGGAGAAGAATTATAGGAAACCGAGATTTATGAACTCGTGAGGTGGAACCTGAATGATTCCCAATTCAAAAACCATTCTTGAATGGAAAGTCATTTTCATTAAACAATACATCTTTTGAAATGAATATTCTTCAATCCATATTGATAAATTTGTGGCCTTTTTGCATAAGACAAACCCCTAGATAAACACACCCAGGGCTCTTGAATTCCAATTTATGCTTGTTATAATGCCTCAAGTGTGGAAAGCATGCACAACCAAAGATTCTTAGTGATTGATAGTTTGTTTGCCTATGGCGAACTATTGAGAAGGGAGAAACATAATGAGGGAGGCCACTTGTAGGTAGCCTATTGAGCAAGTAAACTGCAATGGTGAAACTATGATCTTAATAGGTAAGAGGAAATAAGGCATGATCAAGTAAAATGAGTACCATTTCAACTATTTATATATGCTTCCTCTCAATTGTTCAATCTGATGGGAAGTATGAAGACATGTTAACCTATGCATGATGCCTTGTTCCTAAAGTATTTTAGTAAAGGGTCTGAATTCACCTCCAAAATAAGAATGAATAAACTTGATCTTGGCTTGAAATTGTGTTTCAACATAGATTTGAAATAACTTGAAGGTAGAGATTTCATCACTTTTCTACTTGAGAAGGTATATCCAAGTGTACTTGGAAAATTCATCCACAAATGCAATGTAGTAGTTGTAACCAACACTTGAGGATGATGGTGAGGGTCCCCATAGATTAGTGCATACAAACTCAAAAATGTGTGTAATTGGTATTAGACATAGGAGAAAATAACTTGTGAGATTTTCCAACACAGTAGGAATTGTAAAAATCAATTATATTTTTATTGCTTATAAGGATATTACACAATTGAGAGATGTTCTTTAGAGCTATAGGGTTGACATGTCCTAATCTAGCATGCCATACAAACCAGACATCGGGACTTACAAATGTATTTACATTTGAATTTTATTACTAATAGGTGGAGCTAAAGTATGATTAACATTTAGGCATAGACTTTGTGGCTTTTGACTTAAGTAATTTCTTGAAGGTTCCAAAGCAAGGCTGGTGAAGCAATACAAACCACTTTCATCTATGAATCCTTCAATTAACACCATATTAGATGCATGAGATTTAATGAAACACTTGTTATAATGAAACTTAAAATAGATATGGTTATCGCTAGCAAGCTTTGAAACATATATTAAATTTCTAGTGGTAGATGTCACTTGTAGTATATCAGTTAGGTTCAACACATAATTTGACCCAAGATTAGAGGAAACTTTAAAGTGACCAACTTTCTTGACCTATAGACTAGATAAATTACCATCACAACATTATTAGGTCCTGTACAAAAATGAACATACTATAAATTCATAATGCTAGTTGTAATATGATGATAGGCACCTAAGTCTGCAAACCAGGACTGTAACTCATGACCCTAAGGAGTTACCAATGTGTTCTCATGTGCTATGTATGCAGTTTCTTGTGGATCACGGGATTCCTGAGCCTATGAGCTTTGAGAGCCAGTTGATTTATTGCTAGAAGATCCTTGGGATTAAACCTTGTGATGAGTAGATTCAAAGTTCTCATCAAACCTATGCCAACATTCGAGTACAGAGTATCCATACTAGTCGCATAACTAACATGTGGGCCTATTTCTTGTGGTATAAGTTTGGCTACCACTCCCTTTGCCACATGTGTTTCTTCCTCTTCCATGAAAAATAGTGATAACAATTAACATTGGATGCAACATTTTTGATAGCTTCTGAGTTAAGCAAGCCTTGAGCTACATTTTCAGTTGTACTGTAGGAAGACAACTCTTGTATATACTTGTTCAACTGAGCTTCTTGGACATTTAAGAGTGCTTCAACATCATAGATATTTGTTGGCTCCCCTTTGCTATAAATCATCATAATTAAGGAATTGTACTCCTCCAGTAACCCTTGTAGTATTGCATCAATTTGACCCCTTTATGAGATTGGATCACCAATGGCAAGAATAGAGTCTGCAATTTGATCCCTTTCATGCTTAATCATCAGACACAATCATGCATTCTTCTAATACTGTACAATTTTAACCACTAGATCCACAAACAAGATTAAAACCACTACAATGAATATAAATATCCTACTTGAGGTGGACAAGGATCATCTTAACTATCTTCTTACTTTTTCATAGTAATAATGATGGCTTTTAATAATACTCTTCAAATAGAGGTAATACTTGACTCTTGTGGATTGATAGGTTGACAATGTCTTATGGATGGAAGTTTCACACAGATCATTGATGTTTCTTGTGTGCTGATGTGTTGGAAATATTTTGAGCGTGACGACAAAGATTCGTTTATAGACAAAACAATATTGTTAGAACACAGATTGGTGTTTAATATATCTCATTGTTTTGATGATAACATAAATGAAATTTTATATAAAGGAAATATATACTCTAATTGTGTTTAAGTAATTTTGTTTCAGATCTTAAATTATATATTCATCTGGAAGCAAAAATTACATCTGCAATTGAAAAGAATGTTAAGACTCTGAGCGTCAGAAGCAACATTTCAGAAGACTCTGAGCGCTGCCTGAAGAGACTCTGATCTGCTACAGATGACTCTGAGTGAAACTGAGAAGAATTTGAGTAAAGAGCGTACATCATTTTTTCAGAAGACTCTGGAAGTACTTCACGCTGCAAGTACAGAGGCTCTGATATTCAACTCTGCGCTGATTGTAACATCCACGCTTTAGCACTATTGCTGCAAGACTCTGATCTGAAGAACAAGGAACTACATCAGAGGATCTGATGTTAGTATTAATTTAAGGATATATCTTATTCATTTGAAAAGATGCCAGTTCAAAGAAAAGATCTGTTGCTAATCCCAACGTCTGCTCCAACGACAATATTCCTCATTTATGCATGACACAAGAATTCAGACACAAAGAACATGTCTGAACATTCCTTTTCTTGGAAAGGAAAAGTCAATAGAAGACAAAAAGGCAACAGAGGCAGCAGAACCTACAGTAATGCACAGTCTTTGAGATAAGGACTTGAAGTAGTATTTAAGCAAGCTTCAGCATCTTTCCAACGTTGACGAATACAGACGAATCATTTGAAAGAAAAACAACTCACAAGCTCTCATTCAAATATTCTTCAAGCTTAACAGTTTTCATATTCGTTCTTAATCTTGTGTAAACATCACTGTTGTGATATAGCTTGTTAGAAGCAAAACCTTAAACACAAATTGTTAGTTTAAATCTTTTGTAAAAAGAATTCCTTAAGAAGACCAAGTTGTGGTCAGAATTTCTTGAGAAGACTAAGACTGTTGGTCTTAGTGGTTAACACTGTAATCAGTTTGATTTAGTGGATTAACTCCCTGTTGAGAAAGGAAAATCACCTTGGTAGGGTGGACTGGAATAGTTTGAGTTCAAACGAACCAGGATAAAAATACCTTGTTATTTTCTATCTTCCAATTTGTTTTTAAAAACCCTTATTCAAACCCCCCCCCCCTTTCTAAGTGTTTTTCTCACCTTCAGTTGGTATCAGAGCTCCGGCTCTGTAGTGCTATCACTTAACAGTGAAAGAAAGATCCAGTTGGGAAAAAACTCTGGTTTGATTATTATCTTTGATATTATGGCTGAAGCTTTAACTTCAACTTCCAACAACAAACATGAAGATAGAGATAAAATCAGCACCAAACCTCCCATGTTTGATGGTGAGAAGTTTGATTACTGGAAAGATAAAATAGAAAGTTTCTTTCTAGGCTATGATGCTGACCTTTGGGATTTGGTCATTGATGGTTATGTTCACCCCACTGATGGGGATGGCAAAAAGATTCATAGAAAGTCAATGACTGAAGCTCAGAAGAAAGAATTCAGGAATCATCATAAAGCAAGAACCATTCTATTAAATGTTATATCTCATACTGAGTATGAGAAGATCACAAACAGAGAAATAGAATTTGATATGTTTGAATCTTTGAAGATGACTCATGAAGGAAACTCCCAAGTAAAGGAGACCAAGGCTCTGGCGCTCATCCAGAAATACGAAGCCTTCAAGATGGAGGAGTCTGAATCTGTGGAAACTATGTTCTCAAGATTTCAGATCCTAACTGCTGGGTTGAAGGTTCTGGATAAAGGCTACTCCACTTCTGACCATGTCAAGAAGATCATCAGAATCTTGCCAACAAGGTGGAGACTAATGGTGACAGCTCTGAAGCTTGCAAAGGATCTGAACAAGATCACGCTGGAGGAACTGATCAGTTCTTTAAGGAGTCACGAGATTGAGCTGGAGGAAGACGAGCCTCAGAAGAAAGGTAAGTTTGTTACTTTAAAATCTAACAAATCTGCTAAAGCTTTGCAGGTTATTGAAGAAAGCTCTGAAGAATCTTCAGAAAAAGAAGATGAACTATCTTTGCTGTCCAAGAGAATAAAACAACTCTGGAAGCACAAACAAAAGAAGTTCAGAAACTTCAAGAGATCTGATTAGTGTGGCGAATCTTCTGGACATAAAAAATTTGGGAAGAAAGATATAGTGTGCTATGAGTGCAAAGAGCCTGGCTACTATAAAAATGAATGTCCCAAACTTCTGAAGGAGAAACCCAGAAGGAAGTTTGAAAAGAAGAAGAAAGTCTTAATGGCCACGTGGGATGATTCAGATGCTTCTGAATCCTCATCAGAATCAGAAGATGAATGTGCAAATGTAGCACTGATGGCTGACGTGGAGGACCACGAAGAAGCTGCTGAATCTGGATCAGAATCAGATTCTAAGGAGGTATTTTCTGAACTTTCTAGAGCTGGACTTGTTGAGAGTTTATCTGAGATTCTTGAAAGCTACAACAAAATAAAACTCAAATACAAGAAGCTTCAAAGCTGTCTTGTATCTGAGAATGATCAACTGAGATCTGAAGTTGCTGAGCTTAAAGCAAACAATCTTAAAATAAAAAATGATTTAGAAAAAGCTCAGAAATTTGACTCAGATCCTATATCAAGCTTTAAAAACATTTTAGAAGAGTATGATTATAGCTTTCAGAAGTTTCTGGCCAGAGGCCTAGATAGAAGCAAGATGGCTTCAATGATCTATGGCGTAAGCAGAAACAACAGAAAGGGAATTGGATATGAATCACCTTCTGGGAAGGATTTAAATCCAAAACCTGTTGATAAACTGATCATCAAGTATTCTCCTCTGTATACTCATTTCAAATTTGGTCATTTAAATGATATTAAGCACACACGTTCTGATCTGAACAAACCTGTGTTTAATAAACCAAAATTCCATCAGAACAAGGATGCTCTTAAGGGAAAGAAATTCAGAAAGAATTTCAAACCTACTAACCCTAGAGGACCCAAGAAAATATGGGTACCTAAGGACAAAATGATTTTTGTTGCAGACATCCTTAGCAGCAAAGTTGAAACACCAATCATGGTACCTGGACTCTGGCTGCTCGCGTCACATGACAGGAAGAAGGTTTATGTTCCAAAGCCTGGAACTTAGATCTGGAGGTGATGTGAAGTTTGGAGGGAACCAGAAGGGAAAGATAATAGGCTCTGGAACTATTGCACAGAAGTGTTTCATGCTTGGATATTCTGAACGCTCTAAAGGCTACAGAGTATGCAATACGAAGACACAGATTATAGAGGAATCAATTCATGTTAGATTTGATGATAAGCTTGGCAATCAAAAGCCAAAGCAGCTTGAAATTTCTGCAGATAGAGAAGTGCTTCTCACAGACTCTGAAGACTCAGAGGTAGACAAAGCTCAAGTGAAAGAACGAGAAGCAACGCCAGATGCTACTCCCTTGGCTGCTCAGATGACAACTTGAACATTTCTGAAGAACCAACTGTTAAAGGATCATCCAGAATCAAATCCTCTCATCCAGAAGAGATGATCATTGGAAAGAAGGATGACCCTATCAGAACAAGATCCTTTCTCAGATCATCTGGAACGTCATTATTTGGTATAATGTCAATCATTGAACCAACCTCTATGGATGAAGCTCTACTAGACAATGATTGGATACTTGCCATACAAGAGGAGCTTAACCAATTCACAAGGAACGACGTTTGGGATCTGGTTCCAAGACCAAAAGGATTTAATATCATTGGAACTAAATGGGTCTTCAGAAACAAGCTGAATGAGCAAGGAGAAGTAGTCAGAAACAAAGCTAGGCTAGTTGCTCAAGGATATAGTCAGCAAGAAGGAATTAATTACATAGAGACTTATGCCCCTATGGCAAGGTTAGAATCTATTCGCTTGCTTATTTCTTTTGCTGCACAGAATAACATCACTCTATATCAGATGGATGTTAAAAGTGCTTTCTTAAATGGATTAATTGAAGAAGAAGTTTATGTTCGTCAACCTCTTGGTTTTGAAAATGAAAAACTTCCAAAACATGTTTTTAAACTAAAGAAATCACTCTATGGCTTAAAACAAGCTCCCAGAGCTTGGTATGAGAGGCTGAGTAATTTTCTTCTGGAAAATAATTTTATTAGAGGAAAAGTGGACACAACTCTATTTCATAAATCAATTAAGAAAGACATCTTAATCTGTCAGATTTATGCAGATGACATTATTTTTGGTACAACAAATATTACGCTTGGAAAAGAGTTTGCTCAATCTATGCAGTCAAAATTTGAAATGAGCATGATGGGAGAACTCAGATTCTTTCTGGGAATCCAAGTCAATCAAACTCCAGAAGGCACCTACATACATCAGACTAAGTATGTGAAGGAGCTTCTGAAGAAGTTTAATAAGACTGAAAGTAAGTTGGCTAAAACTCCAATGCATCCTACAAGCACTCTTGGGAAAGAAGAGGTAAGTAAGAAGGTAGATCAAAATCTCTACAGAGGTATGATTGGATCTCTTCTGTATTTGACTTCTTCTAGACCTGATATTCTATTTAGTGTTTGTCTGTGTGCTAGATTCCAATCAGATCCTAGAGAATCTCACTTAACAGCTGTTAAGAGGATTCTGAGGTATCTGAAAGGTACTACTAATGTGGGTTTGTGTTACAGAAGATCTGATGAATACAAACTAGTAGGATTCTGTGACGCTGACTATGCTGGAGACAGAGTAGAACGTAAAAGTACTTCTGGAAGCTGTCAGTTTCTGGGAAGTCATCTGATCTCTAAGTTCAGGAAGAAGCAACCCACAATTGCGCTTTCAATAATAGAAGCATAATACATTGCTGTTGTTGGATGTAGCACTCAGATGCTCTGGATGAAAAGTCAACTAGAAGATTATCAGATACATGAGAGTAACATTTCCATCTTCTGCGATAATACTTCTGCTATATGCTTGTCTAAAAACCCTTTTTACACTCTAAGGCAAAGCATATAGAAACTAAACATCATTTCATTAGAGACTATGTTCAGAAGGGAATTATAACTTTAAACTTTGTTGATACAGACCATCAATGGGCTGATATCTTTACAAAACCCCTTGCTGAAGATAGATTTAAATTTATTTTGAAAAATATAACTATGGATTTCTGTCCAAAATAAAATGTTTATCAGAAGAAAATTTCCTCAGATGGAAAGTGTTTTAACTCTGAAGTATTTCATTTATTTATTTATCTATTATTTAATATTTTATTTATTGTGTGCAAATCTGAACTGACAAGCCTCAGAGGATCTGAAAGTTGGCTAACGTTTCATTTCTCAAAGAGTTTCAGAAGCACATGCAAGCAAATACGTGTCATCTTAATCTGAAACGATTGAGTGTTCAGCACTGAAACGCCGTTCAGAGGTACTATTTGAATTAATTTTAATTCTCGTTCCCCCCCCCCCCCACGTGTTGTCAGAATCATTAAATGCTTTTCTTGTCATGATTATGTTTGATGTGATTTAATGTTTAATTAAATGATAAATGCTGAATGTGTGAATCTTGTGTGCCCTAATTTTCTCTATAAATTCCACAACACTTCACTTCTCACACTTTTCACCCTCGTTCACATCTCTTATGCATTTCTGCTTATTACATTCTTTCATCTTCTCCTCAAAACCCAAATCTCAACGGAACCCTAAACCCCTCTCTACTTCAATCATGGCAACCTCTTCATCTACATCTCAACAACTTCAATCAACAATGGTTGCTATTTCTTCTGCAAATCTGGGTACTGTTGCTTTCAAAGAACCAGTTAGAACCCTCATCACACCAGTTGACAAACTTGAAGTTCTGTGTGAATCAATAGTGAATTTTGAATCTATTGTAGAAAATGGGTTTGATCTTCGTCCCATTGTTGATGCTCAAAGTTGGACAAAGTTCTTTGATAGACTGATGGGACCAGTTTATCCATGTTTGGTGAAAGAATTTTGGATTCATGCAACTACATACCCTAAGTTTATTGTTTCTTCAGTTCTGAGTAAGGAAATTATCATCACTGAAGATTTGATCAGAAAGCTTATTGGTTATGAAGAAACTGATGGTGTTACAAATCTGCCAGCTGGGCGTATTGATATGACAGAGGTTTACAGTGAATTTTGCACATCTGGAGAAGCCTCTAACAAAGTGAAAGATCTGAAGCCAACCTACAGAATTTGGGCTAAGATTTTTATGGGATGCATACATCACAGGAAATCTTCAAACTCTCTTGATTATATCAACACTGATCAGATGTACTTTATGTACTGTCTGAGTCAAAGCACAAAAGTGGATCTGCCTTACCTGCTATTCAATCATCTGCGGAGTCATGTGAAACAATCTAGAGAAGAAGTCAGAACCAAGCATCAGAAGATGAGAAATTGGATACCTATGGGACGACTCATCTCAGATATTCTGACTGAGAATGGCTTGGTTGGACATCTGATAGAAGCTGGAATGAAGGAAGAATTAGCTTCAGTGGTTGGCAAACCTCTGAATGGGAAAAGTCTTCAGAGGATGAAAATTGTAGAAGAACTCACTGTTGCACCTGATCAGGTCAAATTTGAAGAAGTCAGCAAAAGAAGGATACCAGTAGATGATTTTCCTCTATTTTATGCTAATGAACCAAGAGAAATTATTCTGGCATATATAGCAACTTGTCTAGCAAATGGAATTCCTCTACCAGAACATCTGATTCAGAGAGCAGGCGAACCTGAACCAGATTTTTATGGAGACAGACAGAGGAAGAAAAGGAAAGTCTCAGAAGAAGGATCTTCTAAGCCAAAAAGGAAAGCTTCTGGCGAGGCAGTTTCTTCAAAGCCAAAACGGGTTAAGAAACAAAAAGGTAACTCTCCTTCTGCTAGTTTAGATTCCATTTTAGAAACTGTCAAAGAAGTACTAGCATCTGAACCCCCTTCTTATGAACCTATTCCCTCACCTTCTCCTCCTCATGACTCTGAACCCATTCCTTCTGATCCTCTACATTCTGAAAATGTTCATATATCTGAACAAATTTCTTCTGAACCTCCTCAACCTAATTTATCTGAACCAACTCATTTTGTCACTTTCCATTCTAACCCACAACCAGAAGAACACATTCCCTCTGATCCTCAACCAGATCAACCTAAAAATTCTGAATCATTTATATCTGATTCTGATATTCTTGATGTTCAACCCTTGAAAATTCTTTTTGACGTTTCCTCAACATCCTATCACACTTCTGCATCATCTGATTCTTCTGAATCTGATTTACCTTCAGAAGTGAACTCACCCCATTCACTTCGTGGTTATGAACCAAAACAACCAGATGTATCCATTTCATATGAACCTATCATTTTTCAGTCAACTCCAAAACTTACATCAGCTTTTGTTCCATATTGTCCTATGCCTTCTGATGTCATTCCATATGTACACATAATCAAACCATTTATGTACATCATGCCTTCTTCTGTTAAACCAAAGACTGTTACTAAACCTTCTACACCATATCCTCGTCCTCTTTTCATCATTCCTTCCTTTTCCATACTCTCTACATCTGAAACCACCAAAAAACCCTCTCTAGAAAACTATCTGAAACCTAAACCTAAGATGGATGTTAGTACTTTATTTGTTGGGTTTAAAAAGGAAATAAACATGTGGCTATCTACTGTCAAGAATAAGTGCATGTCAAGTTTGAATCCTGATGATTCTAAGGCTATCTGGCAAAGATTCATTTCAAGATTTAACTCTGTAGCTTCAAACCTTCGAACCATTTGCTCTGATGATGCAAAGGTGAGATTTGCTGAAGTTATCAGACAGACTCTTCTGAATATGAGTAGATCTCCAATTCTTCCTCTGGACAATGCACTTGCTGAAGAATCTAAGTCTGAAGATGCTCTTCCAGAAGCGTCTGTTGCTGAAGAAATTCTAGTGTCAAATCAATCTGCTCTGATGGTTCTGAATCAAGCATCTGACTCAGTGATTCAAGAGAATGCATCTGCTATGGTTGTTGAGACTGTGTCTGCATCTACTCCTGCATCTTCTGAAGTCAAGAAAGAGAATCCAAATCTTGAAGAAAAGTTTGCTAAGCTTGAAGCCAGCAACACAGAGATCAGATCTTGGATGGTTAAGCAAGAAAAGACAACAGATGAAATCAAGACATGGATGGCTAGGCAAGAAGAATCTACTTCTAAGATCACAAACCTTCTGAAGATGATAGCCTCTCGTCAACCTTAGTTGGTTTTCTGTTGTTTGTGCACATTATGTTTGTTCTGCTTATATGATTATCCTCTGAATATTTTGCTTATCAATGCATCTGTTTGGTTTCTGTTTCTATCTGTTTTATCATATTCTTTTTCTCTGTTCTTCTTTTGTGTCTTAAAACGTTTTTGCTTTTTGATATGACAAAAAGGGGGAGAAAATGGAAATTATAATTGTTCAAATAAACAGTTACTAGAATGGAATTCAGACATAATAAATTATAACTAACATTGAATTTTAGTCTTACAGAATTATAACGTTGCATCTGACTTAATTCATAAAAGTTACTGAAAGCTCCTAAATCAGGCTCTGATCTAAATCAGGATCCAAACCAGGCTCTGACTCTGAAAAGAATAAACCAGGCTCTGATTCTGAAAAGAATACTTAAACAAAAAGGGAAGTATTTATTTTTCTTATAGTATTCAATTCAGGGGGAGATTCACAATCTCAGGAGGAGTTATATTTTTTATATTATTATTGAACAAAATTTCCTATGTTTTTGTCATCATCAAAAAGGGGGAGATTGTTAGAACACAAATTGGTGTTTAATATATCTCATTGTTTTGATGATAACATAAATGAAATTTTGTATAAAGGAAATATATACTCTAATTGTGTTTAAGAAATTTTGTTTCAGATCTTAAATTATATATTCATCTAGAAGCAAAAATTACATATGCAACTGAAAAGAACGTTAAGACTCTGAGCATCAGAAGCAACACTTCAGAAGACTCTGAGCGCTGCCTGAAGAGACTCTGATCTGCTACAAATGACTCTGAGTGAAACTAAGAAGAATTTAAGTAAAGAGCGTACAACATTGTTTCAGAAGACTCTGGAAGTACTTCACGCTGCAAGTACAGAGGCTCTGATATTCAACTCTGCGCTGATTGTAACATTCATGCTTTAGCACTATTGCTGCAAGACTCTGAACTAAAGAACAAGGAACTACATCAGAGAATCTGATGTTAGTATTAATTGAAGGATATATCTTATTCATTTGAAAAGATGCCAGCTCAAAGAAAAGATCCGTTGCTAATCCCAACGTCTGCTCCAACGACACTATTCCTCATTTATGCATGACACAAGAATTCAGACACAAAGCACATGTCTGAACATTCCTCTTCCTGGAAAGGAAAAGTCAATAGAAGACAAAAAGGCAACAGAGGCTGCAGAACGTACAGCAATACACAGTCTTTGAGATAAGAACTTGAAGTAGTATTTAAACAAGCTTCAGCATCTTTCCAACGTTGACGAATACAGACGAATCATTTGAAAGAAAAACAACTCACAAGCTCTAATTCAAATATTCTTCAAGCTTAACAATTTTCATATTCGTTCTTAATCTTGTGTAAACATCATTGTTGTGATATAGCTTGTTAGAAGCAAAACCTTAAACACAAATTGTTAGTTTAAATCTTTTGTAAAAAGAATTCCTTAAGAAGACCAAGTTGTGGTCAGAATTTCTTGAGAAGACTAAGACTGTTGGTCTTAGTGGTTAACATTGTAATCAGTTTGATTTAGTGGATTAAGTCCTTGTTGAGAAAGACAAATCACCTTGGTAGGGTGGACTGGAGTAGTTTGAGTTCAAACGAACCAGGATAAAAATACCTTGTTATTTTCTATCTTCCAATTTGTTTTTAAAAACCCTTATTCAAACCCCCCCACTTTCTAAGTGTTTTCTCACCTTCAAGAGTTACTTTTTTCCTCAGATACTTAGGAACATCAAGATAATATGTTATTTATTTTTTAAATATAAAGTTAAGTAAAATAAGGATTTTTACCCTTAGGTTTGATTCACCTCGAGGTAAATATTACTTCCATTGTATACCCAAAAAGAAAATGGTGAATCTTAAGGAATATCATTTGCAACTACTTACCATCCACCATTTTCTCTTTGGATTGCAATATCTTCTAGTATGTTTAGGAATAGGTTTCTTAATGTTGTCAGCCAAGGAAAAAAATTTAAATCATTGAACTTTTTCCTTGGATGACAACATTGAGAAATTTTTTCCAAATATAAAAATGAACTGCAAGAGTTGCAATCAACAATAACAACGTCATTCTGTGAGATAGATTGCAAGGGCAGAAAAATATTTTGTTCAAGATTGGTAAACTAGTTTCTTCACTATATAAATGCTACAACAACAACACCACACAACCTTGAAAGATTTAAAATAATTAATAAACCTTTAAATAGTTTTGTGCCTTATAATCCATATCCGAGAATGATATTTATGAGTTTAGAGTGTGTTAACTTGAATTTTTGACTTAAATATAAATGCAAGTAAGACAAATAAGTATGCCATTGGGAAACTTGAAATCGAATATGGTAAATCAGAACCATGACTTGATTTGATCTGGGCATGTCGAAAGGCATATATGATAATGTTGGTCAAAGTGTATGGCTGAAGGTCGAGGAGTGTGTAGATTTTTTAAAATTAGCCAAATTTCAAAGTGCTTAGTTGGTTATTTTGCCTAAACGAAAGAGCAGGAACTAGATAAGATCAAGTAGTTACTAGAAGACATTTGGTAGTCCATTGAAGACAGGGATTGCATGGAAGTACAATGTGTCGTGATGTGTTTAGTCGACCGTTATAGGTAGTTATTCTAGACTAGTATATAACGAGATGCTTGCTTATGTTGTAAGGGTCCGCAATTATACTCAAATTTCTACACACTCAAAGTATATGTGTGATTGAGAAATCAGTGAGGAAATGCACGTATGCGTTACATATTTATAAACTTCAAGTATTTTACATTCAAGTCTTTTTTGAAGTTACATTTTGATTTCTGTTATTTCATCTTCAGTTTACATTTCGATTTCAGTTATTTTTGTTTTTAAAACCTTTTGCATTCTAAGTTTAGTCAAGTTTTAAATCATTATCTTTCAAACATTGTGTTTCGATTTTAATAGTAACATGATGTACAAAGGTTATAATTCACACAAATATGTTCCAGGATATTTTTGAGTTTAATCCCTTTAGTATTAATAAAAACTTGTTTTGTTTACCAAACTTCCAAGTAAAAAATTGGAACACAGGGTGGGACCCTTTTTGTGTGAATTTTTACTTTTCATTTGAAAAATATTATTGCAAAATTATTCATTTCATTAACATCTCGTTGTGTGAGTGTGCATGAGACTAAGGAGTGGTAAGATAACAAAGAGAGAAATTACAAAACCTATGAGAAAATACGTCAGGCAAATGACAATTCCTAGGAACAACAATAGGGAACAACCTTCTAATCACACTGAGGTAGGCACAATCACTGCGAAGTCAACTAAGCCAATCCCTTTGATCTCTAGCATGATGGCTATACCTTCCATGACGGTTACACCATCAATCATACAAAAAGGGATGATTTTTCCCCTTTAGTAACCTAGAGTCACACAGTGAATCCTTGACCAATTATGGCGATAGAATTTAGGCTATTCGCCACAAGTTTTACAATGCCCATGTCAGGGCGTGAATAACCTTTTGGGATGCCAACATCAATGATGGCAAGCCTGTATAGTAATCCGTCGACACTTGCTGAAAACCCTGTGATACATATTCACCAATCTTGGCATCTGGCTCGACCATAGGTAACCAAGGCCGAAGCATGCCACCCTAGATGAATATGAGATTTGGTTCCCAGGAAATGCTGAAGTTTAGGGCGAAATCATTATTGGCTATGAGACAACAAATGGACGAGAGTAACCATGATATGGTTAATAAACTTACCCAACAAATGGTGACCATATTCAATCTATTGATTCAAAACACGAACCATAGTTACCAACAGTTGGCAACTTAAATGAATTGTATTACTTATTTTATGGCGCTCCACCAGCGCAAGTTCGACCCAATGTACTACCCCAAGTCTCTAGAAAATTTAAAAATAAAGGAGTAGTCTTGGAGGAAAATATAGTGAACCAAGGGAAACAATTTGTGCCCCAGGTATTCGAACAAGAGGTGCCAAAGGGGGAAAAGTGTCCACCGGTTATAGTGGTTAGTCGAAACCATGAGGCTGATCAAGTTGTTCATCAAGTTCGATAAGGTAACTTGCTAAGAGAGAATAACCTTGCAACCATTATTGAAAGGATAATGGCATAGACTGGCATGAACATGGGCGACAAAGGACACATTACACATCCCCTCTATTAAAATATATGTTGCAGATGAACTGCCAGGGGGATGGAAAGTCCCTAAGTTCACCAAATTTGTCGGTGATACTAACGAGTCTACCGTCGAGCATATTACCCGATATTTGACTGAGGCAGGAGACATAGCAAATAATTAGAATATAAGAATGAGATACTTTCCTAGTTCTCTAAAAAAAATGCCTTTACGTGGCTTACCAATCTTCCTGTTCATTCCATTAATGAATGGGGTCGATTGGGGAGGTTGTTCCATAAGCAGTTTTACATGGGGCAATCTAAGATCACTTTAAAGGAACTATCGAGTGTGAAGCAAAATTTTGCTTAATCGATCGATGATTATTTAAATCGATTTTGATTATTGAAAATAAGGTTTTTTTCTCAAATACCGAAACATGAACTGGTCGAAATTGCTGCTTGCGAGTTAAATTATTCTATAAGAAAGAAATTAGATATACAATATTTGAGAGATATGGCCCAGCTAGCGGATAGATTTTGACAGGTCGAGAGACTGAAGGCTAAGAAAGCCAGGGTGAACAAAGGTAAGAAGGAGTGTGTGGCTTATGTCGATATGAAAGACAATGACTTGAAATCAAATGTCGAATACAACCATGTCGTAGAGATTGAGGTAGATACGGGTGAGTTAAAGTCAGGTCCCTCGTATGTGTGTAAATTGCTTACGCCTGCAAATGGGAACAATCTTTCTAAGCATGAGAAAAATGATAAATTTCTAATAAAACCTATACCTTCGATGTGAACAAATGCGACAAAAAATTTTATTTGCTAGTTGCAGATGGTCAAGTGCTTGTGCCACCAGGCGCGAAAGTACCACCATTAAAATAAAGAAAGAAACGAGGTTTTTATAAATATCATAACTTTTTAGGGCATAAGACCTCACAATATTTTCTTTTCAGGTATATTGTCCAGAATCCATTGAACGATGGAAGATTGAAGTTTGCCAAAGGCAAACTTCCAATGAATATTGACTCCAGCCATTACAAGTCAGGGACGCAAGCTATGTGAAGCTTGTGGAGATCAATATGGTCAAAAATATTGAGGATTTTGACATGGAAAATTTCGAGGATAGTGAAAATCAGATTGAAGTTGTGTACCCAAAGACCGATGAGGGCTAGTGGAATTCCTCCATAGGTGCAAAGATGAAGTTTCAGATGTGATGTTGTGCTCTCAATGTAGTGTTGTGTTTCATAAAAAAAAAGTTGTGAAGAGGGTCGATAGCACCCAGCTGGCAAAAAAGAAGGAGAATTAGAGGAATAATAGGACCTAATTTTATTTCGATAAGAGGGGGGGTTCTCTAGAAGAAGGAACAAGTCCTTACATAATAGAAGGGTAAACCTAATACTTACATACCCTCATATAATGCTCCCTTGGGGAGGTGAACCAAACCTGCTGGCAAAGAACAAGTTGGAAATCTAAAGTGGAGGAAATTTGAAATGGGTTGAGGTTTCTAGTTGACTGATCGAGAGAACTTCCAGATGTCAGAGAGGCGCTTTTATAGGCCTAGTAGTTACAGAGGGAAAATACCTATGTCAAGAATGCAATGGAGGATATTTCAGAGAAAGAAGAAAGCTGAGAAGGAGGCTGCAGAATCAAGCAACAATAAGCCATACCAAAGTCGGGTGAATGACCAAGTAAAGAAACCAGTAGGAAGACAATTGTTTTCTCCTAGGACATGTTAGTCGAAGGGAAAGGTGAAAGAGGAACTAAAAGGGAAGGAAGACGAATTAGTAACAAATAATTACGACTCAGGGTCAGAATAGGATTTCGACATGTTGTGCGATGTAGTGTCTGTACTCACTAGGGAGTATGATTGTGTTACCAAAGTTGTTGAACCTGAAGATTGTGAGGAAGAAGAGATGGCGAGACACAAGTAGGTATGTTACTTTGTGATGACCAATGGATGTATTGAAGAACAAAATGCATTTTTTAAAAGGCCTCACGAGGGTATAAAAATCCATTTGAAGCCCCTTTTTATAAGGGAAAAAGTAGAAAGCACTACGGCGAACAAAATTCTGGTAGATGGAGGGGCATATGTGAATTTGATGTCTCATTTATTATTGGAAAAAATAATGAAGCTCGACGCGGACTTAAGGCCATATAACATGGTGCTCTCAAATTATGAGGGAAAGACTGACCAAACTATGGGCGTTATCTAAGTTTACGTGACATGGGATATATAACTCGACCCACGATTTTTATGGTTATAACGTTAAAGGCTAGGTACAATTTAATTTTGGGTCGAGAATGGATACATGGAGTGGGGGTAGTGCTTTCATCACTCCACCAAAGGATAATAATTTGGCGAGATTATGGAATAGCCAAAAATGTCGAGGCTAATCAAGGATACTACATGGCAAAGGTGAACCATATAGATAAAAGGAATTTTAATAAGAATTTAGCCAACATAACGCCTTGTACGTCAGCAGGGTTGGCTTACATGCCTTTAGAGGAGGAATTCTACTCTTTGAAACACCACCCGACCCATGGATTTATGTGGGACAGAGAGTTCATAGGGGAGAGGTTTAATGACCCAGATACAATCCGGCCAACAAGCTAAGGTGACGAATTTGATTACAACGTCTGAATGCGACGCACTGAAGTGAATTTTAGCTTACGTAGCCTAGAATATATTGAAAGCGGCCTTAGAGGCAAAAATACCACACATGGATGTCAAAGCCGACGCGTTAGAAGTGTTTTACGTAAGTCAAAGGATAAACGTTGGACCTTAACCAGTCAAAAAGTCGTGATCAGTAGGCTCAGAGAATAATGGTTTAAGAGACCAGAGGCTCGACTGCATCTATGAAGATGAAACTTTAGGTTTTGAAATTGATTGCATCTATGAAGATGAAACTTTATGTTTTGAAAAGGATCATATCGCGTCTTCTACAAAGATGCAACATCAAGATCCACTTAAAGAAATTGATTTGGGCGATGGAGCTACCAAAAGGTCGACTTACATCAGTGTCAACATCGATCTGAATCTAAGGTTAGAGATAATTGATTTACTTCAAGAATTTAGAGATTGATTTGCTTGGGATTATAACTAAATGCCAGGTTTGAGTATGGAATTAGTAGAGCTGAGGCTGCCAATGAAGTATGGGAAGAAACCAATCAAGCAAACACCTAGACGATGTGCCCCGAAGAGTAATGTTCAAGATAAAGGAGGAGATCGAAAGATTCCTAAGAATAAAATTTATAATAATGACAAAGTATGTCTACTTACCTGTAAATATCATTCTAGTCATTAATAAAAATGGAACGTTAAGGGTTTGCGTTGACTTTAGGGATATGAATGCTACGACCCTAAAAGATGAATACCCAATGTCTGTTTCAGAGATGTTGGTCGACTCAGCAGTGAGTTTTGAATATCTTAGTATGCTTGATGGCTACTCCGGTTATAACCAAATTTTCATTGCAAATGAAAATGTGATGAATATGACATTTCGATGCATATGAGCTTCAGGCACCTACCAGAAGGTAGTGATGCCATTTGACTTGAAGAATATTGGGGCAACCTACCAGAGGGTGATGAATTCTATTTTTCTTGATTATATCGAGACATTTATGAAAATATATATTTATGATAAATTCATTAAGTTTGCATCGAGAAATGGTCATATCTACCACCTTCGAAACTCATCAAAAGGATGGGGAAGTACAAACTAAAAATGAACCCTCTTTAAAGTGTTTTCTGTGTGGGGCCAGGGACTTTCTTGGTTTCATGGTCCATAAAAAGGGAGTCAAGAACAACCAGAATAAAATGAAGGCTATCAGAGAAACCAAGCCTCCTTCGACCAAGAAAGAGCTTCAATCTCTTTTATGAAAGATTAACTTTTTAAGGAGGTTCACTTCAAACCTTAGTGGCAAGATTCGAGCATTCTCGCCGCTACTTCTCCTGAAGAAGGAAGAGTTTGGGTGGAAGCCAGATCATCAAAGGGTGTTCGACGAAATAAAGGAGTATTTAGTGTATCCTCCAATTTTGCCCCCTTCAGTTAGAAGTAGATGCATGAGGTTGTACATTTCTGCTTCAGACTATACTATAGAAAGTATTTTAGCCCATGAGGATAATAATGGCGTCGGAAGGGCCATATATCACCCCAATTGAGTCTTCAACGATGCAAAAAATAGGTATAGCCTTATAGAAAAGATGTGCCTTTGTTTGTACTTTTCCTGTATGAAATTGAAGCATTATATAAAGCACGTTGATGTGTCGCTGCTAAAGGTAAAGGCAGCGCTTTTTTTATGGATAAAGCGTTGCTATAGGCCCCCTTTAACATCACTTTTAACAGCGCTTTTCCCCCCTTTAGCAACACTTTTCAAAAGCGCTGCCTATTCCCCCTCCCCCCTTTTAGCAGTGCTTCTGAAAAGCGCAGCCTATTCCACCCCCTTTAGCAGCGCTTTTCAAAAGCGCTGCCTATTCCCCCTCCCCCCCCCCCCCTTTTAGCAGCGCTGCCTATTCCCCCCTCCCCCCCCCCCCCCTTTTAGCAACGCTGCCTATTCCCCCCACCCCTTTAGCAGAGCTTTTCAAAAGCGCTTCCTATTCTCCCCCCTTCCTCCACCCTTTAGCAGCGCTTTTACTTAAAAGCGCTGTCTATTCTTCACGTTTTTTTTAAATAATCTTTTTTTAAAATATTATTTTCGATAAACCTGCTTATAACAATTATAGTTACTTTACATATAATCATTGTAATTCACAAAAACCTACTTATATATAATTCAACACAAGCCGATCCTCAGAACAACTTCACAAATACAGTTACTTTACATATAATTACAAAACCGATAACTTTACAAATACGTACGACTTCCAGAAATATTATTATCCCGCATCAATATTTGAGATACATATACCTTATACAATTCTCAACTCAAGAATGTATTGACACCATTCCTCCTTAATTTCTTCCAATCCTGATTTCGAGTAAGTACCACACTTGAATTCATCAAAGTGCTACATAATATAACAGAACACACACGGTTTAGTTTTAAAACTAATTACTCAGATGAAATATCGGTTATTATTAAAATAAATCATATAACTTATGAATTTATTCATACCATGATTGGAGTATCTATTTGACCCGAGTGAATAATTTTCTTCATAAAGCGCAATACAAAATATCCGCAATCAATCCCGTTGCGTTGACGAGGACACTGTAAATGGAAAAAACAAACGATCATTTATCAAGATATATAGTTTAAATAGTTTTATCAAGTAGAATCACTATAACAGTAAAAAATGTGAAAATATACCTGCACTCTGATCCAGCTAATGTTGTTAGCCTTCCTTTTTGGCACTTTTGCTTCTCTTTGCAATCGAAATATTTGTATAGCTCTAACATAATATAAACGAATATTTAGAACAGTCTCACATAATAAATAAAGATAATTATTCAGAACAGTATATCTCATCACTTACGTATCAACCATAGTCTTCATATCAGGATATTTTGTTTGATCACCATCCAATGAATCCAGATAATACATTATTTCTTTCATATAATTAATCGCGACCAATAACCAGTGTCCACTGTAAAATAAGACAAAAGTTTAGACGGAAATGTTATATAGAATGGCAAAAAATGAATAATTATAATAAATGAATTTAGAATGAAATCTAACCCATGGTCAGTATTATATGGCAAAAAGTACAACTTCTCTGTATCTGCAGCCATAAATGATTTGACAAAGTAATCTCTGACTACATCTGGAGTGTGATCGATTGACCGTGTTGATACAACTAGCAGATAAGAATGCGAATCTTGAAGTCAAATCATGCGGAACCAACATCTTGTCATACAATAACCTTAAATAAAAACATAATCAACATTAAAATATTCATTTAAATGAGCAAATAAATTGTTCAATTATTTAAATAAAATTGATCGGAGTATTACCTGATGTAGGAATGCATAACACCAATGCCCAATTCAGAATGTTGGAAAATCTGGTCCAAATCCTCCTTGGCAATTGTTTCGGCATATTCAAAATCGAAAATACCTTCCTGCATAGGTATTTGACGAATGTCACCCTCAACCACATCTGTTGTTCCTACATATGTTTCAAAGCACAACCTAAATCGAGGAACAAATGCTTTTTTTGACTCGGCCTTTTTTTTGTTGGGCACCTTGCTAGATTCAGGCATCTTACCCTTGCTAACTTGTTGCAACTGTTGATCATGAACCTAAAAGTCATATAAATTCAGTAATTAATGTATAATAAGATCATCATGTAACTGTAATAGTACCTGTTTTTTTGATGCAGCTGAATCAGTTTCCCGCATAATAATTCCCTTATCTTTTGATTTGGATTTTGTAGGAGTCTAAGATCATCATGTAAATAAGTAAATGTAAATGTAAGAATAACTTTCATGTATGGGTCGTAAAACATTTGAATACTTCATAATGATGTTCAACCTACCTCATCATCTATGAAAATGAGATGTGACGACCATGCAACATACGATCCTATTGCGTCTCCTACCACTGTTGCGTCCGAAACATCATCTGGTATAGGCAACAATGCACCCCCTCTAACGCAATATCAACCGATACTTTCAAAAATCTAGCAGGGAGCAGTTTATGGTGAAGTAAGTCTCCCAAAGTGTTATGCATTTTCCCTTGCCAACCATGCGATAAGTCGGTGACGGTAAATATAGCCGACAAGGTGAAATGCCCTAAACATATAATGAATATGATTAATGTGTCAATGAAGAAAATTGTGCTATATTAATTTCAATGTAATATATACAATTACCTCTGGAAGCTTCTGCGGATAATTGATATTATTTTTGTCGCTAGTATCTTTATACTCTGGACCTCGCCTTTCTGACATGTATCTCTCTTTGTCCTTCTGTAATTCACGAATCTGAGCTTTCAATTCCTCCAACGTCTCCATCACTTCTTTATTGCTAGGATTTTTATTCTTTGGCTGCTTATACAGTTTTGATGGAGCGACACCAAATCCCTAACCCCTCACACGCCCAGAATACTCAGGAATATTTAACACTCGACTCAGTAAGCTCCTGCAATCATCGTCCTCAGCCGCAATTATAGTCTGGGATATAGTCTCCTGAAATATAGATAAAAGCATATATAAATATATTATACACTTTTCAGTTACTGAAAAAACTACTTTTGTACTTACACATTGTTCAAATACTTGTTGAACTTCTTCCTGAACGACTCCATCTCTTCCCACACGGACAGCATTCCACAAAACATGGTCCAGAAGAGATGTTACATCACTTTTCTCCTCTTCTAACTACACATTAAGGCAAATAATAAAGCATTCATATCCCATTATATATACTTACTATTTTTTGTAACTATATCATATTGAAGCATTTATATATACTTACTATTTTTAGTTGTAAGCGTGCATATCCCAAACACCTTTTTTTGTATGGATATGTGGGTTTTGATGCCCGTTTTCGATTTACGTCACTCACAACCTGAAAAAACAAGTTTAAGTCATATCAGAACTCTTGTGGAAGAAGTATATATATTATACATTGTTCATGATAAGTTGTACTTACGCAAAATTCTCTGGTTCTTCGCTTGGCAACAAATGTCTCCCATTCTTCATCTGAAATTAGATTAGCATACTTCTTTGGACGCTCCGATTCGACAAAGTTTCCATCAGAATCTTTAAGAAACTTGTTCGTTAAAAATGCTCTAAATCCTCTCAGTCGTTTTCCGGCCAATTGAACACAATATTTTCTCCTGCAATCATCAATATTAAAAGATCTATGCAAACAAATAAACATACATATAACATGTTAGTATAATTAATTTAAAGATGTAACTGTCGACATAATTAAAAAATATCAAATATCATACCTGTATCTCACTCCAAATTTTGTCTTTAGCCGGTTGTAACGAAGGAATCCTCCAATGTAACTTGTCAGCATCCCCCCGTTAGGCTCAATTAATTGATCTCTTTCATTCCAATTCACATCATACTTTACACCTTTATCTCTCGCACGAATGATTTTTTAATAATCGTTATTCCTCTTTTAATTTTTCCTTCCACGTCTTTTGTTGTTTCGTTTCCATCATGTGATTTTTCCTCGTTGGTGGCCATAATACCTGTAATTCAAAAAAACCAAATTATCAAATGAATGGGTTTTTCCATCATGTGATTTTTCCATCATGTGATTTCATAAATGGTGAATTATACTCTAGCATCTAGACCAAGTTAACAAGCAACTTAACAAAGCATAAGCAAAATTCATTAAACAGACTACCAAAGGTCATGAACTCCACTCACATCTTGCAATGATTGGAAATGGACATTATAAGATATAAGAGGTTAATGTGTTAACAAAATTACAACACATTATTGGATTCACAAAAGCTTGACAAAATTAGTGAACTTATGCAGAACCAACATGCTATGAGTTTGATCCAAATGACCTTTTAAAAAACAAAGGAAACCTTGATGAAGGATTCAGTTTGGCAAACTCTTATCAAATGGCAAACAGTGAGTACAATCAGCTTTGAAAAACCAATTGAGGCCTAACCCTTCAAGTTCAACTATCCTACTAAAACCTAACCTATTCACCAATGGTTAACAATGAGCTCAACATGAACCATAGCAAACTGCTCTTAAGGTCCTAAATAGAACTGAGGTACACAAAAAGTGAAAACCCTCATGACAACCTCCACTTGCTATCCAAATTAATTCAAACCAATGTTTCCTACCACTGTTCTCAAAGGTTTAACAGTCAAAAATCCTCATGATCACAAACCTGGTTACAACTTTACCTTAGAAGAAGAACAACAACAACAATGCTTCCATAAACATTGTCATTTTAACATCAACAACAACACTAACATGCAACAACATCACTAACATGCAACAACATTATTTGTTTCCATAAAAAAATTTAAAAAAACTTGAAATACCTTAAAAATGGTGGAAATACGCTGACAGTGGAGGTGGTGGACGAGGATGACAGTCAAAACGGACGGACGGAGGCGGAGGACGAAGATGACAATCAAAACGGACGGACGGCGACGGAAGGAGGTGGTCGGACGGAAGCAATGGACGGAAGTTGTCGTCTATGACTAGGGTTCTATGCGCGAGCGGGAAAGAAAGCAAAACCACGACTGTTCTGTTTTATGAAACATTCTGGAATTTTTTAAATTTATGCTACTTAAACCTATAGCAGCGCTTTTTTATGGCCTTTAGCAGTGCTTTATAAAAGCGCTCTTTAAGCTCTGCCTAAGGTAGAACTTATAGCAACGCTTTTATAAAAGTGCTTTCTTTTGTACCCCATATAGCAGCGCTTTTGGAAAAGCGCTTTCTTAGACTAACACCTTTAACAACGCTTTTAGAAATCGCTTTCGTAGGTTACACCTATAGCAGCGCTTTCTAAAAGCGCTTTCGTAGGTCCTACTTTTAGCAGTGCTTTTTGTAAAGCGCTTTCTATTGTTAACCATAGCTGCCACCTTTAGCAACACTTTTCTAAAAGCACTATCTAAAGTCTTTTATTTTTTTCCTGACTCTTTAGCAGTGCTTTTCTAAAAAGTGTTGTCTTTTCTGTGCTATCAAAAATCATTTTTGTAGTAGTGGTATGTATCTTCTCATTTCGATACTATCAAGCATATGTTGCCTGAGCTAATTTTACATAGTCTAATTAAGAAATGGGCTCTTACCTTAACTGAATACTCCCTAACATGCGTGCCTTTAAAGTTCATGAAAGGGTAGGTAGTCTCTGGCTTTATCGTGGATCATTTGATGGTCAAGACGCCTTTAAACTACTCAAATCCAGAACTGTGGAAGTTATACTTTGATGGTTCCAGTAATAAGAATGAGACTGGAATTAGAATCTTGATCGTTTCTCTAAACAAGATTCTGACCAAGTTCAAATATAAAATTGATATATCTTACTTAAATAATAAGGCCAAGCAAAAGGTTTTATTAGACGGGTTTGAGATCTTGTTAGAGTTAGGGGCAAACGAGTTAAAATAACAGGAGACTCTGAGTTAGTGGTGAAGCAAATAACAAAGGAGTATATATGTATTAAAGACAACTTAATTATGAACTTTGTTATAGTGAATCAACTGATCAAGTGTTTCAACTTTGTGGATATTTAGTATGTCCCTCGACTAGAGAATCAAGATGCAAATGAGTTGGCATAAATTACTTCAGGGTACAAAGTGTCTAAAGAGAAACTAGAAGATTTGATTGAAGTTAGAGGAAGAGTGAAGTTGACAAGGTTTTCCCCATCAAATTTAGCAATGACTAAGGTAGGTTCAGTAGATCCAAAAAACTTTGAGATCTTTGCTATTGAAAATCTAACTAATATTGATTGGAGAAAGCCAATAATCGGTTACTTAGAGAACCCGATTGGGTCAACTAATTGAAAAGTCAAATACAATTCTTTAAGCTACATAATTATAGGAAATGAATTATTTAAGAAAATTCCTGAAGGGGTTTTAGTTAATATCCTTGGTCAAAATGAGGCTTATTTGGCCGTATCGAATATCCATAGTGGGGCATGTGGTGCTCATCAAGTGGGGCACAAGATGAGATGGTTTCTCTACAACATAGATGTGTACTAACCTACAATGCTTAAAGATTATATTGACTTTGCTAAGGGTTGCCAAGAGTTCCAAGTTCACTCAGGCATTCAACATGTTCTTGCAAGAGAACTACACGTAATTATGAATCCATGGCCATTCAGAGGATGTGCTTTAGATCCGATTGGGGAAATTCGACCGACATCCTCTAAGAGTTAGAAATATATTCTAGTCGGTATTGATTATTTTACAAAGTGGATCGAAGAGGTTCCTTTTGTCAATGATGACCAAGATGCTATAGTAGAGTTTATCCAAAAACATATTGTTTATAGATTTGGAATTCTTGAAACCATCACGATGGACCAAGGGTCTGTATTCACTGGTTGTAAGATGCATGAATTTTCCTCTGAAATGGGGATTGAACTATTAAATTTGACGTCTTATTATGCTCAAGAAAATGGTCAGGTCGAAGCGGCCAATAAGGTTGCGATTAGTTTTAAGAAACATGTTGGGACGAAACCAAAGAATTGGCATAAAACATTAGACCAGGTCTTCTGGGCATGTTGAACCTCTCCTAAAAAGGCAACGAATACTACACCATTTTGGCTGACCTATGGACATGACACTGTATTGTCTGTCGAAATCTATTTATAATCGGTTCAAATTCAAAAGCAGGACGAGATTCCATATGACCTCTGTTAGAACATGATGTGGATGAAATGGTCATTCCGGATGAAGAAAGGTTGGCAGTGTTGGATGTCTTGACAAGACAAAGGGAACTAGTAGTTAAAGCTTATAATAAGAATGTTAAGATAAAAGAATTTTCAATTGGAGATTATATTTGGAAGGTCATATTGCCTATGGATCAAAGAGACAAAGCTCTGGACAAGTGGTCCCCTAATTGGGAAGGCCCATTTCGTATTATTTAGGAATTTTCAAGAAATGCTTATAGGATCGAAGAGTTAACAGATCATAAATGAATTTTGAGAGTAAATGGTAAATACCTTAAGAGGTATAAGTCCATGCTACAAGAATATAGAATTACTAAAGAATAATATGCACTATGATAAATAAAGGCGCAAAAGTGGTATTATATAGTGTCAAAATGGTATTGTCATTACAAAATGTCAAGAGCAAGGGAAATAAAAGAAAGACAATTTAAATTGAAAATTTTGATTTGAATTCTTCGAGCTTGGTCTTAGAGAAGTCGATTCTTGCAGCCATTCAATCATGGATTTCTTCTAAAGAAATGATTTCAAGCTCTAGGTTGAGAGTGGCTTCAGCATGTTTGACGCCTTTGGTGGCCTCCTCATCGATCATTTCTCTGGTAGGGAGTGATTTTTCCCAAGCCAGCTCGACTTTCTCCTTTTCCAAGTCATCAATCTCTTTGTTCAACTCGAGAATATTAGACCAATGTGGTGCAATTTGATTATCAAGAAAGGCCTTCTTGTCAGTATATTCTTGAAGATTGGTTTCGAGTTTATCAACTTCCTACTCAGATGCACTCCTTACATCCCATGCCACTGTCATGGCGTCTTTCACTTTCTAAAGTCAGGAGCTCTTGATTTATTTTAGATCAATGTCTTTGCAGACTTGATTAAATTAAACCTCAAATTCAAAAAGAAATCGAACTAGGGAATTAGACACCCGTTGTTTGTTGATTTCAGTCAACAATTGTTGAATATTAGCCCCAAGTCGAGCATCTCCTTCTATAGCATTGAGAAGGCCGACCTTAAAGAATTTGGCTTTCAAATGGAAGATTAGGAGGTTGACTGAATCATTTCCCATATTAGCTAACAAAGCGTCAGAGGGGTGACTTGACCGGGAGCCTGTTGACAACTTGTGAATATTTTGGAGCCTCTTTAGAACTTCATTTGGATTTTTTATTTTGAGAGCGAGGATTTATTCTTAGCTCAAAGAGCTGTTTGAAATTGAATAATGGACGTTATCTTGAGCGAGAATATGGTTCTAATCAATTGGGTCCAAAGGTTCCTAAAAGATAACCTAAAAAAAACTGAAAATCTGACTTTATAGGCAAAAATGTGTTCCTGTGCTCGCACTGCAAACTTCGGTTTGCACTACGAACATACCAAACATAGCTACTTCCAAAATAATGTTTTTCCATACTTCTGGGCAATTTTTGTTCGCCTTGAGTTTTGCGAACTCTTGGCAAACTCGGTCGCCTCCACTTTGCACAGTGAACATGCCAGTAAACATATAACTTCTTTCGATTATAACTTGAGAACCGTAACTCCGTTTTACAAGCAGTCAGAAGCGTTGGAAAGTATATTCATTCCTCTATAAGACAATGACAAAATATAATTGCTTGTATACCTACAAAAATGAGAGAAAAACTATCAAATTCAAAGATATGTACATGATTACGCATATTACACACTATAATGTAAACTACACAAAACATACACTAAAGTTGAGGATTATTGGTATGATTAAGCTGATAAGTGCCAATTATTTACACTTAAAATCAATACAATTTAGCACTTATCAAACTCACCCCAAATTAAACTTGTTTGTCCTCAAACAAGAATCAATCGACTAGAAGAAACAAAATCAATTATCAAGGAATCATGCTCAAAAAAGTTTTACAAACGGAAAATAAATGTATGGTACAAATATCAAAAGTACATGCAAAGCAATGCTTACCACTAAACTACAATGACACCACGGATATAAAACAAATTATTAGCACCAAACACATGTCAAAAGTTCTAAAGCAATACAAATGTTCAAGAATGAATCACACCTAACATTCCTCTTCAGAATAAGGATGAAGAAATTTACGCATTTGCAGCCGTGGAAGAGTTACACTCATATAAAAACATTGCTAACAATAGTTTAATTGATACATTCATCTAACAATCATAAATGAAATCATGGAAGCAAAAAGATCACTAAGGGCTTGAAAGGTTGTAGCTTGGCCAAGTTTCACAACAACGGATCATTTCTTAGGCTATTGAATCGAAGTTGCCATACAAAAGAAACATTCAATATACATGGTATTTACACATCACAACTTTATTCACCAAATTCTTTTCTCTATTGCTCACCCTTTCTAAAATTCCTTTGCACAATTATTTTTCATTCTCTTTTTTCTTTTCTTTTCAAACAAACTTTTCTGTCTTTTGTTTTTTACATTCATATTCATAATTTTCTTATACTTGTTCAAATTTTTAGTAACCTACCACTTCTTTTCATTCTCGCCAACTTGAATACCATCAAACATCAAGTGAATGCTTCTTGCTTTTTATGGCAAGAAAATCAATTTAAAATATTGTTCAAAGGTTTCAAGAAATTTTTTTAGAATCTCACAAATTTCAATGATGAAATTAAATTTTAATTTATATACACACACCAAGTTCATCACCAAATTAGGATCTAATATGTTAAGGCTCAAATGGATTAACGAATACTCACTACTCACAGGTAAGTTACTTTTGGATATGGTTGTGATTAATATAAACAAATGCCTTGATCATTTCTAATGCTTCCACAAAATCACAATAATCAAAAGATTAAGCATTAATCAAACAAATTAACCAAATTTATCAGTCATCCAAACATTTAGTAAACAATGGAGGTTTCTCACAATGAGCTATGAACTAAAATGATTCACAAATGAACAAAAATTGCAATAGAATGAATGGTATGTAAGTTGTACATTATGTTCAAGAAAAGTAATAAACACAAACCATAACAATTCAACTTTCTTTAAAATTTTCACACTACCATAACATTTTCTTGTTGAAACAATCAAACTTGAACAATCACAACATGTATCCTCAAGCTAATAAAAAACAAAGCTTGTGACGAAACACAAATTTTTTCTAACAAACTAACAAAGTTGAATCAAACTAAATAAACATAAAGTTCTACAAACTCAAAAACTGTTGGGTTGCCTCCCAACTGTTAGAAAAGTATAGTGGAAGCGCTTTACAATATCCACAGGTATTGTACGAGAATATTTGATGCTTTCCGTTTAATATTTTAGTGACTTAAGTAAAAAGGGTTTTCAAATGGTTTGTATTTAGTAACATAAGTTTGCAAGAAGTAAAACAAGGTAAAAGTTAGTTTTTGTTTGATAAAAAGCACACCAAGATTAGGGTTCACTAATTCGTCTTAAACATATCCATTCAATCAAATATGTGAACTTAGTTTCAACCAATATAATCGCGTATCTTCACAAAGTTGTTTATCTCTAAAGCAATTTCATGAATATTATTGTTTCGACCGTTAAATGATCTCTCTAAATAACACCCGAAACAATAATCGTTAAGATCAATACAATTCAAATATCAACTTCCAAATTTATGTCTAGAGTTTGTTAGTTGATAGATGAAGAAATTAGGTTAAGACTTGAAAAGTTTATATCTAAAGCAATCCAAACCATAAATACAACAAAATATAGCAAATAACTTCATCTATATTGATCAAAGCTTTGTTCACATACAAAAGATTAAAATAAATACATAAAATCAAAATTAGCTACCTTTAATCTTGACACAAAAGGGGTTTAGCCACCCATTTCCATGGTAGTTTGAGCAACAAGTTTCGGAAGAAGGTTAATCAACATCCAAGTTGAAAAACCGAGATTGGATGGGAATCCACCTTCTTCTGGTGAAAGATGGCTAAGAGATGATGAAAATAGGAGAGCTAGGTTTTTCTTGCTGAAAAATATAAAGTTATGAAAAGGTATCAAAAATTGGTTTTTGCTAAAAAGTGGCCTCAAGTACTTATAGCCATTCTGCTGTGCTACCACATTCGCACTGCGAACCTTCTGTTCGCCTAGAGAACATCCAAATGTGGCTGCCAGTGTACAGTTAAACCACCCTGAGACATTTCCTCATATTTGTTATGAAAACAATCTTTCGCATTGCGAAGCCTTTGCCAGCAACTTCGCACATCGAGTTTCTATCCAAATACATACTGCCTCAAGTCTGGGACCATTCATTAGCACTCCGTTACTTCTTCGCTCCAACGAACCATTATCTAGCTTCTTTGCACAACGAGTTTCAATCCATTTCTTCTCTGTGTGAACAGTGCCAAGTTCTCAGGGGTTTTCGCTGGCAAGTTTGCTGTACAAACTTATTGATGATTTTTCTGGGCATGTTCGCTAGGAGCTTCGCACGGCGAACTTGTTAATGTTTTCCTACTGTCTTGGTTTCCTTGTCAATGTTCTTATGTCTTACTCTTCTTGTTTTGTGCCTAATTCCTGCACAATAGCACACAAATCAAAACAACTAAGGCATTTTCAAGCAATGAAGCATATCATCCAAAACATAAGTGATTCAAATTAATTTATCTACAAAAAGAATGAAAGATGCCAACATTTGATAGATCAGTAAAGTAAAGTTTGACATCTAGCAACTCTCCCCCAACTAGATTTTTGCTTGTCCTTAAGCAAAGTATGCCTCTCATTTCAAAGAAGATTATTTGCTCAAGATTAAAATTCACCTAAGAATGGATAAAATGGCTCAAACACAAAGAATGCAAACAAGCAATGGTTTCAACCGTTGAGAATCAAATAATGCGCAAGAACTAAGTTTTTCATGAATGACTCACTCTATCTCTCCTCTTCAAATAAGGATTGAAGAAATCACGCGTTGGCAATCGCGAGGAAAATTTCACTCACCTAACAAACGATGCCAATAACAATCCAATTCATACAACATCTAACAATCAAAAGTGAAAATATGGAAGCAAAAAAATCACTAAGGTCTTTAAGGTTGTAGCTTGGTCGGGTCACAAACAAGGGGCATTTCTAAGGCCATTAAAACGAAATTTCCGATGCAAAAGAGACATTCATTGTACACATTATTTACACATCCCAACTTCGTTCCATTTGTTTCTCAATTGAAAACCTTCACAAACTTTATTTCACACACTTATTCTTTCACTATATTTCTTTTCCAAGAAAGCATTTTTTTTCCATTTTTTTTCACATTCATATTCACACAATTTTTTTTTCAATGCTTGCTTGAATTTTTCAAAAGTTATAGCAACCTACCATTCTTCTTTTTCATTCTCCCAAACTTGATTTTTATCCAACCCTCAAGTGAATGCTCTTTGCTTTTTATGACAAAGAGGGAAATTAAAAAAAATTCAAGGGTTCAAGAATTTTTTTTAGAGTCTCACAAAATTCAGAATGAGATTCACATTGTTTAGGCTCAAAGGGGGTTAACAAATTCTCACTACTCACAGGTAAGTTACATTTGGACATGGTTGTGCTCAATATAAACAAGTGCCTTGATCATTTCTAATGCTTCCACAAATTCACAATAATCAAAAGATAAAACATGAATCAAACGAATCAACAAAGTTTATCAGTAATCCAACATTTAGTAAATAATGGGAGCTTTCTCACAAATTGTGGTTTTTGGCCCTAAGTGAAACAATCATTCAAAAAAGTTGCTAAAAGAACAAATTTCATTTACACAAAGACTTAAGTTCTTAAGCATTCTAAAATTCTAAGCAGAGGTAATCATGTACCTTGACAACATTCACTTGTTTTATACTATCATCACCATCAAAACTTGGACGAATCTTCATTGGATAGTTCTTTACAGAGAGCAACCAATCTAGAAGTTCATTGGGAGCACAAAAACACGGGAAACATTAAATACCACCAAAAAAATTTACACAAATTTACACTACACAATATAAACAACACTTTTAACATCAAAGCTAATTAACATTAATAATAATAGATAAAAAAAGTGATTAGGTGTAAAAACACCCTAAAGTAGTACATAAATATTATCCAAAACAAGAATACAATAATATCATAAAAGCAATGATTTAAGCACAAGAAAACTTTACTTTATAGACCAAAGGAAGTTGCTCAGGATCCTCCTCACAAAATAGAAACACAACAAAATCACTCCTCTTCGGACTCAGTAGCCTCCTCAGAATCTTCCTCCGAACTAGACTCCTCATCATCGAATCCCTCGGTATCTTCACCATCGCCTACATCAGCACCCTCATCATCAAGACCACAAGTACCCACCCCCTTTCCAAATGTAGGCCTGACCTCAGGCCAACAAGCATGTGCTAGAAATTGCTCCCTAGTGAACATGTTGTACGCAACAGAGGGCTCACGACACTGCAACTGGAGTACCTGCTTTGAGTCATGAATATCAATCATAGCACGTTGTGTGGCCGCCATCCAGTTCTAATTATAGTTACATACAGCCTGCTGAAATGGATCAAAACCCTGTGAGAAAGTAACCCCAGGGCCTTCAGTAGCCCCGACATCAGAAGCAGTTGCAGCAGAAGAACTTTCATTCAAACCTTTGGGACGACAATACTTATCCACATACCTGTCATCGATAGTAGCAGGTGTGAGGGCAAAGCCTCATATACTATACATGTGTGTTTCGATGATGTCAAAACGCAACCGCATGGAAGAAGTGATTACCTTATCCAACATATTTCATTTTCTTGCATCAAACATCTTGTGTAGCGCATTGAATGTCGTCATATGAGCCAAACCTCTTTGGTATGTTAAAAGTCGCATCTAGAAGAGTCAAAAATACAAAAATTAGTATTTTTGTAAAATACAGGTCTTTGAGTTGACCACTCATTTGCTCCGGTCGACTCATAGAAGGTGTCTCTAAAGTGCATTTTCCACGGGTTGGCGCATGTCGACCTACCGGTCGACGCATACTGTTGTTATTTCTGTTTGTCTAAAAATGCAGACTTTGCGTCGATGCATGGTCCTGTTTTGGTCGACACATAGCTTGATACTTTGGATAATCTGTCTTGCTTGGGGTAGCTCAGGTCGACCACTCCTTTTATATGGTCGACCGTTCGCTGTTTTACTGCATAAGTTTGGTCTGTCCACATATTTCGAAAAGTGGTTTTTCCTATTACTTTTTGGCATAATATAAATAGAGAGTTGCTCATTTTCATCAACATAAATTGAATCAATTGCAAAACAAGAAAAGTGAAAGAGGTGTAATTAGTTCTCATCATCTTCATCTTCTACATTTCATACCACAACAATCACACACAATAACCTTTGCTGTGAATTATGGATTGTTTGAAGTGATAACGTCCGAAGCCGTTGATTGGGAATCTGGTTCGGGTTGAGATTTTGGCAGGTTTTTCTTGAATAAAACTTTGAGGGTTTTGTCCTCCAAGATTCGCTGAATTTGGGGGTTTTTGGTACGAATCTTCTCAACATATATTCAGCTGAGCGAAGGTGATCGAGGAGTGGTGGGTTTCGTCGATCTAGTAGCGGTAATCGGTGAATTATGAAGGAGAGGTTCGAGTTCGATTGGCAAGTGTTTGATATCAGCCGGGCTGGGGTTTGAAAATGCAGAGTTGTTCAACCAAGGAGCTGTAATCGGAGGTTCACACACAAGCAATCTAAGGACTTGATTTGACTCGAATCAAGGGACAAGAAGAGAAAGCATCTTCAACAACAAGGGAGTTTGTTTGTACATTTGCTTGTTTATTCTTGTATAAACGATTCAACAACAGGTTACATTTATATTATACGAGCTCAATTCTATTGTTAGAATTGAGGGTAGACGTACCCCGAAGCGAGGACGGCGGGGGAACTTCCTCAACAAATCTTTGTGCCTTTTACTTTTCGCATTTTCATTTTGCTTAATATTTGCGTGAATTTCGTTCAAACAATAATATTGAATTAAGGACTGTTTTGAGTAAGTGTTGAAGTAATTTTGATGATAGTACAATAGTTTATTGTACAAGGAAACTAGTGCTACTTACTCAAAGCCGAAATCACTTGAAGTGCTCCACACGCCAAGTGTTTGATAATTTGTCTGAACCAAATTTCTCTGTGTTGTCCAATTATTTTGTTGGCATATTAAGGCATTGGAACTAGTCATACCAAGTTGTGATATAAATCAATTGATAGTGTGACTAGCATGGTGATTCTCTTTGCTCATTATCAATATCCATAGGCTAGAGCATATCCGGTCCTCTAGTAACGGTTCGTTATAGACGGTAATTTTTCTATGGCCGCTTCCGCAATTTAAACAATTTTTTAAAACCAATTTTATTGGTAGTGCCGACTGATTTTTTAATAAGGGATCTATTCAACCCCCCTTCTAGATCCGTGCCATCGTCTAACAAGTGGTATCAAGAGCACCAGTTCACTCCGTGCTTCAAGTATAACTTTGTAGAAAATTGCTAACGAACCTAAAGGGGCCTATAATAGATCTCCCGTTTTTAATGGAGAAAATTACAGTTACTGGAAATACTGTATGCGGGTGCACATTAATTCCATCCATAGAAAAGTGTGGAATGTTTTTCTCAACAGTGCAATAGAAATAACTATGACCGATGCGAATAATGTTGTTGTCCCTGAGCCCGAAGCACAATGGACTGATGATGATGAGAAGAAAAATAATTACAATTGGAAAGCCAAAAATATTTTGATCTCCACATTAGGAGTTGATGAATATTATAGGGTTTCTCATTGTTTAACGATAAAAGATATGTGGGACTCATTGCAAGTTGCCCATGAGGGAACCAATGATGTTAAGCTAGCGAGAATCAATACGCTAACACAATAGTTTGATCTCTTTTACATGGAGCAAGGGGAAACCATTGCGGACATACAAAAGAGATTCACTCATCTTATAAATAGATTGCATTCACTAGGTAGGCTAGTGGCCAATGATGTTGCTACTAACAAAATTTTGAGATGTCTTAACAGGGAATGGCAACCGAAAGTAACCTCCATCAAAGAAGCTAACGACCTCACAATTTTGGATCTCACAACATTGTTCGAAAAGCTGCAAGAGCATGAACAAGTGCTTCTAAGCCTAGAGCAACATGAAAAGAAAGAAAGGAAGGATAAAACAAAAATTACTGAAAAGACGTCAATTGCTCTCAAGACTTCTTCCTCAAAGTCTCAATCTAAGGAACATAGTGATTACACTTCAAGTGACGAAGAAGAGGATGACAAGAGTGAGGACATGGGGCTGTTTGTAAAGCGTTACAACCGCTATGTTAAAAAGAACGACATCCAACACTCTAAGAAGAATCTTGTCAACTTCCGGAAATAATCTAGGTACTCTAGAAGTGATGACACTAAAGGGAACAAAATAAGAGGATCATGTTATACTTGCGGAAAGACCAGACACTACAAACCGGATTGTCCCCTGAACAAAAAGGGCAAAGAAAAGGAAACAAATAGATCACATAAGAAGAAATCAAAGTCAAGGAGAGCGTATATAGCTTGGGAAAGTGATAGTGATTCCACCGAGGATGAAATCTCAAGTGATGAAGATGAATCCATAAATCTTTGTCTTTTTGCTCACCAAAAGAACAAGAAAAAACAGGTACAACATGCTAAATATGAAAATTCCTCTAACATGTCTCATTTTGAATTACAAAATGCGTTTAATACTTTGCATTGTGAAGCAAAAGAAGCCTTTAAAAGGCTTGCCTTAAATAATCAAATTTTTGCTCACTTAGAGCAAAAGATTCGAGAGTCTGAAAAGAAACTTGAGGCACTTAAAGCTTCCATAGTGGAAAGTACTAAAGCAAGTTGTGAGGATCTAAGAAGTAGAGTAGTTAACTTTGGGTGTGACACTTGTTACATTTGGCAAAATGAAGTTAAAAGCCTAAATGCCAAACTTAACAAGGCTCTAGAGCCCAAAATTAAGTTTGCCATTGATAAATATGATTTTAGAAAAAGTATGGTTAATCCATATCAAAAATACAAATATGTTGTAAGAGATCACGATAGCAAAGGTAATTCAAAAGTTAACTTTTCTTGTTTATATTGTTGCAAGAAAGGCCATTCCATTACTAAATGCCATTTTAGGATATTTTTAGTTCCTAAAGGCATTTATCAATCGTTGCCTAAATGCGACCATTTTGTCACTCACGACTTAGGACCCAATAAGCCATTGGGTACCTCCTCTTGTTAATTGTTTTTTCATAGGTACAACGTCTTGAGACCACAGAGAGAAGATGGTTTCTCGATAGTGGCTGCTCAAGACACATGACAGGAGACATATCTCTCTTCATCGACTTCGTGGCAAAGAAGAAGGGGTATGTAACCTATGGAGATAACAATCGCGGTGCAATACTTGGAAAAGGTAGTGTAGGTAACCCTTCTTCCACTACTATATCTGATGTGTTGCTTGTCGAGGGTCTTAAACATAATCTCATTAGAATTAGCCAATTATGCGACAAAGGATAAAATGTATCAGTTTCAAAAGAGTGTTGTAAAATTGTGCATAGTGATGAAATGAAGAGTGTGTTTAATGGCCTAAGAGTAAACAATGTCTAAATGCTAGACTTGAATGAAGTATCTTTGACAAGTGACGAATGTCTCATGACAATGAGTGAGGACTCATGGTTATGGCATAGACGTTTAGCACATGTCAACTTTGACTTTCTTAACAAGGTAGTCTCCAAAGACCTAGTCCTAGGTCTGCCCAAAATAAAGTTCACCAAGGATCACCTTTGTGATGCTTGCCAGATCAGAAAGCAAACGAGGATCTCTTTTAAATCCAAAAATATCGTTTCAACTACGAGACCTCTCGAGCTTCTCCATATGGATTTATTCGGGCCATATAGAATTAAAATCATAGGTGGTAACTATTACGGTTTTTTAATAGTTAATGATTTTTATAGATTCTGTTGGACTATCTTCTTGGCTAGCAAGAGCGATACATTCGCCTCCTTTGAAATATTTTATAAGGTTTCCCAAAATAAATTAAACACAAACATTGTCTCAATTAGGAGTGACCATGGAGGTGAGTTTGAAAACTATTTGTTTGAAGAATATTGCGATAAACACGAAATTTCTCACAACTTCTCCGCTCCATGTACCCCTTAACAAAATGGGGTTGTGGAGCGCAAAAATCGTATTTTAGAAGAGTTGGGAAGAATAATGATCAATGAAAGTGCATTACCTAAACATTTTTGGGCCGACGCCATAAGTACGACATGTTATGTTTTAAATAGGGTGCCCATCCGCCCCATTCTAAACAAAACACCGTATGAACTTTTAAAAGGACGCAAGCCAAATGTATCTCACCTACATGTCTTTGGCTGCAAGTGTTTTGTGTTGAATAATGGAAAGGAAAACTTAGGTAAATTTGATTCCAAGGCTGACGAAGGTATCTTCCTCGGATATTCTCAGTCAAGTAAAGCTTATAAAATTTATAATAAGAGATTACTTACCGTTGAAGAGTCTGTACACGTAACATTTGATGAATCTTATCTGAGAGATGTCGGAAAAGGTAGTGTTATTCATGGTGCAGGTATATCTACAGAAGACATACTCAAAGGTGTCGAGCCGGGAATTGATCAACCCGACCAAGCCAAAGTTGAGGAGGAGAAAGATGACCGCCATGAGGAAACCGAGGAAGTTCATCCGTCTACAAAATATGACCTCCCTCCAGCTTGGAAGTCTTCCAAAGATCATCCAATCGACAATATCCTCGGTGATATATCAAAGGGAGTTACGACTCAGTCTAAGATAAGTAATTTCTTTTATTACTTTGCTTTCGTTTCACAAATGAAACCTAAAAACCCTAAAGAAGCCTTACTTGACGAGCACTGGTTTTTATCTATGCAAGAGGAACTTAATCAGTTCAAGAGAAATGTGGTTTGGGACCTTGTCCCTCCTCCGCGAGGTCATTGAGTAATCAGCACCTGATGGGTGTTTAGGAACAAGTTGGACGAAAACGGGGTAATAACCCTCAATAAGGCGCATTTAGTTGCGCAAGGGTATAACCAAGAGGAAGGCATCGAATATGAGGAGACTTATGCGTCGGTTGCCCGACTCGAGGCTATACGCCTTTTACTTGCCTTCGCTTGTGCGGAAAATTTTGAGCTATTTCAAATGGATGTAGAAAGTGCATTCCTTAACGGTTATATTAATGAAGAAGTTTATGTTGCACAACCTTCGGGTTTTAAGTCTCATGAATATCCCGATCATGTATACAAGTTAAAATGTGCCTTGTATGGACTCAAGCAAGCCCCTAGGGCTTGGTATGAGCGCCTAAGCAAGTTTCTACTTGATCAAGGGTATTCAAGAGGCAAGGTCGACACAACCCTCTTCATTAAGCGTCAAGGAAAACACTTAATCTTGATACAAATTTATGTTGATGACATTATATTCGGATCAACTAACATGAATCTCGTAAGAAAGTTTTCTAACCTAATGTAAGGTGAATTCGAGACGAGTATGATGGGGGAACTCACATACTTTCTCGGATTACAAATCAAACAGCTTGAGGAAGGAACGTTTGTAAGTCAAACAAAGTATTGTCTTGAGCTTCTCAAGAGGTTTGACATGAAAAATTCCAAAGCCATTGACACACCAATGCCAACATGTGCAAATATGAATAGAGATGAAAGTGGTAAGGACGTAGAGGTAAAGAGATATCGAGGTATGATCGACTCTCTTCTTTATCTTACCGCCTCTAGACCCGATATTATGTTTAGTGTTTTTATGTGCGCTAGATATCAATCTTCTCCTAAGGAATCCCATTTAAAAGATGTTAAGCGCATACTTTGATACCTTTCGGGTACTCCAAAGTATGGGCTATGGTATTCCAAAGGAAACGATTGTTCCTTGGTTGGATTCTCCCATTCCGATTTTGCCGGGTGCAAATCGGATAGAAAAAGTACTAGTGGTACTTGTCACTTATTTTCAAACTTTTTGGTTAGTTGGCATAGCAAGAAACAGGTTTCTGTTGCCTTGTCAACCGCCGAAGCGGAATACGTTGCCGCAGACAAATGTTGCGCTCAAGTCTTATGGCTTAAGCAACAGTTGTTAGATTTTAACCTTAAACTTGAGCGTATTCCGATCTTTTGTGACAATACTAGTGCAATTAATCTTACCAAGAATCCTGTGCTGCATTTAAGGGTGTGCAAAAAAACCGGTTATTGTTAACCAAATTTGTATCCAAATTGTTCCACTTTTTAAAATCCAAATCAAATGCTAAAATATAAATTTGGTTATCCATTTTGTTATCCAAATATAAATCGGTTTCCATGTGGTTTAGTTATTGGTTATCCAAATTTCATTACTTATTAAATTAATATGTTTTTGTCTCTTTTCATGTTTTATCATATACACGTTATAAATTAATTTTATATTTTAAATCAAAAGATACAAAATTTTGTATTTCAAAATGAAAAAAAAAATTTGTTTACAAATTCTCTAACTACCTAAAATGGTGTACTAATACTTCACAAATTATGTGGACTTTTATCAGTTAATTATATGAACTTTCAGTAATTAATTATATAGGTCTTAGTGCATCGAGTCTGATTTCACATGTGCAAGAAAATATACCAAAACTTGACTTGTTGGATTTGACTCTAGTTTTCATTTATAAATCTCAAAGTTCATTAAAGCTTTATGAAAAAATAATTATAAATATTATAGATTTCTCCACCAATAGATAGAGGTTTTGAAATATACAAATATATGTATTATAAATATTAGTTATTATTTTAAGTCTACATAATTTGTTGAAATTTTTTATTTTTAATTTTTTTAAATAATTTTTATTTTTAGATTTTTTTTAAAAACTGTTTTCTAAATTTTTTTAAATATTTATTTTCAAAGAAAAAATACATTAAAATCTAAGTATTTAAATTTAAAAATTGATATAATTTTAAAAAAATAAATTTAAATTTAACTAAATAATTTGGGTTAAAATCAAAATTCATTTAAAACCGGTTTTAAACCGGTTTAGAACAAGTGGTTTAGTTTATAAGCCATAACCATAAAAATGGTTTGGTTTATAAACCATAACCATAAAAATGGGTTGGTTCATATTAAATGGTTATCCATGCACACTCCTAGCTGCATTCACGCACTAAACATATCGAAATTCGACACCATTTTCTTAGGGATCATGTGGAGAAAGGCGATGTTGTTTTTGAACATGTTGACACTACAAATCAACTAGCGGATATATTCACAAAACCGCTTGCTACTGAACCTTTCTTTCATATCCAACGAGAACCTTGTATTCTCGACATTTCAGATCGTGTTTAGTAATGTTTCTTGCACATATTTTATTCATCTATGTTTATACCTACTTCGGTCATCGGATATCTAACCAATTGAAGATGTTGTAAGTATAAGCGTATATTCATCAAGCTACTCTCAGCATGAAGGTGATATCTTTCCTTAACCCTCTCTCTCTCTCTCTCTCTCTCTCTCTCTCTCTCTCTCTCGATTTTTATGTTCACACAAAATGCTTAAGATTGTGTGTTATATGTGTCACATATGTCATAATATATGTATCTTGTCTATTTGAATGCTTGATATTTGTTGTGGCTGGTTATTTATGTATCTTTGTTGCTTACATGTTCATAAATGTGAAAATATGCGTGTTTTGTCTGCATGAGTCGACCCAAACAGGGTGCGGTCGACTCACAAAAGTGTCCCCAAAATTGAAATTTTGTTCGGGTAATGCTCAGGTCGACCTACCGGTCGACGCACACCTGTTGAGTTTTGAACATGGAAATTTTAACACAGTATGCATCGATGCATACAAAGGAGCGGTCGACGCATCGCGCGAAAACTGTCAATTTTTTTTAAAACCGTTCAAAATTCCCATTATTTCAATTTTTGATGACTGATTAAGTGTGCATCATTACATATGCATTGTAACTTGACACTATATCATACCTATACCCTATCACTCTCCTCTTCCCAAACCCTAAATAGCTCCTACAAAAAGGGTAAAACTCATAAACCTCTCAACACATTCAAAGAATCTTCTCCAACTTTGCATCTCATCATCAATCCATATTTTTCTTTTCATCTCCTTTATCTCAACAACCATGGCTGCAAGAAGAGTTACATGAAAAAGTCTACAAGGGCCTCCTCATCTGCATCCATTCCGGTTTCCGTAGTATCTTAAGTGCTTCCGGAGTTTACTGAAAGCTTCACCAAGAATTTTAGTAAAAGATCTGTGGTAAAGCAACACGCTTATTATCGTCTCTCGGCGGAGCGCATGCACATTCCTCACATTATCGATCTTCTTGATTTTCAAGGGGTAAATAACTTTTTGGAATGCAATGAAAATAATGAAGACCTTGTACGCATCTTCTACACATGTCTTCACGGTAAATTTTCGGGTTCTCAATTTCACACTAAGATTGGCAACACAAAGGTTAGTGTCACTACTACTATCTAGCAAAAATACTTTGATATGTCTCTTGATTCAGACAAGCCTCTCTTTGAGGTCACTGACACCTGCACGACGGAAGGCTATGAGTTCAAGATAACTTTGAACTCTATGTTGAAAAAGTTGTATGCTAATCATATTGTGGCAAGCGACTTATTTCCGAAGACCGTCACCACAGGAAAGTTGAAACCACAGGATATGATTCTGCAATGGATAGTGGCTCACATTCTACGGCCTAAGAAAGGTGGTTTTTCTCGCGTTGATCAGGCTGAAGTTCACATGATGTACATTTTGAGAAACAAGATAAAAATTAATTGGCCTTACTACATTGCAAGTAAGATTTACGCTTTAAGGGACTCAGGTCGTGGTAAAGCTCTCTCTTATGGGTCAGTTATTCAAGAGATCCTAATAAGTGCTAAAGTTGCACTTCCGACATTTCTATATAAATCGCTCACTTCTGATCAAGAGTTTTGTCAAAAAACTCTTACCATGTTGGGTTATATCTGGCTTCATGATGAACATCGGTACAAATTTGTTGTTAAAGCAACTACTTCCCGTTTAGAAGAGTCCAATGAGAGTGATGAGGAAAGTGAAGAGGATGAAGAAGAAGAAGACGAACAAGATGAGAAAGATGATCGACAACCAATGGAAACTGCCGATCAAATAAATGAGGACTGGGTTGCACACACACCTCCCACATATTCTAGTAATGATCAAGGTTGGGGCCAATGGCAACATACAGGGTGGACAACATTGCGTGACTATTACCAGCCCCCACAATACTCGGAGTATCAAGACAATTCGCAGTGAGGCCATGAGCAATCTCAAAATTGGGGTAATGAGGAACCTCCCCAGTGGGGTTATGGAGCGCAACCACACTTCACAAACCCTCCGCAACATCATTCTTCAGAAATTCTAGACATGATGAGGGACATGCAATTAGAGCAACGTGCCTTCATGACTGCCTAGGATGAGCGTCTCGCCCATCTTCAAAGTCAATTCGAGACACAAACTGAAATATTCAACACTTTCTCCCCGAATGTCAATGAACGGTTAGATGCTCTGGTTGAATCATCTGAAAGTAATCACCGGGTCATCTCCAACAGCCTCAATACCTTGAACAATGTTGTTTTAGAATTTACCGATATGGCAGATCCATATCGTGGAAGAGGCCAACACTTTAGGGGGAGGAGATATTGAAGCCTCTGCATTTGGCATACTTGCATTTCATATTTTTTATGTTGTCTTGTTATTTTGCATTGTATTGAATAATTTCTGATTGTGACAATGCCTTGCATTTTTGAATTTTCTGCCCTTCCTTAGCAATAATTGTTCAGTGTTTTATTGTTATTTTGGTTTGTTTATCTATTTGTCTCTTGATCATTGACGTTATCATGTGTGGATAATTGTTCATGTTGTATGTGCCTATTGTACCTATTTTTGATTTGAGCATTATTTTTCTTAACCAATCTCTCTTTCTTTTTGATGTTGTCAAAGGGGGAGAAGAGTGTGCCAAAATAATAGTAAAACTGTGAAGAGTCGCAAATAGAAGATGTCGCAAATAGAGGCATTAAGCAAGGGGGAGGTTAATATCGCACATCACACAAGCTGGTTTCACATGTTTTGCCATCATCAAAAAAGGGGAGTATGTGAGGGCAAAGCCTCATATACTATACATGTGTCTTTCGATGATGTCAAAACGCAACCGCATGGAAGAAGTGATTACCTTATCCTACATATTTCATTTGCTTGCATCAAACATCTTGTGTAGTGCATTGAATGTCGTCATATGAGTTAAACCTCTTTGGTATGTTAAAAGTCGCATCTAGAAGAGTAAAAAATAGCAAAATTGGTATTTTTGTAAAATACAGGTCTTTGAGTCGACCACTCATTTGCTCTGGTCGACTCATAGAAGGTGTCTCTAAAGTGCATTTCCCACGGGTTGGCGCACGTCGACCTACCGATCGGCGCATACTGTTGTTATTTTTGTTTGTCTAAAAATGCAGATTTTGCATCGACGCATGGTCCTGTTTTGGTTGACACATAGCTTGATACTTTGCATAATCTGTCTTACTTGGGGTAGCTCAGGTCGACCACTCCTTTTGTATGGTCGACCGTCTGCTGTTTTACTGCATAAGTTTGGTCTGTCCACATATTTCGAAAAGTGGTTTTTTCTGTTACTTTTTGGCATAATATAAATAGAAAGTTGCTAATTATCATTAACATAAATTGAATCAATTGCAAAACAATAAAAGTGAAAGAGGTGCCATTAGTTCTCATCATCTTCATCTTCTACATTTCATACCACAACAATCACACACAATAATCTTTACTGTGAATTATAGATTGTTTGAAGTGATAACGTCCGAAGCCGTTGATTGGGAATCCGGTTCGGGTTGAGATTTTGACAGGTTTTTCTTGAATAAAACTTTGAGGGATTTGTCCTCCAAGATTCGCTGAATTTGGGGGTTTTTGGTACGAATCTTCTCAACATATATTCAACTGAGTGAAGGTGATCGAGGAGTGGTGGGTTCCGTCGATCTAGTAGCGGTAATCGGTGAATTGTGAAGGAGAGGTTCGGGTTCGATTGGCAAGTGTTTGATATCAGCTGGGATGGGGTTTGAAAACGCAAGGTTGTTCAACCAATGAACTGTAATCAGAGGTTCATACATAAGCAATCGAAGGACTTGATTCGACTCGAATCAAGGGACAAGAAGAGAAAGCATCCTTAACAACAAGGGAGTTTGTTGGTGCATTTACTTGTCTATTCTTGTATAAACGATTCAACAACAGGCTACATTTATATTATACGAGCTCAATTCTATTATTAGAATTAAGGACAGACGAACCCTGAAGCGAGGACGGCGGGGGAACTGCCTCAACAAATCTTTGTGCCTTTTACTTTTCGCATTTTCATTTTGCTTAATATTTGTGTGAATTTTGTTCAGACAATAATATCGAATTAAGGACTGTTTTGAGTAAGTGCTGAAGTAATTTTGACTATATTACAATAGTTTATTGTACAAGGAAACTAGTGCTACTTACTCAAAGCCGAAATCACTTGGAGTGCTCCGCATGCCAAGTGTTTGATAATTTGTCTGAACCAAAATTCTCGTGTGCTGTCCAATTATTTTGTTGGCATATTAAGGCATTGGAACTAGTCATACCAAGTTGTGATATAAATCAATTGATAGTGTGACTAGCGTGGTGATTCTCTTTGCTCATTATCAATATCCATAGGCTAGACGCATATCCGGTCCTCTAGTAACGGTTTGTTATAGACGGTAATTTTTCCATGGCCGCTTCCGCAATTTAAACAATTTTTTGAAACCAATTTTATTGGTAGCGCCGACTAATTTTTTTATAAGGGATCTATTCAACCCCCTTCTAGATCTATGCCATCTTCTAACAGCAGGGGTCGTCACCTGTCGACGCGAAGGTAGCTTAACCCTCGCACGAACACAAAGTGCCATGATAAGACATGGAAAGGCAAGGGGGCAATTAACTCGAGCCCCGACTTTAAGACCACTCTCCACCACAGATCTCATTTCATCCGTGATGACCCGAGCTACATCGATGTGAACATTTGTAAGTATACTGTGAACAAAGTGTGCCACTGGGATCGGCACTATAGAGGTGTGCGACTTTGGTTTGATATTTGTTAAAACCAAAAGAAGCACCAATTGAGGCAACGACTTCATGTCCTCTCGATGATAACGCTTTGGAACCCTAGATGGGTTCAACTCAACCGACTTTCCCTCCAAAAGCAAAGCCTCAAAAATCAGGTCCATATCTCTGTGGAGCCTTAAGTCCCTATGATAGTCATCGATTTCATCTTCTCCTAAATTCAGGGGCCTTCCAAGAACCTTGTTGATGGTGTCTCTATGAAAACTCACCTCTCTGCCTAAAACTCTTGTTGTATAGGTGAATGGCTCGTCATCATTCAAAAGAGCATTAGCATAGAATTCTCTCACAACCTCAATGTTCTAGTTGTCTGCAGGTGTAACCAAAGCTTCCAACCGCTTACTGTGAATGATGGTAGCAACAGTTCTATAGGACCCTTCAAAATTTATGTTGAACCGCTTTTCCGGTAGGATTCTTCCCTTTTCCAAGGCCAAATACCTTTCTACCTGCTTAGGTCCTACGAAAAATCCATTGTCGTATTGAATTGGTTGCAGGTGTAAAGTGCTCTCGATCTTCCTTTTCTTTGATGAAACAACTTTAGGGGCCATCTACAGCAATAAAACAGACAAAAAGCATCCAACATACAAACATATTAGTAAAAAAAAAAAAAACAAGAAAGCATAAACAACCCTTTGCATCACTAAAATAAAACCAAAATCTGTCATGTTCCCTGCAAAATTTGCCGTGCGAAAGCCTGGCAAAAACTCGTCCCAGGTTTGCAGTGTGAACTTCCCAGCGAAGGCTGCGAAATTCAATTTTCAGCCCTTGTTTTGTTCCAAAACCAATTGTACCCAAATTCTACATGTAATCACAGAAGAATAATGACATGGGCCACAACTTTAAACTACCAACATCAACATGCAACAAATTTTATCAATTCTAACCTAACCCTAATCAACTAATGTCAAGTTGCATCTCACAAACCTAACAACAATCTTAAGAGATAATTTCAAATGAAAGAAATAATAATCAAACCTGGAATGTTGAAGGGTGAGGAGATTTGTCACAGAGAACCATTGGGTGCAGTGTTGTTTTTGTGTGAGAGAAAGAGTGATAATGAGAGCAAGTGAGAGAAACAAAAATGTGAAAGTGTGGGAGGGAGAAGTGTTAACCCTCAAAAGTTCAGAATAGGGTTGAAGGGTGGGCCTAAACTTTGGCCCAAAAGGCAATACTTAACAAAACATAACTGATGTGGCAAAAAATAGCTTCCCTGTTTGGCTTACCCGCACTGCGAATTTGCTAGCGAAGGCATTCGCCCAGAGGTTCGCACAGCGAACTTACTGGCGAACATGACAGTTTTTCAAATTTTTATTTTATTTTATTTATAGTGAATCTTCTACCACATCCTTGCACAAACATAAATTAAAAAAAAATAGTAAACACAGAAGATACTTACAATGTTGGGGTGCCTCCCAACAAGCACTTTGTTTAATGTCGTTTGAGCTCGAGGGTCTAATGTGATCAAGGATCGCAAAAAGGCACGAAGGTGGTGTTCCGCTCGAAATCACCACCCAAATAGATCTTCGATTTTTGGTCATTCACTGTCCAACTCGCTTTTGACTGCACATCTTCAATTGTGATTGCTCCAAAGCTCATGATGTCTAGAATCTGGAACGGACCCGACCACTTTGATTTTAGCTTTCCTGGGAACAATTTCAACCGAGAGTTGAAAAGAAAAACCATTTGTCCCACTTCAAACTTCTTGGCCTCAATTTTCTTGTCATGATAAACATTCACCCGGTCTTTGTAAACTTTGTTGGATTCATACGCTTGCAAGCGCAATTCCTCCAATTCATGAAGTTGGATTTTTCTTTTTTCACCACTTAGCTTTTGATCAAAATTCAACAATTTTCTTGTTCCAACTCTATTGGCAACTGACAGTTCTTACCATAGACAATCGTGAAAGGAGTGAGACTAATCAGAGCCTTAAGAGCCGTCTGATAAGCCTACAAAGCATCATTTAGCTTGCTCGGCCAATCTTTTCTAGAAATGGACACAGTTTTGTCCAATTTTTTTGTGATTTCTCGATTTGATACTTTGGCTTTCCTATTAGCTTGTGGATGGTAGGGTGTTGTAACTTTGCACTTAACGCCGTACTGCTCAAACGTTTTTTCTAGCCGAGTGTTGCAGAAGTGGGATCCTCCATCACTTATCAACACTCGCGGAGTACAAAGTCGAGAGAAAATATTTTTCTTCAAAGATTTGATCACGGTTTTTTCGTCAGCCTTAGCACTTGCTATTGCTTAAACCCATTTTGAAATGTAATCAATCACAACCAAGATGTATTCATTACCGAGAGATGGTGGAAATGGGCCAATGAAATATATGCCCCAACAGTCAAATACTTTGACTTCCAACATATTTTGTAACAGAATTTCATTCCTTTGTGAAATTCCACCACTCCTTTGGAATTTGTCACAACTTTTAGTATGCGTATGCGCATCTTTGAACAAAGAAGGCCAATAAAAGCCCAATTGAAGGACTTTTGTTATTGTTCTTTTATCATTGAAATGACCTTCATAAGGAGAGTTGTGACAATGCCAAAGTATGTCTTTTCTTTCTTCATGAGACATACATCTCCTCAAAATATTGTCAACACCAAGCTTAAATAAACGAGGCTCATCCCAAACAAAACATTTGGCATCAGACAAAAATTTCTTTTTCTGGTTACTCGTTAGACCTTTTAGTATTAATCCGGCGCCTTTGTGGTTAGCCATGTTGGCATACCGAGGTATAACTTGTACCATGTACAAATTCTCATCGGGAAATTCTTCCTTCACCTTAATTTCATGTTTCGTCACCTCAACATTCACAAGACGGGATAAGTGATCCGCCACCAAATTCTCAGATTCCTTTTTGTCACGAATTTCCAAATCAAATTCTTGTAACAAAAGGATCCAACTAATTAGCTTTTATTTTGAATCCGGCTTGGTGAGCAAATACTTAATCGCCACATGGTCCGTGTAAACCACAACTTTTGACCCTATCAAATATGACCGAAATTTTTCCAATGTATACACTATTGCAAACAACTCTTTCTCGGTTGTTGCATAGTTTTTTTTAGCTTTATTGAGAACTTTTCTCGCATAGTGTATATAATGAATTTTTTTTTGTTTTTGTTTGACCCAACACCGCGCCAACGACATAATCACTAGCATCTCACATGAGTTCAAAATCAATTTTCCAATTTGGTGCTACAATTATGAGCGCGGTGGTTAAGCTTTGCTTTAAAGAGTTGAGAGTTGTCATACAGGATGCATAAAAAATAAAAGACTTATCTTTGTTAAGCAAGTTTCTCAATGGCTTTGCGATCTTTGCAAAATCTTTGATAAATCTTTGATAGAATCCCTCATGACCCAAAAAGCTTCTGATTCCTTTCACGTTCAAAGGTGGTGGTAGCTTCTCAATGACTTCCACTTTGGCACGATCAAATTCAACCTCTTTCGAAGAAACTTTGTGTCCAAGCACAAATCCTTCCGTGACCATAAAATTGCATTTTTTCCAGTTGAGTATTAAGTTAGTCTCGACACATCTCTCCAAAATAACATCCAAAATTTTCAGACAAAGGTCAAATGAAGGACCGAAAACTGAGAAGTCATCCATAAACACCTCGATAGTCTTTTCGATCAAGTCCGAGAAATTAGCTTGCATACACCTTTGAAAATTCGTCGGTGCATTACACAAGCCAAACGACATCCCCCTATAAGCAAAGATTCTGAAAGGGCAAGTGAAAGTCATTTTTTAGTGATCCTCTGGGTTGACAATGATTTGATTATAACCCGAGTATCTATCAAAAACAATAATACTCTTTACCGGAGAGCCTTTCGAGCATTTGATCCATGAAAGGAAGAGGGAAGTGATCTTTCCTCGTAGCTTGATTGAGCCTATGATAGTTGATACACATCCTCCACCCCATTACATTTTTTGTTGGAATTAACTCATTCTTCTCATTACTGATAACTGTCATTCCTCCCTTCTTCGGCACCACTTGTGCCGGACTAACCCACAGACTGTCAGAGATAGGATAAATGATTCCGGCGTCCAACATTTTTACCACTTCTTTCCTCACCATTCCTTTCATGGTAGGATTAAATCTTCTTTGTGGTTGAGCCACCAGCTTGAAATCTTCCTCCATGAATATTTGGTGCATACAATAGGATGGAATTATACCTTTCAAGTCAGAAAGAGTCCAACCCATTACCTCTTGATTTTTCTTCAAAACACCAATTAATTTCTTCTCTTCCTTCTTGGTTAGCTCCGAACTGATGATCATCGACTTGTTTCCCTCTTCATCAAGAAAGACATACTTGAGATGAGAGGGTAACACTTTCAACTCAAGTTTAATTTCCTCATTGTTTTCCTTTTTCAACATTTCCACCCTTTCATTCAAAGGGGGAATTTCTTCTAACTCTTCAAGCTCCCGCAAGCATTTTTCAATATCTTTTTCTCCTTTTTATTGACATTTGAAAGAGCACTGGTAAGAACTTATTGTAATGGTGTGGGAACTTGTAGTAACTCTTTAACTTCTTCAATCACCCTTTCCATTGCATCAATTCTAAAACAACCGGTCTTGTCCTTCGAGTGCTTCATGGCTTCAAAAATATTGAAATAAATCTCCTCATCTTGAACTCTAACTTCCATTAGACCATCAATCATATCAATTTAAATGCATGTGGTCTTCATAAAAGGTCACCCAAGAATCAAGGGAGCGTCATTATCTTCCTCCATATCAATCACCACAAAGTCGATTAGAAACAAAAATTTGTCAACCTTTACCAACACATCTTCTGCTACACCATGCAGGCAAGTGATAGATATTTCAAAAAGTTGAAATGTCATTTGAGTAAACCTCAACTCCATGTGTCCCAACCGCTTCACAATAGACAAGGGTATCAAATTGATACTAGAGCCTAAATCGATCAACCCATTGCCAACATAAATGTTTCCTATTGTAACCGGCAAAATGACTCGTTCCGGATCACTTTTTTTCCTCGGGAGAGTATGTTGAATGATTGCGCTACAAATAGCATCCACCATGATAGTTTCTTGATCCGTATACCTCTTCTTTTTTGTAAGGATATCCTTCATGAATTTTGTATACTTGGGCATTTGTTCCAATGCTTCAGAAAATGAAATATTGATTTGCAATTGCTTGAATATATCCATGAACCAAGCATAGTGCCTCGCATTATCTTTCCTTGATGGAGCATGTGGATATGGAAAATTTTGAATCGGAATGGTGCTCACTTGTTCTTTACCTTTCCTAGACTTTTTTGCTTTTTCTTCTCTCTTATTTTTCTCTTCTTCCTCACTCTTTTTCGCTCTTTCATTTTCAACTAATTCTCCTTCAACATTTTTTTCTACTTCTTTCTCAACATTTTCCTTTTCTTTTTCAACTACAACCTCTTCCTCTACTACCTTCTCACCTACACCCATGTCAATTTCTCTACCACTTCTTGTGAGAATAGCCTTGCAATGCTCCTTAGGATTTAGGAGAGCGGTAGCCGTAAATGGCCTTTTTTATTGGTCGGCCAATTGTTTTGATAATTGACCCACTTGTGTCTCCAAATTCTTTATAGCCGTATCGATGTTCTTTTGATTTGACATTGACATTTGCATAAATTGAGTAAGATTTTCTTCCATCTTTGAAGTTTCACTTTGAGTTTGTGGAGGTTGAGTCTAATTTTGGTATTGTTGGCAATTTGAAGTTCCGACTTCTTGCGGCCTCCAAGGTTGTTGATACCCATGATTTGGTCTTTGATACCCTTGATTGGCTTGTTGGTAAGGAGACCTAGGTTGGCATCCCTGATTTTGATTTCCGGCATAGTTAACCTCTTCCACTACCGGAGGACAATACCCGGTAGGATGGTCACCTTTACACAATTTGCAAATTGCCACTTGAGCTTTGGTAGGAACTTCTTGCATCTCTTTGATTTGATGTGGAAGCTTCGACATTTATTGAGTCAAAAGCTCTAATTCTTGTTATAGGAGTTTGTTCTGAGCAAGAATAGAATCGTTGGTACCCAACTCTAGCACTACGAGTTTTCTTTGAGTTACCCCACGGTTATGATTCCCTTGGTGGTCATTAAGCGTCATCATGTCAATGATTGCAATTGCTTCCTCGGTACTTTTAAACATCAAAAAACCATACTCCGTAGCATCTAACAAGGTTTTGTGAACCAAGAGGAGACCATTGCGGAAAATGTGAACTTGTGTAAGTTCATCAAAATTGTGTCCTTTGCATTTTCTCAACATTGAATTGAATCTCTCCCAAGCTTCGTTGAGGGATTCATTTCCTCTTGGTGAAAATACAACGATTGTCGTCTTTGCTTCTGTTAACCGGTTGTATGGAAAAACCGTTCAAGGAACTTTTCTTCCAACAAATTCCAGTCCGTCATTACTGTTGTAGACTGATCAAGATACCATTCCTTCACTTTCCTGATCAAAGAATAAGGAAATAGTCTCATAAATAGTTATTCTTCGTCAGTTTCTGGCACTCCAAATGCACCCGCAATCTCATAGAATTTGGTAAGATGTGTAAACTGATCCTCATGATCTAACCCTGTGAAAGGATTTTGATAAATAAGTGCAAGGATTCTCGTTTTCATCTCATATTGCCTTCCATTTTGGATATTGCATGCAAACTGAGCATTGTGCCTTGGGCTATTTGTACATGGAACTGAAGTTGGAGGTGGTGGTGGTGGTGGAGCTGCTATGATTGGTGTAATTGGTGGAGTGGATGAAGAAGATTCCCCGCGCTCTTGTATTTCCCTAGCTTGTTGTCGTCTCTGTCTTGTTCGACTGTTGAGTCGGCGAGCAGTTCTTTCCATCACAAGATCGAAAAAAAGTTCTCAGGTCGGACTTGTCCTTGCATAAACGAATTCTGCGCACAAGCTAAACAAATAAAAAAGCACAAAGAATTACAGAGATAAGAGATTCACAATACACAAATCTTAAAATCACTAAGCTATTGCAATGCTTGAAATATTCTACTAACAATCCCCGACGACGATGCCATTTTGTTAGAAAAGTATAGTCGGGAGTGTTTTATCATATCCACAGGGATTGTTCGAGAATATTTGATGCTTGCCGTTCAATATTTTAGTGATTTAAGTAAATGGGTTTTTAAATGGTTTCTATTTAGTAACATAAGTTTTCAAGAATTAAAACAAGGTAAAAGTTGGTTTTTGTTTGATAAAGAGCATGCCAAGATTAGAGTTCACTAATCTGTCTTAAATGTATCCAATCAATCGAATATGTGAACTTAGTTTCAACCAATATAATCGCGTATCCTCACAAAACCGTTTATCTTTAAAGAGATTTCGTTAATATTATTATTTCGACCGTTAAATGATCTCTCTAAATAACACCATAAACAATAATTGTTAAGATCAATACAATGCAAATATCAACTTCCAAATCTATGTCTAGGGTTTGTTAGTTGATAGATGAAGAAATTAGGTCAAGACTTGAAAAGTTTATATCTAAAGAAATCCAAACAATAAATACAACAAAATATAGAAAATAACTTCATCTATATTGATCAAAGCTTTGTTCACATACAAAAGATTTAAAAAAAATACCTAAAATCAGAATTAGCTACCTCTAATCTTGACACAAAAGGGGTTTAGCCACCTATTTCAATGGTAGCTTGAGCAACAAGTTTCGGAAGAAGGTTAATCAACATCCAAGTCGAAAAATCGAGATTGGATGGGAATCCACCTTCTTCTGGTGAAAGATGGCTAAGAGATGATGAAAATAGGAGAGCTAGGGTTTTCTTGCTGAAAAATATGGAGTTATGAAAAGGTATCAAAAATTGGTTTTTGCTAAAACGTGGCCTCAAGTACTTATAGCCATGTTGTTGTGCTACCACATTCGCACTTTGAACCTTCTGTTCGCCTAGCGAACATCCAAATGTGGCTGCCAGTGTACAGTTAAACCACCCTGAGACATTTTCTCATATTCGTTGTGCGAACAATCCTTCACATTGCGAAGCCTTTGCCAGTAACTTTGCACATCGAGTTTCTTTCCAAATACCTACTGCCTCAAGTCTGGGACCATTCATTAGCACTTCGTTACTTCTTCGCTCCAACGAACCATTATCTAGCTTCTTCGCACAACGAGTTTCAATCCCTTTCTTCTCTGTGTGAACAGTGCCAAGTTCTCAGGGGTCTCGCTAGTAAGTTCGCTGTGCGAACTTATTGATGATTTTTCTGGGAAAGTTTGCTAGGAGCTTCGCACGACGAACTTGTTGATGTTTTGCTACTGTCTTGGTTTCCTTGTTAATGTTCTTGTGTCTTACTCTTCTTATTTTGTGCCTAATTCCTGCACAATAGCACACAAATCAAAACAACCAAGGCATTTTCAAGCAATGCAACATATCATCCAAAACATAAGTGATTCAAATCAATTTATCTACAAAAAGAACGAAAGATGCCAACATTTGATAGATCAATAAAGAAAAGTTTGACATCTAACACCAACCAGCACTTGTTTTACGTCGTTAGCTCGACGCATTTATTGTGCTTTGCTAGTAACTTCCTCACAGACATGCAATACTTTTCTTCAAAGCTCAAACCTAAAGAAAGTGTCCTAACCAAACACTTGAATAAACTTTACGGGAACAAAATATATACAACACTTAAATAAACATAATGGAAAACAATTATATACAAGGATGGAAAACAAAAGCAAAACAAGTATTTGTACAAGCATATATACAATATAGACAACGATGTACAAATCATATAAATATAGAAATTATCACAATGCGATTCAATATCAAAACCAATCCCCGGTAACAATGCTATTTTGCTGGTGTGGTAAAGCGGCAAACGAAAATTAAGTATGGATTAATTCCGGGATTTATTGTCTCCACAGGGATTGGTTCGAGAGAAAGAATGCTGTTCGACAATCTCCACGTATATAAGCTTGGGTTTGAAATGGTTCTCCAAGAGTACCATGCGGAAATTAAAAGCATAAAATCAAATAAATAAACACATTCTTTAGAAAGGAGAAACTCATCAGGAGTTGCATTTCCTTATACCCGTCATATACAAGAGAAAACCTATCGATGAAATGCACTCACCCTAATACTCGTCAAAACCCCCATATATTGCTCACAAACGGAGGTTATGTCTAACGCAAAGTCCGAGAGATCAACCCCGTTCTTTCGAAGGTGATATCACATGCGATAAAACAACACGAAGTATTAAGCTCTAACACACACGCATGAATATTTAGACCATTTCCCAAAGCCAATAGATCATAATCTTAGGTCGAGTTTGAAAAGTATATGTCTACAACGATCCAAACCCATTAAGATAGATATTAAATCAAAGATAACATCGATTAAGGTTTGTAAAAGAGATTTTATACAAAGATCCATATATGAACATACAATCTAAGTAAACATACATACAACAACCCCAACACAATAAAAAATACAAAGAGAAGAAGGAAGAAGAACAAATTTCTCATGGTTTGTCATCTCCGATTGAACTTCTCACAGTTTGTCATCTCCGATTGAAGTATAATTTAACTCCGAGTCATCTAGATGCATCATCCATGTGTTTTTTCTAAGCTAAAACTACTAAAGAATATGGTTCTGATCAATTGGGTCCAAAGGTTCCCAAAAGTTAACCTTAAAAAAATCTGAAAATGTGACTTTATAGGCAAAAATGGGTTCCCGTGCTCGCACTGCGAACATACCAAACATAGCTACTGTCAAAACAGTGTTTTTCCACGCTTCTGGGTGATTTTTGTTTTCCTTGAGTACGTAGTGCGAACTCTTGGCGAGCTCGTCTGCCACGAGTTTGCACAACGAAAATGACAGCAAACTCAGAATTTGTTTCGACCATAACTTTAGAACCGTAACTCCATTTTACGTGCGGTCGGTAGCATTGTAAAGTTTATTCAATGCTCTATAAGACAATGACAAAATATCGTTGCTTTTATACTTACAAAAATGAGAGAAAAACTATCAAACTCAAAGATATGTACATGATTACGCATATTAAACACTATAATGTAAACTACACAAAACATAAACTAAAGTTTAGGTCTATTGGTATAATTAAGCTGATAAGTGTCAATTATTTACACTCAAAATCATTACAATTTAGCACTTATTATGTATACAACCATCAAATTGAATAAGACAATGATTAATGCACTGGAGAGCAAAATTATCTACTTCTAATTAAAACGAGGTCTATGAGCTCTGCATGCCCTTTCAACTCGAAGTTCGTTATTAAGACTCTTCAAAAAATTAAAACCAAACACATCTTTAACTTAGTTTAAAGTTAAGTTAACCATATTTTGAAGGGATCTAATCTCTTCTGCTATAGAGTCAAATCTTGTTGGTCGTATCAATATGATATTATTTTCATACTATATTTGTAAATGCATCTTCCACATCTAGCTCGCGATGTTAACCACTATATCAATATGATTGAACCACTACAATGAATATCAACCTCCCACTTGGTGGACAGGGTTCATCTTAACTATATTTTCTTCATAGTAATAATGATGACTTATAATTAAACTTTTCAAATAGAGGTAATACCCACGATTCCAATTTTAGCACATTGCTCAATTATATATTAGTAATGTCTTATCATGATTCATGACTGGTACATTCTGATAATCAACTCAACTCTACCCAGATTTCAACATAATGAAAAAGTTGAAAGTAAGAATTCGTGTGTCCCTAGCCAACCAATCCACTCAGTCCTTTTGATAGTGGTTTGGAACTAGTGGCTATTACCATGTCAGAACAATTCTATGGATTAATATTCTTGAAACCACCATGCGTGTTTTACTTTGCTCATTGCTCAACCAACATAAGTACTTCAAATCACGGGAATGATTCAGTGTTCTGAACATTTTTTCATGTGAAATGCTTCAGGCTATAGGACCCTGCGTCCTTTGTTTTCTACGTCCTTCCCCACTAGTCAGAAAGCGATCACTCACTCACATCATGCACATGTTTAAGTGACCGTAGAATGACTTATTGTGCATGAGAAAATGGTACGTATAAGAAAAATTTTCAGAAAGATGTATATTTTACAAAATACTACCAGACTGACCCAATCACTCGATGGATGTATATCCACATTCTTAGTGGACCCTATTTTCTTGGAATTCTTCAATACCCTTATTTAAGAGTAATTCGATAGGGGTGAAAGTGGACCTTGTCGGATCCTTTCTTTTAATACATAGGGCTGCTTGTGGAGGTTATTCCTAGTTGTGAAGTTATTTGGAATCTTCTTGTTAATATGTTATCTAAGATTTTATTTGGAAGTTTGAAAGGAAAAATAAGTGAGGGTTTTAAAAAAATAGAAGGATACTGCGAAAAGAATTGAAGGATTTGAGTTAAGAGTGTTTGTTTTTATTCATAATACAAAAAGTTTATGTTTCAGGAGAATTCAAAATTTATATTGAAAAAGGGTTTTGGAGGGTTTATATAAATTCTACAAATATATTTTAAGTTGTTATAATGCTCTGAAAATTAAATTATAGTAATGATAAGCATTCATTTATTCTATATAAAAGCACAGTTCCAAAAATGTTAAAAAAAATTTATACAAATCTCTTCCCATAAAGCCCTCTCTCCCCATTTTCTTTAAACTCTCAAACAAAGTCTAAGAGACTTAATTCTTGGAAGCACACGTATGTTAGTTTGTGAAGCAGACGGTTTTACTCAATTTTATGTCTAATGTTATCCCGATCTTCTTTTTATCTTTATTTAAAAACACATGTAACAGTTTGGAGGAAGATAATTCATATTCAAAGAAATTTTATGTGAGGGTAGTGTTAAGGGAGACTTTAAGATCTCTTGGGTTAAATGGGGTGTTGTTTGTAAGCCTAAAAGTAAAGGTGGCTTGGGGTTAGAGATCTTCTTTTGGTCAACTTGGTTACTTTAGCTAAGTGGAGGCAGAGACTTATCTCGGGTGGTTTTGGTCTTTGGAAAGATATCATGTGCCAGATATGGTGTCATTGTTGTCTCTTCTTTTAGGGGTGGAAGAAACTTGAGCTTTCGGAGCTCCTTTTTCGGTGAAAGGAGTTTTCTTGCTTTTTCTAAACAGGAGGACAATTCTAACTGGTTCATGGATGATATTACAAGAAAGGTTAGATCAAATTTCCAGACATCTTTTTGGGATGATCCTTGGGTTCGGAGTATCACTTTCAAGAATAGGTTTCCTAGGTTGTTCACGACCACTGATTTTCTTGAGGGGGTGCGGGTCAGGTAGGTATGTGGGTAGATGAGACCCTCATTTGGTATTTTAGGTGGATGAGGCATTCCTTTGTTCATGAGGAACCTGTTGTTGTTGAATTCCTTTAGGTCATTCGAGGGCTTATTGTTTCCTTGGACGAAGATAAATTGGTATGGAATTTTTCTAGGGATGGTATTTTATTGGTGTAATCTGTTTACTAATCTTTTTTGGCTTCTCCAACTTTCTCAAACCTTTCATCTTCTACTGGGTTTTCGTCTCTTCGTAGTAGGGATTTGTCTAAGGTGATTGTTCTTTTCTTGGAATCTCATCCTAGATATGTTCTCCTCTGGAGAAAATTTATTTAATAGAAAGGTGATTCTAGATCCTGATCATTTTGTTTGTCCTGTTTGAGGTGACTGTGTAGAGTCAGTAGCTCACTTGTTTGTTACTTGTGACTTAGTTAGTAGTATTTGGTATATGATTATAATTGGTTAGAGTTCTAGATATTCCTTCCTATGAATCCTAGAATTCTATTTTAGAATTTCCTTTCCTTAGAAGGTAGGGAGAAATCTAGGGGTATTTTTCTTTGATGTGGAATGTTATGGTTAGGACTTGTTTACTGTGAAATTTGGTAAACAACCGCTGGTCTATCAATCTTGGGTCTAATTGAGTAGCTTGCAGGATCGACCAAACAAATCCTAGGACATGTGCTAAGTTTGAAAGAAAATCTAATTTGAACTCCACATTCGACTATGAAAGACTTGTAAAGTAGAAATAACTTGGAAATTAACAAGGCTGTAAAACAACGAGTGTAATTCTTAATGCGTCGAAAGTTAAAGGGAAAACGTAAAAGACTTTGAAATTAAAGACAATAATGTAAATGATTTTAAAATTAAAGACAATAATGTAAATGACTTTGAAATTAAAGACGATAATGTAAATGACTTTGAAATTAAAGACAATAATGTAAATGTGTGTGCCGTCGAAAGTAAAACAATAGTGTAAAAGTGTAGGAAAGTAAAATTCGAAAGGAATTACAAAGAGTTTGAAAATGACAAGTTTAAAGGAAAATCCAGAAGGTTAAATTACAGGTTAAGGTAAAGTGCAGAAATCTAAATAGCATAAAGTGTAGACGAAAATAAAGTCTCAGAAAAGGCATAAAAAGGGCAGTTAAATACAAAAGATGAAGGTTAAAGAATAACATGCGAAGGAAAATGCAGAATAAATGACAGCATACAAATGGTAAAGATATGTAAATTGCATTAATGAAAGGGGGTGGTGTTGCATCACGTACATTCTCGCTAACTCGTTTCTCTACACGCGGGTACTTTGAGTAATTTGGAGTAACTTGTACAAGACGAATGAACACACTTATTCTATAAAAATAACTCTTATTTATAATGCTAGAAAATAACTACTAAGTGACGATTATTGTTCAAAACGTGTCGTTTAGTGCCTTTTTCCCTCAAAATTAATAGTTCCCACGTTCGCCCACTACAAATTTGAAACTCAAATACTAGGAATTCCCTCCATCCTTAATGGTAACTGCTACACGTTTTCTTCCGGCATGATCCTGGTCGAAGCCCTTTCCAACACTTAGCATTTTCTTGGAGATTTTCCCAACCTCTCTTTGACTCGGGCTTCACCAAAGCTGGGTTGAAGTCTTCTTATGTTTTACAAATAACATTCTGACTTGAGATAATTCTGATTTTGCCGGCGTTGAAAATGAGAGCTAACAAATTGCCCCCAAGAAATGTCCTTTCGCCAACCTTAGTAAGAAGGTCATTTCTTATAACCGTTTTGACGCGTATGATTGTGAACTTGCATGGCCTTGACTGAGCAATCCACTACCTATTTAGTGGCTAATTGTTCAATTTCTTTTATCTCACGCTTATGACGTCATGCCATCATGACAAATCCTTAAACGTCTTTTCAGTCGTATTCATCATCACTTTTTCTTGAAAACGTATGTTTTGCAGTCTGACCATAACTACTACCACTCATCATTTATCAAGAAACAGACACGCGTCCCACTATCTGTTTAGCTTCAACGGTGGCTTCAAAGCTTTTAGGATTCCTAAATGCTTATAAATACCCTTCTTCATCATTTTGTGAACTTTTTACACTTCTCAGAATCCTAAGCATCTTGTCCCTTTTCCTTCAGTTTCCTTCACAAAACCTAGAAACCACCATTTTCTTTTACTTCCTTCAACAATGCCATCTTCCCAATCAAATGTTCATGAGAAGAAAACCCAAAAGGGTAGAGTCACTTAGATCAAACAATTTATTCCCCCCTTCGCAAATGTTTATGGCCCCCAACTAGTGGATAATTGATCAGTGCATTTTGATGAACCTTCTTATATGTTTATAATTAGGAATTTCTATAGTTTAGTTTGTTTAATTTCCTATTTTATGATGTTTTTACAATTTAATTTATTTTCAGCTTTATTTTATTTTCGTTTGTTATTTTCAGCATTAGCAGCTTTTAATAAAAATTTCATAACTAGAGCTACAAGAATCAGATCGAGGCATTCTAAAAGTCGTTGGAAAGCTAAGGAAAATATCTACAACTTTCATATTGCACGAAGATGCTGATTCGGATTGCTTGAGTCTCGAATAATACATTTAAGTTTCTAACTTGTGATAATGTAGTTGTTTTTCCCTTTTGGGCCTGGTTTAGGTTTCCTACCCAGTTGAGTGTGTAATGCAAACCTTATTCTATTTATAAGGTTGTTGTTGTGATGCAAAACGACTACCCTAGTTTTTTCCGAATTTTATTTTGCTTTTCATAGTTTTATGGAGAACTAACTTCTTTACGTTAATCTGCTGTAATCGGTTTCCGCCGACACTTTGAGGTTCTTTTAATTTCCCATAAAATCTATTTCCTTTCAATTCTCCTCTATGATATGTTGTTTGCTTAATTAGATTTATCTTAGGGATGGTTGATTTATTTTGATGATTGCATATTCTTATACTTTAATCGTGTTTACTTAATCCGCGTATGTTTCTCGTGTTTGCTTAATTCACGGTTACTATATTTTCTCCGTTTGCTTAATTTGGAAATTAGGAATATGTATCGTATAATATCAATTGCATTTGTTTGATTGTTATTATAATCGAAAAGGGGATAGAATTCGCTTAGGAATTGAGAATTATTTGGATCGATGATAAGTTGGGAAACTAAAATAGCAGATTAACTGTTTCAGTTTATTTTAATAATCACTTTTTTTATAATCAATTATTTTTAATATTTTTTCTCTTAATCAAAATTCAAACCCTCCATAAACTGTTACTGTAATTGGTTAATCACTACAAGAATCCTTGCGATACGATACTCGAGTTGTCGTTACCGTAACTATACTTTTTCATAATACTCGTTTTTGAACCGTGCGCGATAGCGGATTAAATTGGCGCCGTTGCCGGGGATTCTTGTCGACTTAGCCAAAAGTCTAGTTTTAGGTTTTGTTTGTTTTAATTTTCTGCATTTTTGTGTATTTTCTTGCGTTTTCACGTTCGGCCGTCCCGTTTCTCGTCAGACCGAGTCAAAAAAAACCTGGTTTTGAGCAAATCGCCTCCTTTTAAAAATATGTTTCGTGCACTTGAAGCAGAAAAATCGTGCGATCAAAAGTCCCTTACTCTAAGAGAGTTAAGGGAGCTGGCCCCTCAAATCACCAAATTCCTCTCTTGAATGAGACTCTTCTCTTGAATGGCACACCTTTCTTGATCCCCTGTTAAGGCCAATGCTATGCAGATGCAAATGCTAAAATGAAATGAAACATAAGCCTAGCACAAGAAAAGGGTTGGTAAAATTTTGGGGTACAACACCTGGGAGACGGTGTACAGGCTATCTCAGGCACTCTCACAGTTATGATATTCAAGAGCAGGTTTCAAAGGCATAACAGAGTTCATAACAAGTGGCAACATTCAATTGTATAGGATTCCCCTCATTTGGCGCCAAAAGTGGCAAATTTTGAATGTGGTACCGGTTACCACATATAGGATAACCGGTTACTTCAAGCGCAGTTTGCCAAGAAATTTGAATTTTCAGCATGGGAAATTTTTCAATCATTCTCAACCATTTATTTCATTTGATCATATTTGGAAGGATCTAGAATTGTTTCAACTTTCACCATTTCCCTCCAAATTTCAAACACTCCATTCCTAATTTCATTCCTAATTTCTATTCCAAATGTTAATCCTCATTCCAAACCTAGAGCTTATTTAAGTGAATTTGCTCCAAACCTCACACAATGACCCTTGAATTTTCAGATTTCACTCTCATTCTTGAGAATTTGCTCTCAATTTTCTTTCCATTTTTTCACTCCCAAAACCTCCATTAAAGCTCTTTCACTTGAGTTCTTTGGTTCTTGATTGGAATCATAGAATTCTAGAGCTAAACCTCCATCATTCATCTCCATTATCTTCAATTCATCACTCAATTTTCGTTTAGTTTGGGATCTGAATTTGGAAGCTAAATTGGAAGTGCTTTTTAGATCATTTTTTATTGATCTTGCTTATTATTCATTTGTACCACAAGGAAGCTCTTGGATCTTGAAGAATATCTGGGTTTCTTGCTTGGATTTGCTAATTTCAAGTGAATCAACACTCACCAAAGCAAATATTAGCTTTATAGGTTGGCAATTCTAGATCTAATTCTGTTTTGAGCTTATTTGAATAATCACAATGTAGATCCGTGGTTTTTGCTGCCTTTTGATCCATTTTGATGATTTGGATCTTGTTGATTTGTGATTTTAGTGTTTGATTGTGTTTACATGATATTTGATCACTGTTTCTTGATGTTAATTTCGTGTTGGATTGATATCATGTTCATATGGATGATTGGATAAGCTGTTGGATGTTGAAAACTGATTTTAAAAGCTGTTTTTCTGGTTCTGGTTCAGTGGTAACCGATTACTCAGTACAAATTTTACGTTTTTAGTTGTTTTTCAATAGAGTAACCGGTTACCCTATATCGAGTAACCGGTTACCACTAAGGCAGAATGTGATTTTCTTGCATTTTCTTGCTTGTTTGGTATCCTTTCCACATGTAAACTTCATGGATTGATACGATGCATTTATGTGGATTGTTTTTGACATGTTTCATCATTCTTGAGTGTTTGATCTTGATTCTTTGATGTGTAACTTTTGGTTTCCATTTGAATGCATAACATGTTGGCGTTGCGTGATTGATGAGTGATCATTTGTTTTATCTGCTTTCAGCATGATTAATTGATTATCATTTAATGCTTGTGTTGCTGAACATTGTGATACATGATTGCATGTGTTTCCGATTCCGCTTTGATGCGTGTTCGTTTGATCGTTTGATCGTCCATTTTTGGGAATGCATACTTGATCTTGTCACTTCTTGTTGATGAAATGTTGTTGATCATTTATGATTGTTTGTTAAGGCATGTCCATACTTGTATGAAGTCAATCCATGATTGTTGTTGGCATTTGTTTAATTGCATTCAAACATGCTTGCTGCCCTATTTTTCACAGTTATTCTTGCTTTGGACTTATATGTTGTCTTTGCCTTGCTTGTTTGCTACCTGGCTTTTCACACCTGTTTTTGTGCTGAAACATATGATGTTATATGATGTATTGCTCGTATGCTGGATTTTACTGTTGTTGTGTGCAGGAGGCGCTGTTGTAGCTGCTGTTTTAGCCTTGTTTTCTCGTCTTGCTTTGTCTTTCCATGTTCCCTTAGGGTTATTATTCCAATTTAATTTTCGATTAAATTTGGAGTAAGATAGAGATTAGGATTTTAATCCATGCATGATAACAATTAGGCTAGTCCCTTTTAATCCCGACTTTAAGTCCATCTTTTCCATGCTAACATTAGGATAGAATCTCCTTTCGCATCCCGACTTTAGGACCACTTTGCATGATAACGTTAGGACCGAGTTTTCCCTTATACCTTATGTGCGTCTCTCTTCTCATCTCAAAACACATTCTAACTCATCTAATAAATACGATGAACATTGTGTGTTATAGCCTTAAGCACGTGGGGAGTGATGAGTGGGGGGTTTCTCCTCACTTGTCTAGAGTGTTTAGTGTATGCCCTTTGGGCGATATGTGACGCATTTGCTCCTATGTCATAGTCTTTAGTGTAACGTGAATCACAAAGCAAACTCAATTCACTTCACTAAAACTCACAAACAAAAGTCAAACCTTTTATCCTTCGGGATTGTTGTTCTTCAAACTCATTTCCAGAAAAGATTGTGTTACTTTTCCATTCTATCGCAAACAGGCATCGACCCTAACTGCTGGAATGGGAACTTAACGTCACTCATAAAAAACGCTTAACCAACATGTGGTTTAGTTTACCCAAACTACGTTTGCTCTGATTTCTCATACCAGATGAGGATGCGTAGGCACAAGACGGTGATGTCTTAGCGAGCAACCTTTTCCCATCACTCGTGGTTTTCTGAACTACTTTGACTCTGACTTTCCCATTGCACAAGGAAATACGTAGGCATAGGGCGGCGATGTCCTATCGAGTCTCTTTATTTTTCTTTTGTTCTCGTTTCCGTTAGCAGTAGCTTATAGATAACCACACCCTTTGATTAGACAACAAGCGTGGATCCCGTTGAGTACAATGGACGTGATGGGTGCTAATACCTTCCCCTTGTGTAACCGACTCCCAAATCCAAGATTTGGTTGTGATGACCTTGTCTTTTCCCGTTCTTCAGGTTTTCTTCAATCGTTTCCTTTCCCTCTCTTTGGGATAAATAACGTTTGGTGGCGACTCTTATATTTTTCTGTCGGGTGTTTTTCGCAGTTGCGACAAGTCTTGAAGGGAGTATGTATGGAAGAACATGTTTTGGAAAGGTGAATAGCAGTAGTGAATGAAGTGTGTTGAAAATGCAGCGTGTTATGGTGTAGATGGTGGGCATACATGACTTGGCGATGGAGGATGTTAATGGTTGTTAGCAGGTGCTCAAGAGTTGTGTTGTGAGCCTTTTTTTGTTAGTGAATCTCACAATGTTTTCTCTATTTTTTTTATTCTGGTCCCCCCTTTCTTCAATTCAAATCCTGTTTTTTAATTCATGAATCTTGCCCCTGCATTGTGTTGTTGTTGTCACTGTTGTATGTAGGTTGTAGCAAGTAGATAACAGCATAGCAGTTTTGGTGAAAGTTTATGCAGACCAGATTTATATCAGGGTCATTGTGTGTAGGTATTGTTGTAGGCTGCTTGTTGTAACATTGGGTAAATTTGGTTCTTAAATCGTGTAGATTGTGGTTTATAGGAGCAAGTTTTGGAGTTTTGTATGGGGAGTAGCAGGTGGTGATGTATTGTTGAGGTAGCAGTACGATTTTGGCATCAGTTTGGTTTTGGGGTATTTTGGAGCAGTGTGCAGGATGTACCTTGGAGCAGGCTTCTTTGGATAAAACAAAGGATGTAGCAGTGCAGTTTTGCCTTATGGACTTTGGCCACTATTTTACCCGCAGGATGTTGTTTTTTGGCATGTAGTAAGGTTTAGTAGCTCTTGGTATGTCTAATAGTAGAAGAACATGTTATAGGAGTTTTGGTGAGGCAATATGGTGCGCTGGATAGCAAGACATGTACTTTTCCACTTTCTTTACTATTTTCGTCATATTTGTAGCATTGGTATCACCTCCTTTTTTTTGGACTTTTGAATTAATCTCCTTTTGTATCTTGACTTGGGCTCCTATTATGAGGGGTTTTGAATTTTTGTGACTTCTTTTCTCTTTTTTTTTGTAATTTGTAAAACAAGAGACAATGGGCCTTTATTGACTTGTATATGGACCTTGAATGATACAATTTTATAAAGATGGACTTGTTATTTTGATCATGCCTTTTTAATTCCAAAAAAACTACAACCTTCCCTCTTGTTTTAAGAAACTTGTATGAATCTTGATGAAGTGTGGGCTCTTCTTGAAATAGACATTGAATGGTGCAATTTGAAATTTGACATGAATTTGGGAATGAAATTGAAACTTGAAACAAATTTGTAAAGTGGTCACGGGTTAAACTTCGAAACGAAAGTTTCTCATGAATCTTGAACTTGAATGGAAATCTTGAAGTTGAAATAAGATTAGAATTAGATTTGAACTTGAATTTGAAACTTGAAATTTGAATTAAATTGACTAGAACTTGAATTAGAAAGATGAACTTGAAGCTCAAATGAGATAGAAATGAAAATTGAAATTGAAACGAATTGGGGTGGAATTGGAATTGAAACTTGAATTGGAAAAAATTTGAAGTGGAATTGAATTTGAAACTTGAATTTATGATGATGCACTTGAATTTGGACAGGCATGAAATTTGAAAGCCTTGAATTGATTCCATAAGAAACTAAATCCCATATCCTAATTTCATCTTGCAACGGTCTTGAATTGAATAGAAGATTTGAATTTTATTTTAAAAAGAAAGCATGAACCACATGATCAGGTCTTGAAGCAGTTGACTGAATGCCTTGACTTCATCAGATAAACTTGAATTTTGCATAAAACCTAATTCGGATCCTGAAATAAAGTACTTGAATTCAGTCCACACTTGTCCTCAGAATAGCCTATGACACAAATGACTTGATATACTAGTCGCACTGCCACTTTACCAAAACCCTAATTGAAACTCAACCAGCCCTGACGATTATCCATCTTGAAACAAACTTACTTTGCCACAACCTGATAACCTGATACTGAAATTAAGCACTTGCTTGACCAAGACTTAGGTAAAATTTCCACTTAAACTCAAACCACACCGCACAGACCGTGGACCTGATAACTTTACCTAAACCTCTAAGATTTCGTGAGGAAACCAAATTATATTGGATTATTGCGGAAGAAAGGTCCCTTGTGAGTATGAGAAACTGCTTGCCTGAAGTCTCTTGAAGCAAAAACCTAATTCATAAATGAAAAAAAATAAACAAAGTCTGACAATTGGGTTAGTTATGCAATATGATTGACATAGATGATATGCAGAAGATCAAAGAATCTAAGGGTAAAATTTGGGGTATGGCAGTTGCCCATATTTAAATATCCTCACCGGATGACATGAGTGATGGTAATCCTCATGAAATCATGATGAAAGTTATTTAAATATAGATAACCAAAAATTTTGCCCTTAGATGCAATGACGCGCTATGCTACGGACAAAAGAAAACCTATGCAATGCTGACATGCCATGAACTCTAGCATGATGAAAATGATGGAATGATAGATGCAAAATGCATATGAAAAAGAAAGCAAACAGGGAAAGAAGCGACACAATGAGAAACCACTCACTAGGGAGAGATAACAATACTAGGGGAGCTAAAACAAACTGAGGAAATATAAAGTGAGGGAGCAACAGGTTCAAGCATGATCGGCGGACACTTTAGAAGGAAAGAAACCTCCCTGGAGGTAGAACCAAATGATGGTCTCCATTGGGGAATATACAGAGCAAAAAGTCAACAAGTCAAACTCTTTACTGGGGATAAGACCAGAAAGAAATATGATCTCCACCGGGGATCAGTTTAACAGAGGGTTGATCTTCAGACAGGAGAATCAAAGAAAGCGGTCTTCTAACCAGAGACCAAGGGAATGAAAAATGACCTTCTTACAAGAGATAATGCAAACTTTCTGGAAATTTCTTAATATGAAGAATTCAAACGAGATCTTCAAGGAATGCCAGAAAGGTCAAAGCAATAACAAACTCTAAATTGTAATAGCAAGGTGGGATAAGATTGCCAAAAATAATTGGACTTAAAACAATGCCAGTCACCACTGGACTTTCAAAATAAATTCCAGTCGCCACTGGATTTAAAAGGAAAAGACAATTACTATTGGACTTCTAATGAATGCCAATTACCATTGGACTTTAAAATAAATGTCAGTCACCACTGGACTTTCAAAAGAAATTCCAATTACCATTGGACTTTAAACACTTCCAGTCACCACTGGACTTTAATCGAATGTTGATTACTATTGAACTTTCAAAAGAAATGTCAATTACCATTGGACTTAAAACAATGTCAGTCACCACTGGACTTTCAAAAGAAATGCCAATTACCATTGGACTTAAAAATAAATGCCAATAACCATTGTACTTTTAGAGGATGCCAATTACTATTGAACTTTAACGGAGATTTCTAGTTACGAGTAGACCTCAAGGAGAAAGACTAGTAACGACCAGGAAAACGATATCAGTAGCAGATTGAGGTGACTAAAGGTGCTAGTAACAACTAGACTTTGAAATAGATACAGGTGACAACCCACAGCCATAAAATAGAGTCAGTAACAACTGAGGTGGAGACATTGGAGACAACCGACAACCTGAAAAGACGGAGGATGTCCGCGACAAACGAATTTAACAAACAAGACAGCCGGTAACAAACTAGGATAAAACAAACAAGACAAAAGGTAACAACCAAAGATCCGAAAGCATGCTAAATTCACATGATATGTCATGATGCGAATGATTAATGATATGCAAGAGCCGACTCTAACGATAGATAATGAATCCGGAGACTCAGAAGGGAAAGATAGATAAGCATATCTATCTCGCTGGGGAAGCAAAGAATCACACTGAATTCAAAGAACAAAGGCGTCCAAAAGTTCGTTGGGAAATAAACCCACCTCACTTGGGACTTATAAAGCTTAGGCAAGCTTGCCGGAAATGGAAGTGTGACTTTCAGTAGAGACATTGGATGACTCCACTGAGGATGAGTCTTCATGCTATCAAAACGTATCTTATAGAGGATACTAGGGAGATTTCCTTGGTAACCACACACGATCGAAGGAACAACCCAACAAATGAATTCAAACTAGTGTTTCAATGGGGAAACATATTGAGATTGCACGTCAAGGCTTCTGCCACCTTAAAACTTCCTAGAGAACATATGATTTTCACTAAATCTTTCCATGAGCCAAAGTAAATTTACGTTTTATTAAGTTTTCAAAAACTATCTTTTTTAATTCAAAACCTTTTACTTTCAAAATCATTATTAACCAATAAAATATGTCTTACATAACAAAGGAAAATTAGGAAAACAGTAAATTGCAAACAATAGAATGGTCCAAAAATAAGATTTTATTCAAGAATGGCAGCTTGCAAATGACAAATCTCTATGGAACATTTACAATTGAAAATGGTAACAGGGAAAAAGGTTACATTGAATCCAATGACAATTTATCCCTAATGACTAACAATTCTCCCAAAACCTCACTTCTGACAAGAGCGGTTGAAATGAACTTCTCAAGTAATATTCAGCTGAGGTGACAACCATCTGATGCAGTGACATGCCTTTGCCCCTAACTTTTGCCTGGATTGCCCTTTCGGGTTTTCAATCCACCGGGACGCTTATTTTTTCCTAAGCCGCCCTTTCAGGTTTTTAACATAGCGAGCTCATTTTTCCTTTCATCCCTAACTTTTGCCTAGACCTCCTTCATAGATTATGATCCAACGGGATACCCATTATTGCATAAGTCTCCCTTTCGGGTTTTCGACTTATTGGGTTCTTTAGGCATAATATTTTTGCACTGCATCAGAATTCACTGGGTGGGCAATTTGCTCTGCATCCATTATTGTGAGAATTAATGAGCCTCCTGAGAAGACTATTTTTACAACAAATGGGCCATCATAGTTAGGCATCCATTTTCCCTGTGCATCTTTGTGAACTAGAAAAATCCTCTTGAGTACAAGCTCCCCTTCTCGGAACTCTCAAATGTGAACCTTCTTATCAAAAGCCCACTTGATCCTTTTCTGATATAACTGACCATGACACATCGCAGCCATGCGCTTCTCATCAATAAGGTTCAGCTTATCAAATATTTCCCTCACCCATTCCACTTCTTCAAGCTTGGCTTCCATTATGACTCTTAAGGAAGGTATCTCAACCTTAATAGGAAGTACTACATCCATCCCATACACCAATGAAAAAGGGGTTGCCCCTGTCGAAGTGCGAATAGATGTTCTATACCCATGCATGGAAAATGGCAGCATCTCATGCCAATCCTCATATGTCTTCACCATCTCTTGCAAAATCTTCTTGATGTTTTTATTTGCAGCTTTGACAACTCCATTCATCTTGGGACGATAGGGAGAGGAGTTGTGATGTTCAATTCTGAAGTCATCGCACAACTCTTTCATTGTTTTGTTATTCAAATTGGTTCCATTATCTGTTATGATTCGGCTTGGTATTCCGTATCAGCAGATAATCTTCTTCTTGATAAAATGGGCCACCACTTGTCGAGTAACATTGGCATAAGATGCAGCTTCAACCCACTTTGTAAAGTAATCAATAACGACTAGAATGAATCGGTGTCCATTTGAGGACTTTGGCTCAATTTCCCTAATCATGTCGATGCCCCACATAGAGAAAGGCCACAGTGATAATAAAATATTTATCAATTTTGGAGGCACGTGCACCTTGTCCGCATAAATTTGGCATTTATGACATTTTCTGGCATATTGGATGCAATTGGTTTCCAAAGTCAACCAGTAATACCCAACCTTTAGAATCTTTTTGGACATGGCATATCCATTCACGTGAGTTCCAAATGCTCCTTCATGAATATCTTGCATTAATAATCTGCTTCTCGTCTATCGACACACCTAAGCAGGACCATGTCATAATTTCTCTTGTAAAACACATCGTTACTGAAAAAGAATTTGGAGGCCAACTCCTCAAAGTTTTCTTGTCAAGTGATGTAGCATCAGCTGGATACTCCTGAGTTTGAAGATACTTCTTGATATCATGAAACCAAGGTTTTCCATCTATTTCTTCTTCCACCATCTGGCAATAAGCAGGCTCGATCTTTCTCTGAATTCGGATGAGTGTCGCTTCATTAACAAATCTGACCTTCCATATTGAGGCTAACATAGCCAATGCATCAACAATGTGATTTTCAGTCCTCAGGACGTGTTTGATTGTGATCTCATTAAAGTACTCGATCATCTCAATAATGTATGCTCTATATGGGATTAGTTTTTCATCTCTGGTCTCCCACTCGCCTTTGACTTGAAAAATCACCAAGGCTGAGTTACCACTTACTTCAAGGATTTTGATTCGAAGATCAATTGTTGCCTCAAGGCCTAGAATGCAAGCTTCATATTCAGCAATATTATTGGTACACTCAAAACATAATCTGGTTGTGAATAGCATGTATCCACCATCTGGGTTCATCAAAATGGCGCCTATACCGTGTCCGTTGTAGTTGGAGAAACCATCGAACATCATCTTCCACCGGGAACCAGGTTCGGGACCCTCATTTGGACCTAGCTCTTCATAATCCTTCTTTATCAGCATGATGTCTTCATCGGGAAAGTCAAATTTCAACGATTCATAGTCTTCTACTAGCTAATCTGCAAGGTAATCTGACAAGACGCTACCCTTGATAGACTTCTGAGCAACATACTGAATGTCATATTCTGATAATAACATATGCCAATGGGCGAGCCTTCCTGTCTGAGCAGGCTTCTCAAAAATATACTTTATTGGGTCCATTTTTGAAATTAATAAAGTAGTATGACATATCATATATTGCCTCAAACGCCTGGAAGCCCATGCTAAAGCACAACAAGTTTTCTCTAAAAGTGAATATCGGCTTTCACAGTCAGTGAACTTCTTGCTCAAATAATAGATGGCATGCTCTTTTCGTCCACACTCATCCTATTGACCCAACACACAACCCATTGAATTCTCAACAACCATTAAGTATATGAAGAGAGGCTTCCCAGGAACAGGAGGAATTAAGATTGGAGGGTTTTGAAGGTAACCCTTGATCTTATCAAAAGCTTGTTGATAATCCGAATTCCAAACAACTGTCTGAATTTTGCGCAACAGCTTGAAAATCGGCTCACAAGTGGGAGTCATATTGGAAATAAATCTGGATATATAATTCAATCTTCCAAGGAAACCTCTAACTTGGTTCTCAGTCTGCGGAGCCGGCATCTCTTGAAATGCTTGAACATTATCTGGATCTACCTCAATCCCTTGTTGACTAACAATGTAACCGAGTAACTTCTTAGATCTCACTCCAAAGGTGCACTTGGTAGGATTCATTCTCAACTGATACTTCCTAAGTCTCTTAAACAACTTCAGAAGATGATCCAAATGATCTTCTTCACTCTGAGATTTGGCGATCATATCATCGACATACACTTCTATCTCCTTGTGCATCATATCATGAAATAATATCACCATGGCTTTTTGATAAGTGGCACCAGCATTCCTTAAACTAAAAGGCATGACTTTATAGCAATAAGTTCCCCAAGGAGTGATGAAAGTAGTCTTTTCCATATCATCTGGATCCATCTTGACTTGGTTGTAACCGGAGAAACCATCCATAAAGGAGAAAACTTCAAAGCGAGTCGTATTATCTACCAAAGTATCAATATGTGGCAAAGGGAAATCATCATTCGGAATAGCCTTGTTCATATCCCTATAATCCACACACATTCTGACTTTCCCATCTTTCTTCGGTACGGGCACGATATTAGCCACCCATTTTGGGTATTTAGATACTACCAAGAAACCTGCATCAATATGCTTTTTCACCTCATCTCGGATCTTGAGAGCCACGTCAGGTCTAGTTCTTCGAAGCTTCTGTTTGACGGATGTACATTCTGGTCGGAGCGGTAACTTGTGAACCACTATGTCAGTCTCTAAACCTGGCATATCTTGATATGACCAAGAAAATACATCAACATATTCTTCTAAAAGCTTCACTAATTGCTGCTTGACTTCTGCCCCAAGTATTTCCCCAATCTTGACCTCTTTCATATCTTCTTTGGTGCCAAGGTTAATAACATCCACCTACTCCTTGTGAGGTTGAAGGTCTGTGTACTCATAATATGCCATTTTTTCCAGTTCATCCAGGATCTCAAAATCTTCATCCTCATCTTCGGCTTGGTATATGGGTGAGTCGAAGTCAGGAGGGAAAACAAAGTCATTGGATTCAACGGGTTTTGGGGTATCACTGCACGGTGGAATGGCTTGATTTATTAAAACACACAAAGACAAATGCAGCAAAAGGAAAATTGTTTTGTTTTTTTGTTTGTTTAAAAGATTGCCATTTTCTTTTAAGAGTGAAAGCACTAGACAATAAATCAAACAACAATGAAGAATTTAACAAAACAACTTCATTAATCATAATAATCTTGAAAGCACAGGGCCCTACAAAAATATCCTATAGCCTTGGGCACGGCTATGGAAGTTTGAAAAAGCAACAACAAATAAGGAAATCAAACATATTATTTCAGCATAGGAAAGATCACGGGAATCTCAACAACTTCCCAGTAGTTCAAGGCAGTTTTATAATGATACACCAAATGATCAACATCTTCATCTTCAAGGTCTTCTCCCATAGTATTAACTTGGAATCCCCCACTGATGAACACCTCTTGAATAGTCTTTGGACGTCCTTCGACAGGTGTTGATGATTCATCATGAGTTGGTTTATAACTCAACCTTTGGTGACCCAATATCGCTTTTACTTCAATGACTTCTCCCCAGCCTGCAGAAGTACCTTCATTCAGTGTATATTTTATCCTCTGGGCGGATACAAAAGATGGACCACTCTTTGCTATTGCTTCTTCTATCATCATTGCATTGGCTATCTCAAGCGCTTGGAAAGAAGTTTCCAACTTATCTTCATCTGCTTTAATATACCTGAACGACGACAAATTACTCAGCATTAAGTCCTCTTCGCCATGTACAATTACCAGCTTATCATTCACAATAAATTTCATCCTTTAATGCAAAGTGGAAGTCACCGCTCCATCCGCATGAATCCAAGGTCGTCCAATAAGCAACTATAAGTTGGATTAATGTCCATCACTTGAAACGTGATGTCAAACATGTGGGGACCTATTATAACTGGAAAATCCACTTCCCCAATAACCGTCCTCCTCGAAACATCAAAAGCCTTAACAATTAATGATGTCGGCCTCATCTCTTCCCCTTCGTATGCTAATTTGGCAAGCGTCCTTTTAGGAAATACATTTAAAGAAAAGCCAGTGTCAACCAAAACCCGTGCCAAAGCATCTTCCTAACATCTGACAGATACGTGCAATGCACGATTATGATTACATCCTTCCCTTGGCAGCTCTTTTTTACTGAAACTCAAAGTGTTACAGGTTGTAATGTTGGCTATCACATAATCAAATTAGCTAGTGGTTATATCTTTTGTCACGTGCGTCTGCATTAACACCTTCTGTAAAGCCTCTTTATGGGCTGGAGAATTCATCAAGAGAGACAAGATCGATATCTTTGAGGGAGTTTAATGAAGCTGATCAATAACCTTGTAATCACTTTTCCAGATAATTCTCAAAAACCCCTCAGCATCTCCTTCATTTGCTGGCACTTCTCTGTCCTTTGTCGTCATGGCAGAAGTAACCTCTTTTTGAGGGACCATTGTTATTTTGGGTTGATATATTCGACTGCTACAGTCATCTTGCTTGTTCCCACAATATTTGTCACGTCAACTTGGTCACCCTTTACTTCCTAATTTTGAATAACCTTCCCTGATCTTCGATCCACCAGAGTCATATCATATCTCCACGGGATAACTTTTGTACTATCAAAATGGAACAATCTCGACTTCTAGATGATAATTGGTCTGGGCTGAACAATGGCAGATTTGTTGAAAATGGGATTCACACTTTTATTGGTTGGAGTTGTTATACCAAAATTGGGCATATTAAACACTGGAACCTTTTCACCTTTCTACGGTAAATTGAAGATAGGCTCAACCACTGAGACTTCCTTCTTCTTTGTCTTGCTACACACTTGCAAAAGTCCATCATCAATCAAACTTTTCACATTCTTTTGAACCACACCACACCCTTAGGATTAGCATAGCATTCTTCATAATCATCATAAGCACCTTCAATCAGTCCCGCTTTTAACAATTTCTCATGAAGTGATCGCAACGGAGTCTTAATTTCCGATGCATCACAAATTATTCTCTCATCTGACGCTTCTTCTATGGAATGAACTCCCCCATAATTTAGCAATGGATTATTCTTGACATTAGGTTGTACATCATTAAAAGACAAAATATTCTTTTCTATGAGCTCTCTGACATGATGCTTCAAGGCAAGACACCCTTCTAAATCATGGCCGGAAGCACCCTCATGAAATACACAATGAGCATTAGGATTGTAATGAGGAGATGAGGTGTTTGACGGTGGTCCTAGCGGTCGTGTTGTTATCAGCCCTTGTTGCACCAAAGACGGGTACAACTCTGCATATGTCATTGGTATATGGGGAATTGGGGGTCTTGCTACTGGTCTTCTATTTTGATAATTTTTCCTTGGCGCTTGAGCCCTGGGATGTTGGTATTGTTGATAGGGCAGAGCGTTGGGTGCTCGTTGATACCCTTGCTGCTGAACTGGTTGATATACAGGTGCCTATTGCACTGTCTGATACATTGGAACAAAATTATGGAAAGTAGGTGTGATAGCTGCCAAATATGGTTGTTGGGCATACTGCACTGGATACACTGGTTGTTGAGCCAAATTTTGCTGAGGTTGTTGAACATAGCCTTGTTAAGGCTGCTGATACTGTCGGTAGGGTTGCTTCCAAGTCTGATTCTTCCTCCCCACCATTATGGCATTTGTCTCTCCATCCTTCTTCTTATGAAAATTGACACTGAATTTCTTAGCATTACTGTTGTTGGAACCACTGGAGCTACTAGTCATTTTTCCGTTCTTCAATCCCAATTCCACTCTCACCCCCGCAACCACTATATCAGAAAAATTCGATGTTACACTGCTAATCATTTTTTCATAAAACTATGGTCTTACCGTGTCCACGAGCCAATCTGTCAACTCTTTCTCGTTTAGAGGAGGCTCCACATGAGAGGTGGTCTCCCTCCAACATTGTGCGTACTCTTTGAAAGATTCAGAACTTCTCTATGACATACTCAACAATTGTCTTCTGTCAGGGGCTAAATCCATGTTGTATTTATGATGCTTTATGAAAGCGTCAGCCAAGTCCTGGAAATTTGTGAATACGGGACTGATCCAGGCTCAAATACCATTTGACAGATGCTCATTTCAGACTATCTTGGAAACAATGAATCATTATCTTAGCATCTTCTACGTGAGCAGCCATTCTTCAATAATACATGATCAAGTGTGTCCGAGGACAAGTAGCACTAGAATATTGACCAAAGTTAGGGACCTTGAATTTTGGTAGAATTACCAATCCAGATACTAAACACATATCCCTGGCAGTACCAAAGATATCATTTCCCTTCATTGCCCTAACTTTCCTCCCTACGGTTTCTATGCTTTCCTTCAACTTCTCATGTCGTCCACTTCCTTCTTCAGACCCATCAGGAATTTCAAACACTTGTTGTTGATTATGAAAAGCAGGACGCACTTGAGCTTGCACAAAGGCTGGAGTGTAGGTTGGAACAACTTGAGGAATCTCTGCCCCTAAAGGAACTGACTGTTGATTAACCGGCATTATAAGAGGTGGAGATACAAAACCAAGCTCTAACCCATAGGGTGGTATATTTGCAACAGTGACCGCAATTGGGGTTGGCTCCACAGCTATGTTAGTGACTTCAGAAACCACAGTAGCCTGAGTGTCCATCTTTGCACTAATGGCTTGTAGGACCTCCAAAATCCGCCCCACACTTCCTCGTAGATCTTCAAGTTCATTGTCGACCCTATCCAACTCCAAATTCTATCTTTCCATCCTTTAACGAGCTTGGGCTCGTGTGTTGTACTGGTGTCGGGAATTCAGTGTGAGGTGCTGAAGATAAGACAATGAGATGAGACACAGAACGGGAAATGCACATGAAATGCTTATGAATGCAAATGCAAAAAGTGTCGTGGAACTCAGATATCTGCAAACATCGAATAGCATTATAGACTCAACTTCATTGCTCAACAAGATTGAATTACAAAATATCAGTACTCACAAAAGTCTTAAACAGAAAGCTAAATAAAAGCTAACAAAAGTCCTAGGAAAGTTCTCCTGACAGCCTCATATTGAGCTTCTTGATCTCTTCTTCCATCCGGGCCTTCTCAAGAATAAGCTTATCCATAATCAGCTTCTACAGAGTCGAATGAGAGCTAGAGGAAAATAAATCCTCTTGCGCCTTCCTCTTCTTGCAAGAAAGTACTTCTTCATTCTTCAACTGTAGTTGTTTCTAGAGTTCTGCATTTTCTTCGACAACCACTTGATACTTGTGCTTCCAAGCTTCTATCCGTTGTGCTTTGCTCAAAGAGATTCTAAGTTTCTCCTCCTCATACATGAAGATCAAGGTGGGCTCCTCCTTCAAAACCATGGGTTCTTGTTGGGAATAAGGAATCTTCAACTCGATAGCTCTCTTTCGGACCCATTGGAGATATGGTTCCAAAAAAAACAATTAGGTTTTCCCAAGTCCTTCTTCCCTTTCTTATGCAAATGACTCGAAGCTTTTAGGATCTTCTCTTTCAGCTCTTGATTATTCTTCTCTTCCTTGAAGAAAATACTTTCCACATGAACATTGTTGGGCTTGTCCTTCAAAGGATATCCTAACTGTCGACGAGCAAGGACTGGGTTGTAACTGATCCATCCCTTAGTACCAAAAAGAGGTACATTACTAAATTTTCCACAGCTATCAATAATCATTACTCCATCATAGTCGTGATTGTACCAATCGATGTCGGAGTGAGTGAGAGCCATGATCTTCTGTGACTACCAACCTTTCTTAAGATCCCAAAAAGCATTAGCCTTGGGCAAGTGTGAAATAAACCACTTGTATAGTAAAGGAGCACAACAAGTGATCATCCCTCCATTGTGGAAATTCCTCAGATGAACAAAATGATAGGCATCTGCTAGCAAAGTAGGCACAGGTTTCTTTTTCAAGAATATTTTGATGGCATTGAGATCCACAAAGATTTCAAAGCTATGGAACAAAAAGATACCATAAATGAGCAAGGCAAAGATGGCCCCGAATGCGTCCATGCTCAAATGATCAGCATAATATTGAGCTTTCCCCACCAAGAACTCTGCAGTCAAGCCAAAAACTCCTCATTTGGTGATCATGTTATTTTGAACATCCACCAATACCAAGTATGTGGCCTTAGCAATATCCTTCTCCTTAGGGTCTTTCTCCATGATTGGAAAAGGAGACTCCTCAAGAATGGGCAATCCAACTAAATAAGAGTATTCTTCTAGTGTAGGTACCAGCTGATAATCAGGGAAAGTGAAACAATGGTAGACTGGATCATAGAACTGGAGAAGTATAGAGAGTAATCCATTATCCATCTTTATCTTTAATAATGACAAAAATTTCCTATATCTGCTCTTGAATCCTTCTGGATCTGTCACCAAGGTACTCAACCTCCTTAGGCCATCCGAGTTAAGACTCTTGTAAGTGTACTTTAAGGTTTCCTTCCTTTCATTATGCATGGCAATCCTGATGTTTACAATCAAAAGTCTAGGTTCCACGAAACTTTTATGGTATGATGCTCATGAATGAAAGTATGCACAAACACAGGCAAACAAAGATTCACATATACACATGAACAAGTAAACAGACAAAAGCCTAGGTTCAGAGAACACGAATATGAAGCCATGGTCTACCCATCCTAAAAGGTGTGTACTATGGGTTCTTGTATCTGTAGATCAGGGTTCTAAGAAGTTCCCAGAGTCACCAACCCATCTTTTAGATATTATCGATTTCTTAAATTACTCGGTAGTCAATAATATTCTTAAGAGAGTTTCATCTGAGTGTAGTATCGTGTATCAACTACTTCTGGACTACTCCCTCATAGTCATTGCACTACGTCCTAACAAGGCCAAAGTGGGGTAAAGATGTAATCTAAAGGTCCTCAGTGTCACGTGCTCCTAGGTCGAAAGTAGCAATGTTTTCATGAATACTCGTTCAACAAAACTACTCCCAAGAGGGCCTCCACTAAGCGTTGGTTTCTCAAGTCAAATTGGTCGGGAATCAACTCCCTATAAGTCTTCTTGAATATACCACCTTCCTATTATAGGTGCACTCAAGTCCGGGTATAGGACTTATCCTCACCACTCAAGGTGACAACCCTGCATACAGAAAACCCAAGCACAAACAAATATATATACAGATATTTGCAAATATATAGATATACAAGCAAGCAAACATATAAAATATCACAAATACAAACAAGGTGAGCTTAACCCTCTTAGTAAACTAGATGTCCCCAGTGAAGTCGTCATTTCTGTTGTGGTGAGAATCAGATATCAAGCTACTGAATTAACTTGAATCACAAATCATGAAGTTCACCATCGAGCTTTGATTTATCCAAAGGAAAGGGTAAAGATCGAAAGAAAACCCTAAGTGCGCTACGTAACAATGAAGCTAAGAGATATAAGGTTTGGGGGTTGGTTATACCTAGGGAAGGTGTTAGCATTCTAAGTATCTGTAGTACTCTACAGGAACCTCTTGCTAGTATTTGTGTTATGCTAAAGTTGCTTACTAAGGGAACAGTGCTAAGGTAAATACCTAAGGGTATATACACTAAGTATGCTCGCCAAGACATTGCATCTTGTGCCTACGTATCCTAACTAGGATGGAATCAGAGCATTCGTAGTTCACCTAAATAGGGATGAGGAACTCTTGATAACGACCAAGGTTCCAAAAGGAGTAAGTATCCATAACCATGATACTTACGTAGAGTTAATAAACTCTTTAGATCTATGTTGAAAACTAACTAAAGAAATGACTTTAACCAAAGTCAAAGGGGAAAGTGAGTACTCATAACCATGATACTCACATAGAGTTTACTAACTCTAACCTAATTCTAATTTGTAAGACCGATTGGTTCTTACCAGATCAAAAGGAGGGGGATAAGTGTTAGTTGTTAATGATTAGAGGGCTCGACAAGATATCGCATCTTGTGCCTACATATTCTGACTAGGAAAGAGGAATCAGAGTCTCCGTAGTTCAGCCTAACTAAGGATGAGGAACTGTTGATAATGATCAAGGTTTCAGAGGAAAGTACGTGTTCATAACCATGACACTTACACAGAGTGCAGCGACTCCAAACTTAAGGCTAGATTAAACAGGAAAAAACTCTTACAAGGTTAGGGATCAAATTGAAAACTAATTAATAGAAGTTAAATAAAAATCTAAAATGAAGTACGAAAACCTAAATATCTTATTTCTAAACATAAACCACAAAAGATTAATTTACAAAAATAGTTAAGAAAATACTTTTGAGTTTTCCTATTTAAATTTAGTTAAAATAAATTAATTAAACTAAGTAGTTACCAATAATTCTAAAAAAAAACAAAAGATATTTCAAAAAAAGAAAATAATTATAAGCTAAATAATTAAAACAAGCTAAGTCTAAAATAGAACTTTTTTAGGAGGAGAGAATAAAAATGAAATTAAAACATTTTGAAAGAGAAAGTCTAAAATGAAAAGTAAACAAAAATAAAAAATAACAAAGATAAATAAAACAAAAAACAAAAAAAAAACAAAATGAGATTGGGCCAGAGAGGTGTAGGCGGATCATATGGAGAGTGCATTCAGAACAACAACATGGTCTTGAAGCCCATGCTCCACATGAAGGGAGGAAAGGATTGTGTCAAAGAAAACAAAAGTTCAGACTCACTTCCAAAAAGAAAATGGAAAGAAATTAGGGCAACAACACAACATCTTCAAAAACAATTTATGCTTCACAGAAACATTTCACCACTCCTAAACGAACAAAACTCACAAACCTTGTTTCCTTTCTTTTAAACGATGAAGAAAATCAAATAACAACGTGAAATCATGAGAGAACAGTGAATCACGAAGGGATTCTCTATTTCCAACCTTCTCTTCGCGAATGATAACTTCTCTGATTTGGTTCGCTTGCGATGACTTGGTATTTGATTTGGTTTGCTTTGTTTGCTTAAGGTTTGGGGGTAGTCCAAATGGAAAATGGAAATGGGGTTTAGTTGTCGTCCGCTGCTGTTGGTTCAGCAGAAGAGTCGTGTGGCGAAGTTGTTCACACGATTGTTGTTCGGTCTTAGAGGGAGTATGTATGGAAGAACATGTTTTAGTAAGGTGAATAGCAGTAACGAATGAAGTGTGTTAAAAATGCAGCGTGTTATGTTGTGGATGGTGGTCGTACAAGATTTGGCGATGGAGGATGTTAATGGTTGTTAGCAGGTGCTCAAGAGCTGTGTTGTGAGCCTTTTTTTGTTGGTGAAGGTATGTGGCTATGGCAAGAAAGGATGAGTGGAGGTTGAATAAAATTGACTAGAACTTGTATTAGAAAGATGAACTTGAAGCTCAAATGAGATAGAATTGAAAATTGAAATGGAAACGAATTGGGTGGAATTGGAATTAAAACTTGAATTGGAACAAATTTGATGTGGAATTGAATTTAAATCTTGAATTTGTGATGATGTACTTGAATTTGGACAGGCATGAAATTTGAAAGCCTTGAATCGATTCCATAAGAAACTAAATCCCATATTCTGATTTCATCTTGCAACGGTCTTGAATTGAATAGAATATTTGAATTTTCCTTTAAAAAGAAAGCATGAACCATATGATCAGGTCTTGAAGCAGCTGACTGAATGCCTTGACTTCATCAGATAAACTTGAATTTTGCGTAAAACCTGATTCAGATCCTTAAATAAAGTACTTGAATTCAATCCACACTTGTCCTCAAAATATCCTATGACACAAATGACTTGAGATACTAACTGCACTGCCACTTTACCAAAACCCTAATTGAAACTCAACTGGCCCTGACGATTATACATCTTGATACAAACTGCCTTTGCCACAACCTAATAACCTAATACTAAAATTAACCACTTGCTTCACTAAGACTTAGGTCAAATTTCCACTGAATCTCAAACCACACCGCACAGACCATTGACCTGATAACTTTACCTAAACCTCTAAGAACTCATGAGGAAACCAAATTATATTGGATTATTGGGGAAGAAAGGTCCCTTGTGAGTATGAGAAACTGCTTTCCTGAAGTCTCTTGAAGCAAAAAACCTAATTCACAAATAAAACAAAACAAACAAAGTTTGACAATTGGGTTAGCTATGCAATATGATTGACATAGATGATATGCATAAGATCAAAGAATCTAAGGGTAAATTTTGGGGTATGACACTTGGGTTATATTTTAATTGGTTGCCATCATCAAAGATTCAAGCTCATCAAACCCTAATATCCTAGTGTGCATCTTTAACTGATTAACTGCTTTATGTTTGGCTTTAGTTATTATCATTATCAAGGGCATTTTTATCTTTAATATTTTTCATCGTCAAAAGCATGTATTATGACCTACAAAACAAGGTTCCACATTCTCCACCTTTTTTATGATGAGAACGCATCTCTCAAGAAAGTGGTAAAAGAAACAAATAAAAATATTTTGAGTGATCAAACTCCCCCTGAATTAAGTAGAGAGTATAATATACTCCCCTCGAGATTATATTTCCCCCCTTTGTTGAAATAAAAAAATTGTCATTAATCACATTTATCTTTCCAATTATGACTTTGAGTAGGTCTTTAGTTTTGGGTAGTTGAGGAGGTTGAGGAGTAGAGTAGTCGAAGTCATCTAACTCTATGGGTACTTCTTGAATATTTTCTTTTATTTTCTTCTTATTTAAGGGAGGCTTTTCAGTTATTTTTTAATTGATCATCTCAAATTTCATTAATGATAGGACTGATTTTCCTATTTTAGTCATTTCTTATTTGAACTATTCATCTTTGAAATTGTATCCAAAATCTTCTTGAATCTTCACGATTAGGTTTCAACATTGCAGCCATATTCCTTCTTTCTTGTTTTCCATCATGTACTTGATTACTTGTTTTGCCCATTTCACCTTGATTTTATTTTGATGATGGTATCTTCATGAGAGAGATTTAGAATCTCTCCAAATTTTTGTATTGATAGAGTCATCCTATGCCTTTTTACTTAAGTTTGTAGTATTCCATCTATGAGGTGAATATTTGAGAAGAACATCTTGACTAAAGATGGATATACCCTTTTTGAAGGGATACAGGAGAAGGTGGTTAGGTTGAGGTCTTGGAAGGTTTTAAAGAATTCACATTCCTTGAAATCTTCTAGATCTAAGGTATGATTTCTTAACAGGGATAGATCAATAAACTCTTGTAAAAATCTTACTTCTTATTGTTTGGTGGTGAAAAATCAGAGAAAGAGCTAGTGGAAAAGTTTCACTTTTTGGAAGCCATGATGAATTTGAAAGAACAATGTCACACTCATAGGACTTTAAGAAATATGCAATGCAAAAAGGTGAAAGATGAATACCTAAGCATTCCATTTGATGACTTGATTGTGCATTTATGGTAAGCAATAAATGGAGATTATGCTGATTGAAAATCAAAGCGAAATCTTTCTAAATTAGGTGGGCCAATTGTAGCACCCCAAAATTTGCCCATCTTTTTTCCTTATATCTTGGCTTATGTTTCATACCATCTTGCATTAGTACATATACATAGTAATGATCTTAGACAGGGGATCAAGGTATCTTATTCAACACACAAGAAGGAAGCTTCATCTTCAAAGCTCCCAAACAAGGATACATCTTCAATTTTATGGCAATTTCAAGGCACAGGGTCTTCATCATCATCAAGACATGTTAATCAACCAATTGGATCAAGAACACAAGCAATGTCTCTCCTCCTCCTATCTCATGGATAGCTAGCTAGGGTTTTGGTTCAGGAAAGGTTTGTGGTTAGTTCCTTGGGTGAAACATGATTCTAAATCTCAATACACATCTTAAGGGTCCTCTATGGGGATTATATCACTACACAAACCATTTGCAAGAGCTTCAATCAGTGGATAAGATGTTGGGGTTTTCATCTGGTCAACAAAAGTCAATTGTGGACTTGAAAAGGTTCAAAGCTTGACCTTTGGTAATTTAAGCCATGAGAAGTCATTCTAAGTCATCACAAGTATCATATTGAAGATGGGTCAAGAAGAATCAAAGAGATCAATAAGTTTCCAAATTAGGGTTTTAGAGGATTCTAAGTGTAAAATCCCCTCTTTTGGTATCTAACTTCAATGACAAGTTTCATTATGATGCAAGTCCTATCTCATTCTCCATCAAACATGAGACTTGTTCCTTATCATTCAAGCTTTATTTTGAGTATAAGAACTCCTTCATTGGATTTATGCATCTCAAGTTATGATGTTCACAAGTTGGTTTTACAAAGTGAAAAGGATTAGAGGCATTCAAGGGTAATTTACGTCTAAGGCAATTTTCACATAGATGTAAGTTTTTCCTCATTTTCCATCAAACATAAGATTTATTCCTCATTGTCTAGATTTCCAAAAAGTTCAAGAACTCATCATTTCCATGTGTAGGCTCAAGTTATGATCCTCTCAAGCCAAGGTCAATTTGGATGACCTAGTTTTAGGTCATTCACTTCAAGGTCAAAATCCATGAACTTCAAGACCTCAAATCAAGATTTGTGTAACATGAAAATTGTGTCTTATGGTCTTAACTTCATCATAATCTCAAATTCCATGACCTTTAATGATTTGCAAGGCATATTTAATTTTAATTATTCAAAAAGAACAAAAAAATAGTATCAATGTCCATTATCATTACATAAGAGTCTGTTACATAAGCCCATCTCCCTTACCATCCATTGTACTATATTCATATATATTGTTACAACAAAATTTTCAACAAAAAAAAAAAAGAGAAAAGTACATGAGGCCATGCGCATCATTTGATAACAACATCATATTACCTACACTTCAAGCCCTGCGTACCATCCAAAATAACATTGTTACAGCCTTCACCAAACTGAAACATGCTCTTAATAAACACACCAAAACAAAACCTAGCCTGCATAAACTAACACAAAAATGGAAACACTATTCACAACAATCCAAATTCCTACACACCAAAACCTGCCTCAAACCATGTAAACTCGTACGACTTGCCTTCTACCTCTACGTACAAACAAAACCACCCCAAACAATACATTATTGCGAATTCCTGCAATCACTTGATACAAAACAAAACCTGCAAAATGAAAACAACATGACATTAACATCAAGACAAAAAATATTTGTACCAAAACATAAGGGAGAAGTTGGTTTTTGGAAATTTAAAAAGAGAGAGTTACAAATAAGAATAACAATAAAAGAGAGAAAAGAAAACTCACGTAGCAACTCACAAAAAAAAACCTGCTCTTCAATTTTGAACCTGAATCTTTTCTTCAAACCACCAACCTTCACAATAGAAAAAATTTTCATCAATTTTCTTCTTTCCCCCACACACGACCACACTTCCACACCATTTTCCTTCTTCGACCTTTGGACCGCCCTTCCTAAACTCGTCTCAGCCAACTTTTCCATCCAGCCATAAGTCCATCCAAGACCAAGAAGTTAAGGCATCATAATCTCACCATTACAAACATAAAATCTTCTCAAACAAAACAATAACTACAACACCAAAAACAAGCCGAAACACGCTAGCAAGAAGCAGAGGTAAAAGGCTAATTACCTTGCCAAGGAGCTTCCATGTTTAGGATAGCCTTATCCACCATCCCCTTGAGACCTTGTTATAGTCTCAAGTTTTCCCATGCTAGCCTTAGGACTAGAGTCGCCGCACTCTTTGTAGGTATCTTGCCATGGACACTTACCTTACCCGTTTATCCTAGCCTTAGGATTAGAGTCTCCATACTCTATGTAAGTGTCATGCCATGGATACTTACCTTCCCCTTTTAACCTAGCCTTAGGCTTAGAGTTTCTTAACTCTATGTAAGAGTCTTTCCATGGACACTTACCTTCCCCCGTGGAACCTTGACCATAGTCAAGAGTTCCTCACCGTAGTGAGGTTAACTACGAATCCTCTAATTCTATCCTAGTTAGGATACCTAGGCACGATATGCGATGTCTTGGCAAGCATACTTAGTAAATAAACCCATAGGCCTTTACCTTAGCACCTTTTCCTTAGCAAGCAAACTTTAGAATAAAACAAATATTAAGAGGTACATGTAGAGTACTATAGATACTTAAGATGCTAACACCTTCCCTAGGTATAATCAACCACCGAACCTTAGATCTCTTAGCTTTGTTATTACATAGAACATTTAAGGTTTTCTTCGATCTTTACCCTTTCCTTTGGATAAATCAAAGCTCGGTGGTGAATTCAAATATTTCTGATTCAAGTTAATCAATAGCTTGATATTTGATTCTCACTGCAACAATATCCTAATTGTCTTCTGGCGAGAGAAGGGTTGTAGTTGATACCACCTCTTACCCCTATAAGAGGAACATTGGGAAACTATCCACAGTTATAAATCATTTCATCCCTCAGCAGTCTTCTGTCGAACCAAACAATATCTTTAGCAACCAGTCTCATTAACCTTTCTGACAACCTCAAATAATCCTTGGTTTTTACAAATACCCCAATACGAGGGAGATGATTGGAAAACCACTTATAGAGAAGTGAGGCACAAAAAAGAAAAACCCCCCTTTCTTCCTCTCATTCCTCGTATGCACTGAGTGGTAAACATTGCCCAGAATAGTAGGCACCAGATTCTTCATCATAAACAACTGAATAACGTTCATGTCCACAAAGTCTGTCATGTTAGAAAAGAGAATAACACCATATATGCAAAGAGAAAGGATGGGATTAAAGGTACTCCAACTACTAGCATCAGCATACACCTTAGCCTCCTTCACCAAGAAACCCAGATGAAAACCAGACAAGCCTCCCTTAGTCCTAAGGTTAGCCTTCACCATAGATGTACTCAAATAAAGAGCGTCATCAATATCCTGAGACTCGGGAATCGGCGTGGAGATGTGGGATGGTACCTAATTCTCCACAGGAATCCCCAAAATAAGATAAAAATCCTCTAAGGTTAGAGCTAACTGATAGTCTTGGAATGTGAAGCATCTCAGCGGCGGATCATAGAATTGAAGCAAGGTATGAAGCATGCTAAGAATATTCCCATAAGTCTTCTTGAAGCCCTCCAAGTTGTCAGAAGTAGTATTAGCAACCAACTGATGAAGAGAACTCAAATTAGGCGATTGAAACTTGTAGCCGATATTATGTTTTCTACTAGCGTCAATTTGAAGAAGAAGCTTCGACAACCAGAATCACAGATAAGATAACCCCTGGAAATGAAGAAACTTGTGTTAAAATGCAGTCATGATATGATGGTATGAATGCAAAGATAGGGGATCACGGCTCTTATATATCCTGGATATCTATTGCACTGATGCGGAACAAGTCGAACATAATAGGTTCAAAAGTTTTCCTCCATAAGAAAACCAGAAAACCGGATAGGATAGAGGTCATGGTTTCTTACAAAAACCCATTCCCTCTCATATATGGGTTCTACTCTTGGACATAGGCCTCTAACAGTCCTCAGTTTCACGGGCTCTCAGGTCGAGAAACAATAATACGTTCAAAGTTTTTCGTTTGGCATTATTACCGCTCAAGGAGGCCTCCACTGATTTCCATTGAACGGTCTTCAGAGTCAAAAGTCCTCAAGGAAAGCACCCTGGCTACTGCATAAACATGCAGGACAGAACGTCTTCAAGAAAACCTCGTCTGAATATGGATCTTATGTCGACTATATGTATCAAACGCTACGCATATCAACACAAGTCCACTCTAATCATGTGTGTATGCTCAAGTCTAGGTAATGGGCTTAAGCCTCAGTAACAACCCCTCCCAATAGTACAACAATATCCAGAATAATATGGTGAGCGAAACAAAGATGCAACGCATGCAAATAAATAAGCAAGGAAAGCATATAGATAAACACCCAAAGAATAAAATCAACAAAGAGCTACGACTAACTCACATAAGGAACCAGAGCCCCCAGCAGAGTCGCCAGTTGTCGCTACTCTGAAAAAACACCCAGCGAAGACACAGAGTCGCCATCGAACTTTATTTATTCCAACAGGGAAGGAAAACATCAAGAAAACCTCAAAAGGGAAATAACATGGTCTCGCAACAAAATTCAGGGTTCAGGATTTGATTACGCAAAAGGAAGGTATTAGCACCCCTCGTGTCTGTTGTGCTCAACGGGATCCACTCTTGTTGTTATAATCAAAGGGTGTGTATATCTAAAGCTTACTTACTAAGGGAATTCATGAATGGATTACTTGGGGAAAATAAATGGTTTTTATTATTGAGTTCGTCTGAATTTGGCAACCTTGTGCCTACGTATCCCATAAGGAATCAAAACTCTGTAGTTCTTGTTGAAAATATTTGCTCTATTTAGCACTTTTTATGGATGATCTTAACATTCACATTCCAACGCTAGGTTTTTTCACTCGCATGTGAGGATGCTTAGGCTTTAGCCTCTATTTACGGTAGAATGGATGTAACATGCCCTTTCTAAAAAATTTTAAAGAAACCCCGAAGGAAAAAATTATTTGCATTTGTTGGAGTGTTTTGTTAAGTTTTAAAAATAAGTTTGAGATGCGTATTGTACTAAATTATATGACAATAGAAGCAAGTATTTTGTACAAACGATCCAAATGTCTCGCGTACAAAATACTCTAAGAATAGGTAAGAAAAGACTCATGCTCATCCTCATCCTTTCTCATGTACTTAAGGCTCGTAACATACCATACACATCATATTTATTAAGTATTTCGATTTTGATGCAAGAAAAATATTTTTGTTTTAAGAGATGCAAATAGGAAAGAAAAAAATCTAGGGGAAAACTCCATCCTAAATGTTGTCATGCAAAGTGGTCCTAAAGCTGGGATGAAAGGGAATTTCTATCATAATGTCATCATGCAAGATGGACCTATCATTAAAGATAAAAAGAAAACCTACCCTAATGTTGCCATGCTTGGGTTATCACCCTAATGTCTATCCTACTCCAAGTTTAATTGAAAACTAAGCTGGACTAGAAGGTTAGAACAATATTTGTTATTGATATTTTCTCTTTGGTTTGGATGATAACAAAAGTATTAAAAGAACAATTGTTTATTTGATGTGTTTTTTATTTATGCAGGTTCTTGTTCTTGTACATAAATAATCAAAATCTGTTTATCTAAGATACACTTGAAATTACTTCATTGCTAGCTTCTGGTGGCAGAGTCTGAAGAATAATTTCTAGTGTGGCTTAAGGAAGACTCTGAACTGAAGGCCTTAGCATTCATACGAGTTTCTACACTTAGCAATTGTATATCAGCTTCTGATACCATTCCGAGTTGGTGATAAAGTTGTGGAGTATCCGTACTACTGAAAGCATGTTGTATTGTCTTATCAGCCTATCAGCTCGAGTCTACAGTATTGTAAGGCTCAATAAAAGATGGTACGTTCTATCGATGTCTACTCCTAATGGCTCTATTAGTACAGAACCTCTTCAAGACTCAAGGGTTAAACATGTTGCACAATGGATTCATAAATATGTTGTGCATCCATCTTCAACGTCTCTTATACTTTGAAGTAGAAGCAAAGACACTTGATCAAGTAACCTTCTCAACGGCTAGTTTCTGGAAAGGCTATATATATGGCTGAAGATTCAACCCTGAATTTTTAACAAGGTTTCTTCTGTTGAAGGAGTAGCAAGATCAAGCAATTATCAACTTTATGTAATAGGCAGATTTTCTGTTGTAGGTTGTAATTGTAAAAGCCTTAAGATTTCTTACCCCTATATATATTTAGAAATCTTAAGTGTTTTAGGTCTTTGTTATGGTGATCTCTTGTACCTCTGATGCTTGCATCATGTACACCTTGCTTTCTATTCTACTAATCCTTCAGTAGTTTAGATTAAGTCTCCTGCTATGTGCTAGAGTAAAACGTCTTGTCTCATTGGGATTGAAGTAACAAGTCTTGAGCCAAGATGCTTAAGCCACGTAAATCTCATTGCTTAAGTGCTTGAGTTGTGAAAGTCTTATTTAGCCAGTCTGATTGAGCAAAAGTAAAGTTTTAGACATGTGCTCTAAGAAAAGGTAAGTCTCATCCTGAAGACAGATGAGCAGGTAGCTTAGTCTGATGGTTTGAGAAATGGAAATTCTTAGACATGTGCTCTAAGCAAAGGAAAGTCTCATCCAGAAGACAGATGAGTAGGTAGCTCAGTTAGATGGTGTGAGCAAAGGGAAGTCTCAACTAGAAGGCAGATGAGCATGCGGATCAGTCTGACGGTATGAGCAAGGGTAAGTCTTAGACATGCACTCTAAGTAAGAGAAGTCTCAGACAGTTGGTCTGAGCAGTTGTAAAAGTTATATGTAGAAGCATAAGTGACTATAATCATGAAGTGGTTATAATGAAAAGCTCTTGAGGCAAGGGGACTGGACTACTCTCAATATAAATCTTTTGTGTTTTCTGTTGTTATTTCATTTACTTCTGTTGTATCCGCTGCCAACTGAATTAACTCAGAATCTGAACACCAGTTCTGATTCTGAGACTCTGATCAAAAACTAAATAATAAGAAAATGCGAGACACAATTCAACCCCCCTTCTTGTGTACTTTTCACACCTTCATAGGAAATCCTAAGGGAGCATGTGAGCAAACAAGCAAGGACAAGCAAAGAAAGAAAAAATAGCAGCATACAACAATGCATTTCAGCAAACCCAGCAATATATTCAGCAAAAATAGCACAATAGCATTTAACAACACCTATAGCTCAGGACAGCAGTATATACATGCATGACAAACTGATGACATTTAACATCTCATGTACACACCACAGCAGCGAAAAGCAACAGCTCAAGGTCATACATTCAACCAATTCATGCACAAGAAGCGTCTAACAATCATCAATCATTGAGGATAAACGATATGAACATGCAATTAACAAGATCAAGCGCGGAAGTTCTAACATGCATCATAATCATTACCAAAAAAGTTGAACAAGTAAGCATGTAACAACAAAACCAAAGCCATATGAACATACATCCACAAGATCAAGCCAACATCATCGTAACCATGTATTAACACTTAGACTAACATTAATTGATACAGTTTAACCTAGACATGCAATTGAACGATTACAAAATTAATCAAGTAAATGGATCATGAATACATGTAAACATGGTATATAGAGGCTAGACTGCTCAAGAAACACCAACATATAGTCACCATATCAATCCATGAAGAAAGGAAAAGAAGATGAACTAAGGCAGTCCTAAAAATAAGCCAAAATTACAAAACACGTCAGGTATAACCGGTTACCTGAAATGGTGTAACCGATAACACGATGTTCAGAAGAAAATCCAAATGCGCAGGCAAGGGTGTAACTGGTTACTTCACATGCGGTAACCGATTACACCTGTAGAAACAGCAGAAAATCAATATTCAGAAGCACTTTTCAGAATCACTTAATTGATCAAATGCAACATGTTAAGGCATACAATTGTACACGAAAACTACATTAATTAACAGCAAACAACACCAAATAAAAACCAATATCATCAAGCAATCAACTTCATGGATCAATCCCCACACAAAAAATCACAAGAGACTACATTGTAAGAGTTGTAAATTAAGCTAAAATGAGGTTAGATCCAAGAATTACCAACCTACAAGGCTGAGATTTGTCTTGGAATTTGTTGCAAACAGAAATTGCTCAATATAATCAAGAAAACCAGAGATCTAAAGAGATCTTCACAAGGAAATATAAGATCAATGCAATAAACTGATCGGATTTGAATTTGCTTCAAGAACACTTCAAAATTCAACTCCAAAACCTAGATTTGATGTAGAACCTTCTTTTGTTGCAGATTTAAGCAATGGAATTGTGATGTGATGAAGGTTTAGCTCAAGGACTAACAAGTTTCAATGCAAAACTTGTAACTCTAATGGAAGAGCTTTGGTGTGGTTAGGGATGAAAATGGAGAGCGAAAAAGTGAGAGAGAATTAGAGTGTGAAGTATAGAGAAATCAGAAAAATGAGTGGAGACCTCCTTTTGGAATGGGGGAATTAGTTTAAATATGGTCTAGGTATGGAATAAGAATGAGGTTTAGAAATTGATTTTGAGTGGGGATTGGATTTTTGGTTTGGAGTTAGGAGTGGTAATCATTTGAATTAAGGAGGGAAATGAAAATTAACTTGAAAAAGTGTTGATATTTTGCATCTTCTAGATCCTTCCACTAGTGTAGAATTGAACCAAGCAATTAAAATGAGTTACAAACTGCTCCAGTTCTAAAAAAGACTGTTGTTTTTTTGCCAAATTCACTTGATGTAACCGGTTATACCAATCATGGTAACCGGTTACGTGCTTCAAAAATTCAAAAATGGCGCTTTCTGGAGGGGTGGTAACCGGTTACAGGATTTTGGGTAACCGGTTACATCAACATGATTTTCCAAAATTTGACTTGGGTTAGGCTATTCTGGGCACTGCTCTGCATCTGAACCTCGACCTTTGGTATGACATTTATGTAAGACCTGAAATATGCTGATGAACTTGTCCTGAAAAATTCATATGAATTCACTACCTCTGTTCTTGATTTTGAAGTAAGCAAACTATTTGTTGAGCAAAATAAATGCTTGAAGCCTCTAATGACTGTGAACTTAGTTCTGAATGCTATTGAAACACTCTCTGAAATATAAAAAAAAAAACATGAACTGCAAGAAATAGGTTGTGATCTTATGCCTTAAGAGTTCATGCACATGAATGATTATGATGCCATGATCCAATGGAGATGCACGAGAATGAGAAGCAAAAGCCAACTAGGATTAGAGATAAGAGGGTAAATTTTGGTGTACAACAACAAGGCTCAAGGTTGTCAAGTCAACAGTTGTCCCACTCCACACACTGCTCAAGGAGCCACTTGTCCTCATCTGAAACCATCACCCTTATCTTTATCTTTTACCCTTGAATCCTCATCATCCATTCAAATATCGCCTCCCCCCCACCATCACCACCACCACAAGCCAACTGGTTCCCAAAGCCTCCGAACCCTAGTTCTTATGTGGCCTAATACCCACATGACACGTGTGTTTCTACAACTAACATCCTTTCAGCCTCTTGTAATCTCCAATATGACCCAATTACACTCAAATTCGGCCCAAACCCTTTTCTACCTCATGGTATCTCATCTATGTACTTTGAGGACAAAGTTCTCATTGAACCAATGAGTATTGTTAAAAAGAGGCCCATTAAAAAGAGAAAAGAAACAGTTTTACTTAAAGATTTCTATTATTAAAATGAGGGTATCATCAGTATTATTCTCTGAGCTTATTTTTTATGTTATTGTTAGTCTAGTGGGCCATGGCCCAACCTTTATCTAAACCTTAACTTTATATTATATATTTTATTGGTAATGAAAAATCTGAAAAAGTTATTTCTTATGTTTATTTCTTCTTATTCAACTTAAATTATATTGTAGCCTTAGTGTGATCTAACATTATTTTTGTTCCTCCTTTTAGTTGTTGGTTTCTTCATGTATTAGGTTAGCACCCTTTGTAATTTCTTAAATATAATTTTCTTATTAAAAGAATTTGCTAAGATGGTATTTTTCTGAATTGGTTTGAATAGAAATAGAGAAGAGAGAGAGAGAGAAAACATGGGATCCACCCATTTTCAACTTCATTTAAAAAAAATAGTAACTAACTATATTAAATTGATAAAACTAAAATCTAAATAATTGTTCATATTATAAAATATATAAACTAAATAAAATTGCATATTAATTTTTGTTGATAAAGGGTATTTTTATCCTATTCAATATAAAATACACTTCTTTCTCTTCTATTTCCTTTCTAGTTTATTTTTATACCAAACAATATATAAAATCTACTTTATTTCTCACCTACTTCTCTCTTTTCACACTCTTTCTCACTTTTTCTCTTCTACATCAAACACACACCCAAAGTGTATCTCCAAATGTTGGTGTATAGGAGTTCGAAAGCAGCAATAAACATGATCAAAAGATATACTTAAAATGTGTAAAGTATGCCACTTATTCATAAGATAATGAGAGATATGGTTCATCAAATATAGGTATATTCCATTATCCTTCTTGAGTGGCTGTTCCCTTTTGTGTTTAGAGAGTACTACTAGAGTTCAATTTTCACTCAATTAAACAAATAGTCCTTCATAGTGGTTTACCAGACAAGTCCTGAACCAGAAGCTTCTGTAATTTGCGACAATTGCGCATGATATGATCATGTTTATATTTTTAATGCATATTTCATGAGCATTGATTTGAATTATAGAACTAAGGAGACAATGTGCCTGAAGACAAGCATGGAGTATATGTCATCTTAAGTGGAAGCAGATGCAAGTGCAGATGAAAATGAAACATCTTGATGGAATTGAAATGACCCCCTACCCCCTAGCTACCTCGCATTTCGTACTAAACTACATATTTATCGTGAATTTTAAGGTTACTACAAATATTTATGAGAAAGTTGTGAAAAATATTAACATTTTTATATTTAGTATATATTTATAAAATTTATTTTCAACTTCCCTATATAAATTCTCAGTTGATCAATAAAGAAAGAAATGATATTTAAATTGTCTTTGGTAAAAATAGCTGAAATTTAATCCATTAGTTCATAGTTCATAGTTAATGATTGATAATTAATAATTGATTATTGACAATTAATAGCTGATAGTTGATGTTTAATAGTCGATAATTATGAATCTTGTCTGATTTAAAAGGAAATACACTTGGTTTAAATCCGAATGCTCAACTATGAGTAGATTGAACATATTCTTGTTGTCAGATGGCTTGTTCCTAGCTTGGAAGACAGACAATCAATTTATTGAAAATAGGAATATTTCTGACTGTGACCCCATTTAGATCAAAGGAAATACAATCAATTGAGAGTCAAAACCGTTTAAGTTCTTTAATTGTTGGACAAAGCATAAAGATTTCTTTCCTTTTGTCATAAGCACTTGGGAGTCCTTGAAAATGCAGCAGAGGACAGGTTATGTGTTAAAGGATAAATTAAAAGGGTTGAAAGAGAAACTTAAACTATAGAACAGGGAAGTGTTTGGCTTTCTTGATCTAGAAGTGGATAACAATGTGATGAGATTAAATGAATTAGATCAGTTAGTTTCCTCTAGTCCATCGAGTTTCAACACTCACCTTGCTAAGACATGATGGAGGCTTCTTCTGAGGTGTGACAATCCATGATAATAAGAGAAAGCATTTTGAGACAAAAATAAAGACACCAATGGATCAAGAGGGAGATTTTAACTCTAGGTTCATTCACAAAGTTATGAAACAAAGGTTTAAAGGGAACAAAATTGTAGGTGTCAGTATTACCTCGGGAAGAAAGGAACAAGTGGAGGATGTTAGAAAGGAAATTAAATCTTACTTGGAAGAGTTAATTCAGGAACCTATTAGTAGAAGGCCTTTGCTTGATGGAGTGGAGTTCTAAAAATTGAAATTTGAGGATAGATGTTATCTTGAAGAGCCTTTTAGTAAAGAAGTGGTCAACGAGGTGGTGTGTGGTAGTACTAAAGATAAAATTCTTGGCCCTGATGGATTTAGTCTCTTTTTCTTCAAAGAATGTTGGGAAATTCTCAAAGCTGATATTATACTTTTTATCAATTCCTTTAATTCCAAAGCTAGTCTCCCAAAAGTTATGACTACTTCTTTCCTTTCTTTGGTTCAAAAACAGAATAACCCTCAAAGCCTGGATGAGTACAGTCATATTTTTCTGATACTAAGCCTCTACAAGGTTCTCTCTAGTTGTTGGCAGCAAGACTCAAGAAGGTTTTAGACATTCTAGCTTCTCAGAACCAATTAGTCTTCACTTCGCAGCTTATAGCCACATCCAGGATGGTGTCCTGGTTGTGAATGAGATTATGGACTATGTCAAAATATTCAAGACATAGTGTCTAATTGTTAAGGTAGATTTCCAAAAAGCTTATGATTGCCTTTCAGGGAACTACCTAAGATTCATTATGAAGAAAATGAATTTTTGGCCTAAGTGGGAACGTTGTCTATCATTAATGTCACAACTTCATACTCTTCGATGCACAATTCCTTCATCAAACTCATCAACCATACATCTTGACATGCATACATAGACGTTGTAATATACTCAGTCTCGCAAGAAGAGAGTGTCACAACTGATTCCTTCTTATAGCATTAAGAGATTATGTTTCTCCATACATAAAGATGTATGCAGTTGTGGATTTTCTGTCATCATTACTCCAAACTAGTTTGAGTCTCTATAACAGAGAAATTTGCAGCTTTTACCTTTACCTGTTGCGGAAAATACAATTTTGCATCCAATCGAACCTTTGACGTATCTCAGAATTCTCTTGAAAGCTGCCAAGTGTGATGCCTTTGGCTTCTCCCATAACTTTGCTCAATATGGCCACACTATATGCCAAGTATGGCATGTATTGCACAAGTACTACAATTATCCAATCAACCTCATGTATTGCGTTGGATTAATATCCTGCTCATCTTCATTCCTTTACATGTGCATTCTTGGTTCTACATGGGTAAAGGCCACATTACAATGCTCCATTTCAAAAAAATTCAATATCTCAAGAGTATACCTCCTTTAATGCATGAGTAGTCCCTTTTCGGACTTGTGAAACTCAATATAAAGGAAATATGTCATGAGACCAAGTTCAGTCATCTCAATCTCTTTCATTAAATCACCTTTAAACTCTGTAATGTAACCAAGGTCATTCATCTCAATCTTCTTCATTTAAATCACTTTTCCACTTATCGAGGTTTATGCTTGATTATTTCACCTTTGGGATTTTCCTTCACTTTGTATACCCATCTTACACCAATTGGCTTCTTTCCTTGAGGTAGATCAAATAGCTCTCATGTCTTATTTTTTTAATTGATTCCAGCTCCTCCTTCATTATGCATATCCACTTTGGATCACTCAATGCCTCCTTCATTTTCACTGGTTCATACTCAACCATGAGCGTAAAATGGACAAGATCACCATTATCATTCACTTCATTATCGAGGAACAACTCATAACCTTGCACTCTCGCAGGCATGCCTCTTTTTATTTTTTTTTATCTTTTCACGTTTCTTTCAATTTGGACTTCATCAGTTACATTTTCAAACACTCTAGGAATAGTTCCATCACTATTTGAATTAAATTCAGCAACTTCCAGTCATTCAATTCATCAAAAATCACAGCCATACTGATTATGATTCTTTTGTTGATAGCATCATATAGTTTGTAGCCACCCGTAGAGTGATACCTGTCACATTGTTGTGAAAATGAAGGGTCGGCAAAGACAGAAGAGTCGCCACCATTCGTTATTTATCCCAAAGATAGGGAAAGGAAACGATTAAATAAAACCTACAAAAAGGGGAAAGACAAGGTCATCGCAACCAAATCTTAGGTTTGGGAGTCGGTTACGCAAGGGGAAGGTATGAGCACCCCTCACGTCCGTTGTACTCAACGGGATCCATGCTTGTTGTCTAACCTACGGGTGAAAACTATCTAAGAAGCTGCTAAACAGGGATGAACGGAAAGAACATACTCGATAGGACATCGTCGTCCTATGCCTACGTATTCCCTCATGCAATGGGAAAGTCAGAGTCAACGTAGTTCAGAAAACTACGGGTGAGGTTGCTCGCCAAGACATCGCGTCTTGTGCCTACGTATCCTCATCTGGTATGAGAAATCAGAGCAAACGTAATTCGGGCTGACACGACCACAGATTGGTTCAAGTGTTTTAACTTAGTAGGGTTAAATCTTCATTCTAGCAGTTAGGGATGATGCCTATTTGCGGTAGAACCAAGACTTAACACACTCTTTCTGAAAATGGTTTTGCAAACAATCCCGAAGAATAAAAAGGTTTGATCTTTTTGTTTGTGTTTTTTATGAGAAGAAATGAATTGAGTTAGATTTTAAACTCATGATGCACTAAAGACTATGACTTGAGAGTGAATGCGTCACATATCGCCCAAAGGGCATACGCTAAACACTCTAGACAAGGTGAGAGGAGGCCCCCTGTTAGATGCCCAATTGTGCTTATTTGAGCTATCAAATTTGGGCATCTTTCACTCTGTTTTTGTCTAATTTGTGCTCTAACCGACTCGTTTTTGCTAATATGCATCATAGTGTGAAACACTTTTGGTTCTTTTAATTTGTGTCTTATTGTGCAGTATTTGAGCATGAAAGAGTAGGATTTGAAGGCACAAGGAAGATGACAAAGGAACCAAGAAAGTTGAAAGCAATAGCAAGTTTGCCAGCATGTTAGCTGAGCGAAGCAGTAGCGAGTGTTCGCTAAGCGAGCTCATGGCGAGCAGCTAGCGAACACTCCCAGACTTGGGCAGAAACACATTGACATTATTCGCTGGCAGCGAGGAGGATAGCGAAGCACTTGCTGGGCGAGCACCTCGCAAGCAAGTAGCAAAGCCAAACAGAATTATACCTCAAGAACTCGCCAGCATATTCGCTGAGCGAAGTTGCAGCGAAGCCAAATAGAATGTTTGCCTCAGACCTCGCTAGCATGTTCGCTGAGCGAGGCTGTAGCGAATATTCGCTGGAAGCTCGCTTAGCGAGCAAGGTCGCGAGCGTGGCAGACCACCAACTTTGTCTATAAATAGCTAGTGTACTTTTTGTTGACTTATCACATCTTTTACTACTTTTGCTAAAAAGTGATTTTGTGACCTAAAAACTTCTCTAGCTCTCATTTCTTCATCTCTTAACATCATTCCACCAAAAAGAAGGTGGATTCTCATCCAAGTTGGATTCTTCTACTCGGATGTTCATCCACCTTCTCTCGAAACTTCTACCGCAAGCTACCATGAAAATGAGTAGCTAAATACTTCTTTTTGTCAAGGTTAGATGTAGGTGATCATCAAGCTTTGTATGTAAATGTATTGATCTTCATTTGTAAACTCTTTGATGATGAATGTATGGTGAAAACTTTGCTTTATCGATAACTCTTTGTGTTGGTTTATGATCGAGAGATATTTTCCAACTCTTAACCTAGGTTTTCATCCATCTTTGTTTGTAAGCTAGAGATAGTTATGAATGAAGTTGTTCACATTAAATGTTGAACTTTAATATTTTCATTTTGATAAATTGTGTGAGAGATCAACAATGGATCAAAATGACAAATCTCACAATGTGAGTTAGAGATAATTACATTGAGAGGATGTTGTGAATGTATTTATCATCTAATGGAGTTTATGAATCTTGTTGATCGAACATATGCATGAAAAGCAATCACCGAACCCTAACTTTGGCAATCTTTCTTTAAACCGCAAAACCCTAACTTTTACCGCGAAACATTACTTTTTTATGCAAGTTACCGTTACTAAAACCAAAAACCCCCTTTTTGTTACTATAAAGTTACGGATTTATCAACTGTCGAATGGCGGCAATATCTTATATTCCCTGTGGAGACGATAACAAAAACCCGACACTTTACCACTGTTCTAACAAAAATGGCGCTGTTGCCGGGGAGTATAAATTGATATTGCGAGCATCGCAATAGTTGCTGAATTTTTAACTTTGAATTTTCTTTACTTGTGCTTGTAATCTGTTTGGTTTAGTGTGCAGCCTTTATTTTATGCGAGGACAGATTCCTGAGGACCAACCTCTTTTTGATCCCGAGATCGAGAGAATCGCAAGGAGACTGAACAGCAGAACAAGACGGAGGAGGCAACAAGCTAGGCAAAGACAAGAGCAAGGAGAAAGTTCCTCTACACCACCATCACCACATTTCACACCAATTACAGCAGCACCTCCACCACCACCACCTCCAGTTTCCACTCCATGCACAAACAGTCCAAGACATACAGCTCAGTTCGCACGGAATCTTCAAAACGGAAGGCAAGTTGAGATGAAAACGGGAATCCTAGCTCTAGTCTATCAAAATCCTTTCACAGGACTAGACCATGAGGATCCGTTCACCCATCTCACAAAATTCTATGAGATTGCTGGCGCAACGGGAGCAACAGAAGCTGACGAAGAGTCATTGTTTAGGAGATTATTTCCTCATTCCTTGATTGGGAAAGCGAAGGAGTGGTACCTTGATCAATCGACAACAATCATGACTGATTGGAATCTTCTAGATGAGAAGTTTCTTGAACGTTTCTTTCCATATAACCAATTCATGGAGGCTAAAACCGCGATTGCGGTATTTTCTCAAGGAGCTAGTGAATCACTAAACGAAACCTGGGAGCGATACAAATCTATGTTACGAAAGTGCAAGGGACACGGTTTCGACGAGCTCACTCAAGTTCATATTTTCCGCAATGGAATCCTTTCAGTTTACAAAACCTTATTGGATGCTACGGCGGGAGGTTCTTTGATGTCAAAAAAGTGCAGATGATGCAATTGCAATTATTGATAAGATGGCACTTAATGATCATCAAGGGAATCATAACCGTGGGGTGACTCAAAGAAAACCGGGTGCGCTCGAGTTAGGGACAAATGACGTTATTCTTGCACAAAACAAGCTTATCTCACAACAAGTGGAACTATTAACTCAACAAATAAAAGAGTTAAAAGAACCGTCAAAAGCTAAACAAATAGCTTGTTGTGAACTTTGCAAAGGTGAACACGACACCGGATTTTTTCCACCTCCAGGATTTGAAGAAGTTAATTACATGGCAAACCAAAGAGATTATCAACCAAGGCAACATCAACAACAACACCACCAAAAATCCACAACAACAAAACTATCAAGGCAACCAAGGGTACCAACCTAGGGGAAACTACCAACATAATCAAGGTTATGGAGGTGGTCCTTCCAATCGTCAAAACCCCTATCAAACTCAACAACCACCGGTCGTAGCTTCAAAATTGGAAGAGACATTGACGCAATTCATGCAAATGTCAATGGAGAATCAAAAAAGTAACGATGCGGAAATTAAAAATCTTAAGACTCAAGTTGGTCAACTTGCTAAGCAATTAGTGGAACAACAATCCGGACCATCTTTCTCGGCAAATACGCAAACAAATCCTAAGGAGCATTGTAAGGCTATAAATACGAGAAGTGGAAAAGAGTTGGTTGACGAGAGTGAAAAGAGAGAGGTAGAGAAAAAAATTGATGATATTGATGGTGAAGTTGGGAATTGGAGTGAGGAGGAAGTTGAAAAGAAAAAGAAATTGGTTGAAGTTGAAAATGAAAAAAATGTTGAAGTTGAAAATGAGAAAAATGGTGAAGTTGAAAATACGAAAAATGGTGAAAAAGTTGAAAATAAAACAAGTGAAAAAGTCATGGTGGAAGAAGTGAAGAAGAAAAAAGAGAGAAATTCTAAAAGGAAGGAGGTAGTGAGCACTACTCCGGTCCAAAATTTACCTTATCCACATGCTCCATCTAGGAGAGAAAATGAACGGCATTACGCCCGGTTCATGGATATTTTTAAACAACTTCAAGTCAATATCCCGTTTGCCGAAGCTTTGGAGCAAATGCCAAAGTATGCCAAGTTCATGAAGGACATACTCACCAAAAAGCGAAGGTATACGGAGTCGGAAACAGTTGTTCTGGATGTGAGTTGTAGTGCCATCATCCAAAGGACTCTACCAAGAAAAGAAGTTGATGCGGGGCGAGTCACCTTGCCGGTTACAATTGGCGACGTTTATGTTGGAAAGGGGTTAATCGATTTGGGGTCAAGCATCAATCTTATACCCTTATCTATTGTGAAAAAGCTTGGTAACATTGAGATTAAAGCCATCTGTATGACGTTGCAATTAGCCGATGAGTCTACTACTCACCTTCATGGAGTAGCTCAAGACGTATTGGTAAAGGTTGACAAGTTTTTCTTTCCAGTTGATTTTATTGTTATTGATATGGAAGAAGACGATGATGTGCCGCTAATTCTCGGAAGACCATTCATGAAAACCGATTGTATAATGATTGATGTAGACGACGGTTTAATGAAGGTGAGGGTACAAAATGAAGAAGTCACTTTTGACCTTTTTGAAGCAATGAAGCACTCAAGTGACAAACGTGATAGTTTCCGAGTTGATGTAATTGAAGAAGCCACCTTTGAAGTTTCCAAATATGTTCATGCTATAACTCCCATGAAGCTAGATCTTGATGACTCTTTTGAAGTTTTTACACTTGAAGAAGAAGAAGCTCTTGATGAATGTTTAAAAGAATTTGATAGTCTTAAAGAGTTACAACCATGGGAAGTGGAGGTGGAAGTGTTGAAAAAGGAGGTTGAAGACGAAAAGCCAATGATTGAATTGAAGGAGTTACAAAATAACTTGAAGTATGCATTCCTAGATGAAACCGAAGAAAAGCCTAAGCAACCTTTTGTCCAAAAGTGAAGAATCCCGTTTAATTGATATGTTAAAAAAGAATCGAGAAGCGATGGGGTGGACTCTTTCTGATCTTAAAGGAATAAGTCCCTCCTATTGCATGCACAAAATTTTAATGGAGGAGGATTTTAAGCCGGTGGCTCAACCACAACGCCTCTTAAATCCTACAATGAAAGAGGTTGTTAGGAAGGAAGTTGTCAAATTATTGGATGCGGGAATGATCTACCCTATTTCGGATAGCCCTTGGGTGATTCTGGTGCATGTGGTTCCTAAAAAGGGTGGCATTATTGTTATTCATAATGAGAAAGATGAGTTGATCCTAACAAAGGTAGCAACGGGGTGGAGAATGTGCATTGACTATAGGCGGTTGAATACCGCAACTCGGAAAGACCACTTCCCACTTCCGTTCATGGACCAAATGTTAGAGAGACTCTCGGGACAATAATTCTATTGTTTTCTAGATGGCTATTCCGGGTACAACCAAATTGCGGTTGACCCGGACGATCATGAGAAGACGGCTTTCACGTGTCCGTTTGGAATCTTCGCTTACCGCAAAATTCCCTTCGGGTTGTGTAATGCGCCGGAAACTTTCCAAAGATGCATGCAAGCCATTTTTGCCGATCTTATAGAGAAAACAATGGAAGTTTTCATGGATGACTTTTCGGTGTTTGGTGGTTCTTTTGGTTTATGTTTGGAAAATTTAGAAACCATGCCGGAAAGGTGTGTGAAGACCAATTTGGTGCTAAATTGGGAGAAATGCCACTTTATGGTGACATAGGGGATTGTTCTCGGTCACAAAGTCTCGTCAAAAAGGCTCGAAGTAGATCATGCTAAGGTTGATGTGATTGAGAAGTTGCCTCCTCTAGCTAACGTAAAGGATATCTGAAGCTTTCTTGGGCATGTCAGTTTCTACCGGCGATTCATCAAAGATTTCTCAAAGGTGGCTAGGCCTTTGAGTAACTTGTTGGCCAAGGACCAGGTATTTCTCTTATCTGATGAATGTTTAAAAGTTTTTGAGATTTTGAAACAAAAATTGGTCACCGCTCCAATCATAGTTGCTCCGGATTGGAATTTAAATTTTGAGCTAATGTGTGATGCTAGCGACTATGCTATTGGAGCGGTGTTGGGCCAACGAAAAGACAAAAAATTTCATGCTATACACTATGCAAGCAAAGTTCTTAATGAGGCGCAAATTAATTATGCCACAACAAAAAAAGAATTGCTTGCAATAGTGTATGTACTTGAAAAATTTAGGTCATATCTCATTGTGATTGTTTATACCGACCATTCGGCGATAAAATATCTGCTAACCAAACCGGATTCAAAGCAAAGGCTTATCCGTTGGATCCTTTTGTTGCAAGAATTTGATGTAGAAATTAAAGACAAAAAAGGGTCGGAAAATTTGGTAGTTGATCATTTATCTCGCCTTGTCAATATGGAGGTGACTACTTTAGAAAAGGAAATCCGAGAAGAGTTTCCTGATGAAAAACTCTTTAAAGTTCAAGTGAGGCTGTGGTTTGCGGATTTTGCAAACCACAAGGCGAGTGGTTTTGTGCCGCCCAACCTAACTCCTAACCAAAAAAGGAAATTCCTCTCGGATGCCAAGTACTATGTGTGGGATGACCCTTATCTGTTTAAGCTGGGAGGTGAAAATTTGTTAAGAAGGTGTGTTACCAGTGACGAAGCGCAAAGTATTTTATGGCATTGTCACAGCTTGCCTTATGGCGGCCATTTCAATGGGGCTAGAACGGCAAATAAAGTCCTTCAATCGGGATTTTATTGGCCTTCTATTTTTAAAGACGCAAATGCCCATGCGCAAAGTTGTGACAGTTGCCAACGAAGCAGTGGAATAGGAAAGAGAGATGAGATGCCTCTTCAAAACATTCAAGTGGTTGAATTATTTGATTGTTGGGGTATTGATTTTGTCGGACCATTTCCACCCTCTTTTGGAAATGAATACTTGTTGGTTGCAGTTGACTACGTGTCAAAGTGGGTTGAGGCGATTGCCTCACCAAGGGCGGATTCTAAAACGGTTATTAACTTTTTAAAGAAAAATATTTTTTCCCGTTTTGGAACCCCCTGAGTGTTGATTAGTGACGGAGGATCACACCTTTGTAATTCACCATTGGAAAAAGTTTTATAACATTACGGTGTAATGCATAGAGTGGCAACTCTGTACCACCCACAGGCGAATGGTCAAGCTGAGGTCTCTAATAGAGAGATTAAGAAAATTTTGGAAAAAACCGTGTCGAACTCTAGGAAGGATTGGTCTCAAAAACTGGATGAAGCTCTATGGGCGTATCGCACGGCCTATAAAGCTCCAATTGGGCTAACTCCGTTTCAATTGGTTTATGGTAAAACTTGCCATTTGCCGGTTGAAATGGAGCACAAGGCCTTATGGGCCTTAAAATTTTTGAATTTTGATAATGAGTTGGCCGGTGAAAAGAGGAAGGTGCAACTTCTTGAGTTGGAAGAGATGCGCAATGCCGCATACCACTCAAGTTGGTTGTACAAAAAGAAAGTTAAGGAATACCATGATAAGAAGCTACGTAAGAAGGAATTTGCGCCGGGGCAGCTTGTACTATTGTTCAATTCCAGGTTGAGATTGTTCCCTGGCAAATTAAAGTCAAAGTGGTCTGGTCCGTTCCGTGTTAAAGAGGTAAAAACCTTCGGGGCAGTTGTAATTGAGGATATGGAGAAAAAGGGCAGCTGGACGGTAAATAGCCAGCGTTTGAAGATATATCTTGGCGGTCATGTGGACCGAGAAGGTTGTGGATTTGTTCTGGATGTTCCGGTGTGAACATCTTGGACCGTCGAGCTTATCCGATGTTAAACAAGCGCTTGTTGAGAGGCACCTCAACATTGTAAGTATTTTCTGTTTTTCTGTGTATTTTGGTGTCTTTGATGAAACCTGTGAGCCTTGAAGTTGCATGATGTGCTGAGTTTATTTTTTTCAAACTTCTGTCATGTTCGCTAGCTCGTTCGCTGAGCGAGCATGTAGCGAATGTTCGCTATCAGTTCGCTGAGTGAGCTCGTAGCGAACGTGCGCGAACAGATAATTTTAAGTTGGTTAGTGGGCCACTTGTGTAGGCCCAATTTCTATTTTTGTTTGCAACTTCACTTCACTTTCACACTTCACTTTCACTCTCACCGTGCAAACTCTCTTCCTCTGCAAACTCTTGCTAACCCTAAGTCCTTGTCATCTCAATTTCTCTGCTGCCACAGGTTTGATTTCTATTCTCTTCTCTTTTACTCTCTATTGGTTAATGTGTAGAAATTAGGATTTAGGTCAGATTAGGGATGTTAGGGATTTTGAGAAAAATTTAATTGCATGTGTGGTTAGTCTTAAGCTTTTCATGATAAACTTATTGGATATTGGAATGGTTCTTGTTACCTTGTTGAATGTAAATGAGGGTTTCTAATAGTGGCTGCATTTTTGAAAATACGCAGCACTCGCTAGCTTGTTCGCTCGGCGAGCCTGTAGCGAGCATTCGCTACTAGAGCGAGCAAGCCAGCGAGCATCTCAGTCCTATTTTATTTTTGCTGACTAATGTTATATGGTGCTGTTTGTGGTATCCTTATGTGACTCTTTTGCAGATGGCCCCCGGAAACCAACGATACCAAGGCAAGAAGCGAAAGGTTGTCTCAACACCCCGACAGGGCAATCCAGTTTGACAGTGACGTGTTCCTTGGACCAAAGCAAGCCATTCGGCATTTGGCTTTGCAGAAGAGGAAGATCCTGCCGGAAAGGAGGTTCATCATTGAACCTCGCGGCGAGTTTGGAACTTTTGCCGGATTGATAAACAGTAAAAGGTGGGACAGGTTGATCTCCCCACTTGAACAATACAACATCGACATCGTCAGGGAATTTTATGCAAATGCATTGTCAGACGATGATGCACCATTTACATGGATGACACGAGTGCAGGGAAGACAGATAAGTTTTGATAGGGCTGCTATTAATAGGATACTTAGGGAACCGCTCAATTTGGGAGCAGATGAATATGACACATACACCCGAAGTTTGAGAAGCCACCCTGACATTGATGCTATATCAACCGCCCTTTTGCTGGAAGGGAAGAGTGTGGAAAGAAACTAATCTGGAGAGGCAGTGAGGTTTCATCGGGAAGACATGACTCCAATGGCTCAATTGATCCTGGTACTGATTCTCACCAATATAAAACCAAAGTCTCACACATCAACTATGTTAATCCCAGTGGCACATCTTGTTCACAGCATCCTAACCAACGTTCAGATTGACGTTGCTAGGATCATAGCAAATGAGATAAAATCGATTGTTGAGAGTGGTTTGAAAGCAGGGTCGCGAGCTAATTGCCCCATCGTTTTTCCGTGCCTCATCATGGCATTATGCTCTCAATCGCGCTTAAAGCTCCCATCTAGGAGTATGGTGAAGATTCCTCCGGCAGTTGATGACAAGTATGTGAACAAGTTCTGCAAACCTAAGAATTACAGGAGTAGTGCATCGGCTAGTGATACCGGAACTGTTGATGGTTCCGGTGGTATTTCTCAAGGGTTCGACCCTTTTCTACAGCAAGTTTACAACTACAACTGGGACTGGATGGCTGCTCAGCAGCGCGCCATGTATGATATTCATGATTCTTTACAGGTTTTGCAGCTGTAGGTCCGAGACCCTTCCACCGAGCGCTCCATGATGACTCGCGAGCAGTTTACGCAGCACGCTAACTGGCCTGTGGACAGGCCTATTTTTGGAGGGGGTGCGAGTGGCCCTGCTGAGGCGATTGATGATGATGATGAGGCGACCAATGATGATGTATCAGGAGAGGAGGACTTTGATGAAGATGATGCCGATGATAGTGATGAGTCTGAGTCCGAGGAGGACTGATCTTTGATTCTGTTTTGTTTTGTTTTGTTTTGAATTCTGGATTTTATTTTGTTCTATTATTTTGGGTTGTACTATTGGGGTGTTTTGTCCCCCATGCACATTTCTATTTCTTTAATTTCAGTATGATTAATAGTTTTCATTTAATTTTGTTTTTAATAATTTTTTATGGATTGGTTGATGTCAAAACCTTCTAGATTGGTTGCTCTCCAAAAGAAGTATCCAATGAAGGTGCATCCGAGCTTGGATGGCGATGATAAAAAAAATTAACAAGCGATTAAAGCTAAGGTACATGGTTACCTTTGGTTAGAATTCTAGAATGCATGCGGAACTTTGTTCTTTTTGTGATTAAATATTGTCTCTTTGCAACATGATTGAATGAATGAGTCACTTAGGTTTTAGAACCACAATTTGTGAGGAGACCTCCACTATGTACTTAAATACTGGATTCTGATAAATCGTGGTAATTCATTTAATTCATGTTCTGTCTTTTATTATTATGAATTTATGGAAGTTAGTTGAAATGATCAAGGCACTTGTTTCTTTCGAGTACAACCAGTTTCAAATACAAACTTACCCGAGAGTTGAGAGAGTATTCGTGAACCCCTTTGAGCTTAAACAGTTGAATCTCGGCTTGAAATAAAACGAGACTTCAAAAATCTTTTTTCTTGAAAACCTAAAAAAAATTTGATTATTGTTCTTGTGCCGTAAAAAGCAAAGAACATTCACTTTTGAAGGAAGTAGAAGATAAGTTGGGGAGAACGAATATATAAGTGGGTAACTTGCCACAACTCATGAAAAACCAAGCAAGCATCGAAGAGGATTGTGAAAAAGAAAAACACTTATTTTATGAACATGGTGTAGAAAGAAAATGATCAAAAGAAAAGAATAATCATGAATGCTTGCTTGGAAGAAAAATATTGAAAAAAATTGAGTTGTGGAACAAGAGTTGTAAAGGTTTCAAATGAGTATCAAGATTGAACGAAGTTTGAATGTGTGAATTGTTGTACAAGTGAATGTCTCTTTTGCATCGGCAAATTCGTTTCAATGGCTTTAGATATGTCCCTTGTTTGTAAACCCGACCAAGCTACAACCGGAAAAAACCTTAGTGATCTTCGTACTTCCACATTTTCATTTATAATTGCTAGACATTATATGAATTTATTTGATTTTTTCATTGTTTATTGGAGAGTGAAATTGTCCCCGCGCTTGCATGTGTGAAATTTCTTCAATCCTTATTCGAAGAGGAGAGATAGGGTGATTCATTCAAGATAGCATTGTTGTGAATTGATAAATGTTTTGTATTGCTTTAAGATTTTAGTTCTTGTGCATTGTGTTGTTCTAACCATTGGAAACGCGTGTTTGGTTGAGTTGTTTGTTTTTGAGCCATTTGATCCGAGTTCGGAAAATCCTTTTTCTTTAAGAAAATCCTCTAGATCTTCAAAAGGCATACTTTGCTTGAGGGCAAGCAATATTCTAGTTGGGGAGAGTTGTTAGATGCCCAATTGTGCTTATTTGAGCTATCAAATTTGGGCATCTTTCACTCCGTTTTTGTCTAATTTATGCTCTAACCGACTCGTTTTTGCTAATATGCATCATAGTGTGAAACACTCTTGGTTCTTTTAATTTGTGTGTTATTGTGCAGTATTTAAGCATGAAAGAGTAGGATTTGAAGGCACAAGGAAGATGACAAAGGAATCAAGAAAGTTGAAAGAAATAGCAAGTTCGCTAGCATGTTCGCTGAGCAAAGCAGTAGCGAGTGTTCGCTAAGCGAGCTCATGGCGAGTAGCTAGCAAACACTCCCAGACTTGGGCAGAAGTACATTGACATTGTTCGCTGGCAGCGAGGAGGATAGCGAAGCACTCGCTGGGCGAGCACCTGGCGAGTAAGTAGCGAAGCCAAACAGAATTATACCTCAAGAACTCGCCAGCATGTTCGCTGAGCGAAGTTGCAACGAAGCCAAATAGAATGTTTGCCTCAGACCTTGCTAGCATGTTTGCTGAGCGAAGCTGTAGCGAACATTCGCTGGAAGCTCGCTTAGCGAGCAAGGTCGCGAGCGTGGCAAACCACCAACTTTGTCTATAAATAGCTAGTGTACCTTTTTGTTGATTTATCACATCTTTTACTACTTTTGCTAAAAAGTGATTTTGTGACCTAAAAACTTCTCTGGCTCTCATTTCTTCATCTCTTAACATCATTCCACCAAAAAGAAGGTGGATTCTCATCCAAGTTGGATTCTTCGACTCGGATGTTCAGCAACCTTCTCCCGAAACTTCTACCGCAAGCTACCATGAAACTGAGTAGCTAAATACTTCTTTTTGTCAAGGTTAGATGTAGGTGATCGTCAAGCTTTGTATGTAAATGTATTGATCTTCATTTGTAAACTCTTTGATGATGAATGTATGGTGAAAACTTTGCTTTATCGATAACTCTTTGTGTTAGTTTATGATCGAGAGATATTTTCCAACTCTTAACCTAGGTTTTCATCCATCTTTGTGTGTAAGCTAGAGATAGTTATGAATGAAGTTGTTCACATTAAATGTTGAACTTTAATGTTGTCATTTTGATAGATTGTGTGAGAGATCAACAATGGATCAAAATGACAAATCTCACAATGCGAGTTAGAGATAATCACATTGAGAGGATGTTGTGAATGTATTTATCATCTAATGGAGTTTATGAATCTTGTTGATCGAACATATGCATGAAAAGTGATCACCGAACCCTAACTTTGGCAATCTTTCTTTAAACCGCAAAACCCTAACTTTTACCGCGAAACATTACTTTTTTATGCAAGTTACCGTTACTAAAATCAAAAACCCCCTTTTTGTTACTATAAAGTTACGAATTTATCAACTGTCGAACGACAGTAATATCTTATATTCCCTGTGGAGACGATAACAAAAACCCGACACTTTACCACTGTTCTAACACCCCCTACTCATCATTCCTCAAGTACTTAAGGCTCGTAGCATACAACAAGTGTTAACCTTTATTAAGTGTCTTATGAAGTTATGATATGGGAAGATAAGACACAAACTCTAAGGGGAACTAATCAACCCTAATGTTATCATGCAATGTGATCCTAAAGTTGGGATTGAAAAGGGGACTACCTAATGTTATCATGCAAAGGATTGAACTCCTATTGTCTCTCCTACTCCCATCTTAAACAGAGGGACTAGGAATCCTAAGGGATCATGGCAAAAGAGCTCAAGTAAACACATAGCAATTCAATCACAGATGAAATGAAAAAAAAATGAAAATGACTTAAACAAGTCAATGCAATAAGAGATGCAAACATGAGATGCAAACATGGAATGCAATTATGCAAAGATGCAACAAATACTTAACACAAGCAAGTGACTTAACAAGTCAACAAGAGATGAGATGAAATGGGAGAAGCAAGCTTCTACAACCATCAACCATCAATCATCCAAACAAAAGGGTGCTATCCTAAGATGCACATACAAAGAAAAGAGGGAGGAACAAAGTGTGGGGAAGCCACCACCACAAGCACATATCAACCATACAATTCTTAAAACACAAGTAAAACAAATGCAAACAAGCAATGCAAAACAAACAACAATGTTCATGACAAACTCAAAGTGTGCATAAAGGCACCAAATTATCATGAACAATGGTCAAAACCACAATGGGGCATAAGTAAAACACAATGGAAAAAGCTCAAATCAAACTTAAAACAAGAGGAAAAGCATAAGTAAGATCATGGCCAGTGAAAGAAACCAAGTTCTAACACAATCTCAACACTTAAGACAAGTGGAGAAGCATGATTCAAAGGTAACTTGTAATGCAAGTTACACATGTAGATAACCTTAAACAAGTAAGACAGCACCTCAAGTATGTTAAAAGGATGTAACAATACTTAAGAGATGCATATGGGATCACTCAAGATCATATCCCAAGATTTTAGGTCAAACTAGCATGTGTAAACAACCCCTAAAAGTAACTTGACTTGCAAGATTCACCAAAAATAGAAGGAAAGCTCAATAAATCCCAAATAAAATTCTCAACTAATCTTGATCAATCAAGAAACAGCATGTAAAAACTCATGGGCAAAATCAACTCACGGCACCACCAAATAATTCCAAGAATGTATGGTGTTCCACCTTATCGAGCATGTGTCGAGGCTCAACAAAAGTCTAATTAAAACCAATGAAAAATGATCAACAATGAACCAAATCTACCCTCAAGGATACTTCAATCCATCACCTGAGTGATGGAGAAGAATTAGTCAAGGGGATTTCAAATTGGGGTTCAAATGAGCAAGACCAAACAAGATATGAACCATAAAACACAATAAAAGTTTAATTCCAAATAAAATAAGAAAATAAATAGAAAATGAAAATAAAAATTTTGGAAAATTAAATAACATCTCAAACTGTTAGGAAAATATTTTTGTAGAATTTTTTGATGACTAGAACTATTTTCAAAATGTTAAAATGAAAACAAAAAACAAAATAAAATAAAAAGAAATAAACCCACATGAGGGGTGCATTAGCAGTTGTCATTTGCACTGAACCCCTTGTAAAATGCGCTTGGGCCTGGAAATGGAAATGTGTGAATAGCATCTGCACAAAGCCCAAGTATCAAATGAAGGCTGAGTTAATGAAACTCAGTGTTTCATTAATCAAACGTGGAGGCAAACGTCCACATACGCACGGTCAAGCCAATCAAAACACCACATGTCATGGGTCAAACCTTCAAATAGAGCCATCTTAGCTTGGACTAGAGAAATGACTAGACACCGGAGCTAGGGCTCCGGTCGTCTTCTTCGGCTAGCTCGCCGGAGACCAGTCAAAACTTCTCAATAAAAATGGCCAACTCCGGTACCAATCGAGAGCTGCTTCCACAAGGATTAAGAATCCACCAACCAAATTTCAAACAGGTCCTTGAACAAGACATAAACAGGTCATTAAAATTGAAACACACATACTAAAATTGTGTCAAACACTCAAACAAATGGCTCAAACATTGCCTACCAAAGGTAGGGCTTCAGATGCACCTAGTATGAAGCTTATTAGATGCATAGAATGAAGGTTTTGAGTTGAGGAAAAATACCTAACGAAGAGATTCCGTTGATCCTTCAAAACGCACGCAAGCTTCAATCCAATGCTTCCAACTTGTTCCTTAAGTTCTTGTGAAGAGGAAATGAGCAACAGTTTGAAGTAAATCTCAGTGACAAAATAGATTCGAAGGATGGAATTCTTGTGAAAATTTCAAGTTCTCTCCTCTCTCTCAAGCAGCTGCAGCCTCTTCTCTTGGTTTAGGGCAAAGTTTCAGCTCTTATATGATGGGTTTTTAATGATCATGCAGGCCCATGTTGGCTGCATTGTACATTTTCAATCTTTTGGCCAACTTTTCCACTTTGCACCACACATGGGTTCAGCTCCTTTCACCCTCTTTTTGGTCAGCAAAAATGTATTTAGAGTGTATAGAAAACAAATGAATGGGTTTTGGTTGTGTAGGAAATGTTTGTACCAAGTTTCAAGTCATGACTTTTTAAGATGAATTTGTGAAAAAGTGGCATGTAAATTGCACTCTTGTTGGTCTAATTATGGTAAAGATTTGCAAGACCAAATGACGATGACAATGTGGTACCAATAAGTTCAATACAAAGTCATTTGGTGACTTGTAAATGAAGAAAACCAATTCATGTTCAAAAGTCAATTTTTTCAAGCTTAAAATGGTCCATATGATCACATAATCCATCAAACTTCATGGAAATCAAGCTAATTATGAAGTTGAAACAATGTGAAACAACATTCATGTGGCACAAAATTGGATTTGAGGTCTCAAAGTTCATGTAATTGGTCATTGAAGAAAATGACCTATAATGAACTTTCCTAAAATACCCTTGCCTTGTGAAGACCATAACTTGAGATGTACACATGAGAAAGAGGACTTTTAGTACTTTTTGGAAAGCTAAGGTCATGAGGAACAACTTTCATGTTCACTTGAAGTTGAGAAAAAGCTTGATTCCATGTCAAAAATGCCTTAGAAGTGAGTTGACTTTAAGTTGACCAAAATTCTCTTCAACGGAGGACACCAACTTGTTGACATCATAACTTGAGATGTACAAACTCAATGGATGAGTTCTTGTACTCAAAATAAAGCTTAGAGTATGATTAACAAGTTCCATTTTTTCATGAAAATGAGATTGAGCTTGCATCATAGGAAAAATTGTCCTTGAAGTTAGGCACTAAAGAAGGGGATTTTACACTGAAATCATCTGAAACCCTAATTTAATAACTTCGTAAACTCCTGAATCTCCTTGATTTGATCTTAACCTGACATACTAGATGCTTTGGGATGACTTACCATGCCTTAATTACCTAGAACCAAGCTTTTGGACCCTCTCAAGTCCACAGTTGACTTTAAGTTACCCAGATGAAACTCTAGCTCCACATCCTTTGACTGAGGCTTTTGCAAATGAAATGAATGACTATATAAGCTCCACAAAGACCTCTCAAGGTACACAATGAGCTTTTAAATCATGTATTATCCAAATATATGACCTCATGATCTTATGATGACCCTCTGATGATCCTCAAGATAGGAGGTAACACTCACACACAAACTCCTCCTCTCTAGGAGCTTTGAAACCCAATCTTGATGGTAATGAAACCCTGATGGCTTGCACATGATACCTTTGCTTGAACTTGAACATGAATCTCTCCTCTTGAATGGCACAACAACTCTTGATTCCTTGTTAAGAACAAATGATATGCAAAAATGCAAATGCTAAATGAAAATGAAACATAAGCCAAATCCAAAGAAGAGGTTGGTCAAATTTTGGGGTACAGCAGTTGCCCTTATTCAAACAACTTGGACCTGAAGGGTTGGAAAGCGGATGACTTTCAAACATTCAAGGTAGAAGGTGGTTGAATACAAAAGAACCTAAAAATTTTCCAACTGCAAAATAGTAAACCGTAGAATGGTCCACCGGAGTGGAAAACAATCACTGGAGAAACCGTAACTGATAATTGTAGGAAAATGAGCTAACTCACCATCGATTGGAAAACATCAACACGCAGTCGGAAGAAACATCTGCTAACACGCAGGAAATGACACTAAGTTGGCTCAACATTGAGTCACTAAGAACATCTGCTAACACGCAGGCATCTGTTAAACAAACCAGGCAACAAACCCAAAGACCGGATCAACACAAAGTTGAGCACATCTGCTAATCCAAGCAGGAATCCGTTAATAAAAACAGGCATCGAACCCGAAGGCCGGCTCAACACGAAGTTGATAACATCTGCTAATCCAAGCAGGCATCCGTTAATTAAAACAGGCATCGAACCCGAAGGCCGGCTCAACATGAAGTTGAGAACATCTGTTAATCCAAGCAGGCATCTGTTAATAAAAACAGGCATCGAACCCGAAGACCGGCTCAACACGAAGTTGAGAACATCTGCTAATCCAAGCAGGCATCCGTTAATTAAAATTGGCAGCGAACCCGAAGGTCGGCTCAATACGAAGTTGAGAACATCTGCTAATCCAAGCAGGCATCCGTTAATAAAAACAGACATCGAACCCGAAGGTTGGCTCAACACGAAGTTGAGAACATCTGCTAATCCAAGCAGGCATCCGTTAATTAAAACAGGCATCAAACCCAAAGGCAGGCTCAACACGAAGTTGAGAACATCTGCTAATCCAAGCAGGCATCTGTTAATAAAAACTGGCATCGAACCCGAAGGTCGGCTCAACACGAAGTTGAGAACATCTGCTAATCCAAGCAGGCATCTGTTAATTAAAAATAGGCATCGAACCCGAAGGCCAACTCAACACGAAGTTGAGAAGAGAATTCGTTGATTCATAATCTGAAAGAAGAATTTTGCTGGGGGAGGAACAAACTTGAATAAGTAAACTCTATTGGGGAGTAAGTGATAAGATGAACGCATATGTCAAAGGTTCTTGCCGGGGTCTAGGTACCACACAGGCTCAAGAAAAACATCAATACTTGTCGGGATCTGGATACCACACAGGCTCAAGAGAATACACCAATAACTCTGTCGGGGTCTGGATACCACACATGCTCATGAAATATACTGATATCTGCTAGAGATACATCTGAAAACAAGAGAGAACAACCTAGCTTATGCTTCGGATGCATATGTTTGAAAATAGCGTAATGCTCCATACGAAATGGAAATGCTACACGTTTGGGAAGATTTTATGCACAATGCAAATGCAAAGGAACCACTTTGTCGCTACTGCGAAAAAGGGCCCGCAAAGACAGAAGAGTCGGCACCGTTCGTTATTTATCCCAAAGAGAGGGAAAGGAAACGATCAAAGAAAACCTACGAAAAAGGGAAAAGACAGGTCATCGCAACCAAATCTTGGGTTCGTGAGTCGGTTACGCAAGGGGAAGGTATAAGCACCCCTCACGTCGGTTGTACTCAACGAGATCCATGCTTGTTGTCTATCTAAAAGGGTGTTAATATATCAAAAGGCTGGCTCACATGCACAAAAGAAAAGAAAAGACACTCGATAAAGCATCGTCTCTTTATGCCTATGTATTCCCTCGTGCGATGGGAAAGTCAGAGTCAACGTAGTTCGGAAAACTACGGGTGAAAGGGGGGAAGGTTGCTCGCGAAGACATCACTCTCTTGTGCCTATGTATCCTCATCTGGTATGAAAAATTCGAGCAAAATTAGTTCGGGTTGACACGACCATCGATTGGTTCAAGTGTTTTAATTGAGTAGGGTTAAACCTCCGTTCTAGTAGTTAGGGACGATACCTGTTTGCAGTAGAACCAAGACTTAACACACTCTTTCTGAAAATGATTTTCGAACAATCCCGAAGGATAAAAAGGTTTGATGTTTTGTTTTGTGTTTTTTAAACAAGTAGTGAATTGAGTTGGGTTTGTAACTCATATTGCACTAAAGACTATGACTTGAGAGCGAATGCGTTGCATATCGCCCAAAGGGCATATGCTAAACACTCTAGACAGATTGAGAGGAGGCCCCTCAACTATTATTCCTCAAGTACTTAAGGCTCATAGTGTAAAACATTTATTATCCTTTGCTAAATATCTTAAGATTTTTAGGAGATGAGAAGAGAAGACACAAACTCTAAGGGGAACTGAACCCTAATGTTATCATGCAAAGTGCTCCTAAAGTTGGGATTAAGAGGGGAAATCTATCCTAATGTTATCATGCAAAGGATTGAACACCTAATGTCTCTCCTACTCCCATCTTAAACAGAGGGATTAGGAATCCTAAGGGATCATGGCAAAAGACCAAGTAAGCACATAGCAATTCAATCACAAATGAAAAGAGATGAAGAAGACTTAAACAAGTCAATGCAAAAAAAGATGCGAGCATGAAATGCAAGAATGCAACAAGACTCAAAAACAAGAGACTCAAACACAAAGAAATGACTTAAACAAGTTAACAAGAGATAAGATGAAATGGGAGAAGCAAGCTCCTACAACCATCAACCATCAATCATCACAAAAGAATGGTGCCATCCTAAGATGCACACACAAAGAAAAGAGGGAGGAAAAAAGTGTGGGGCAGCAACCACCACAAGCACATCTCAACCATACAATTCCTTAAGATCAAGCAAAGCAATGCAAATGGTCAATGCAAAACAAACACCAATGTTCATGACAAACTCAAAGTGAAAACATAAGCACCAAGTCATCATGAACAAGTGTCAAATCACATGGGGCAGAAGTGAATCACAAATGGAATGATCCAAATTCAGAGTCGAAACAACAAGCAAGCACAAGAATGATCATGTCACATTGAAGAACCAAAGTTCAAACAATTATCTCACACTTTGAACAAGTGGAAAGACATAATTCAAAGAACACTTGTGGCACAAGGTATACATCCAAGAATGAGGAAACATGTCGAAATAATCCACATAAATGCATCACATCAATCCATGAAGGTTACATGTGGAAAGAAACCCAACATGCTTGAAAACAACCAAAAAAGACATTCTGGTTAAGTGTTAACCGGTTAATGCATTTGGTTAACCGGTTAACCACTTGAAAATTTCAGAAAGTACACTGGTTAACCTATTAACCAATTTGGTTAACCCGTTAACATTGTACCAGAAGCAGAAAAATAGCAATTCAAAAGCACTTTCAACAATTAATTCAATGTACAATCATCCAAATGATCATGTAATCAATTATGCACGAATTTAACACCAAAAATCAATGATCAAACATCAATTAAACTTAAACAAGCATTGAGATCACAAAGATCAAATATCAAAATCAACAAAATGGATCAAAAAGCATCAAAAGCCATAGATCTACATTGTGATTATCCAAAAAAGCTCAAAACAGAATTAGATCTAGAATTGCCAACCTACAAAGCGGAGATTTGCTTTGGTGAGTGTTGATTCACTTGAAATGAGTAGACCCAAGCAAGAAACCCATAGATTCTTCAAGATCCAAGAGCTTTCTTGTTATAGAAATGAAGATCAAGCAAGGTCAAGCAAAAACGATCCAAATAAGCACTTCCAAATTCAGATCCAAATCCAAACGAAAATTGAATGGTGAATTGAAGATAATGGAGATAAATGATGGAGGTTTAGCTCTAGAATTCTATGATTCCAATGAAGAATCAAATAACTCAAGTGAGAGCTCTAATGGAGGTTTTGGAGAGAAAATTCCAAGAGTGAGAGTGAAATCTGAAAATGAAATGTAATTGTGAGGATTCTCCCTTGAGGTTTGGAGCAAATTCACTTAAATTTGCTCTAGGTTTGGAGTAGAATGTAATTTGGAGTGAGGTTATGAAAATTGGAATGGGATTAGGAATGGAAAGTGGGAAGGAAATTGAATTAATTTTGAAAGTTAATCCAAATTTAAAGTGATTCTAGATCCTTCTTCTGGTGTAAAATCAAATTCACAAGTGATCAAAATAGACCACAAAAGTGACAGCATTGAAAATGCACATTATTGGGCAAATTTCGCTTTGGTTAATCGGTTAACCATTTTGGGTAATCAGTTAACGCCTTGAAATTTTGAATTTTGGCGCCTTTTGGAGGGAATCTTGCACATTTGCCCGCTTTTACCGTTCTGAGACCTGTTAAGCCTCTGAAACTTGCCTTTGCCTATTATAACTTTAAGGACGTCTGAGATAGCCTGGGTGTTGTCTCCTGATCTGAAAATTATCCTGGTGAATAAAATTAAATCGACTGCTCGATCGCTGGGAAAAATAAATGTCAGAGCCTCTGATGCTCGTTGTTTAGACTCTTGCACCCAAAAGAGAACCCTAAGCCACAGAAATACTTTGATCCCCTACCTCAAGAACAAATGCTATGATATGCAGAAATGCAAAAATGAAATGAAACATAAGCCAAGTACAAGAAATGGTTGGTCAAATTTTGGGGTACAACAGCTGCCCCTATTCAAACGACTTGGACCTGAAGGGATGAAAAGCGAACGACTTTCAAACTTTCAAGGTAAAAGACGGTTGAATACCAAAGAACCTGGAAATTTGCCTACCGCAAAAGAAATTGTAACTGATAACTGTAATTAATAAACTCTATTAGGGAAAATGTGACAGGATGAAAGCATCTGTCAAGGACATGCCAATCTGTCGGGGTATGGATACCGCACAGGTAAAAATAGATCATAATCTGCCGGGATCTGGATACCGCACAGGCAAAAAGATAAACCGGTGGAAGCCGGGGTCTGGATACCGCACAGGCTAAGGAAATAAATCGGTGGAAGTCGGGGTCTAGATATCGCATAGGCTAAGGAAATAAACCGGTGGAAGCCGGGGTCTGGATACGGCACAGGCTTAAGCCAATAGAACCAATGAAAGCCAGGGTCTGGATACCGCACAGGCTAAGGAAATAAACTGGTGGAAGTCGGGGTCTGGATACCGCACAGGTAAAAGATAAACCGATGGAAACCGGGGTCTGGATACCGCACGGGCTAAAGAAATAAACCGGTGGAAGCCGGAGTCTGGATACGGCACGGGCTAAAGAAATAAATTGGTGGAAGCCGGGGTCTGGATACCGCACTGGCTTGAGCAAATAGAACCGATGAAAGCCGAGGTCTGAATACCGCACGGGCTAAGGAAATAAACCGGTGGAAGCCGGGGTCTGGATACCGCACAAGCTTGAGCCAATAGAGCCGGTGGAAGTCGGGGTCTGGATACTGCACATGCTAAAGAAAGCAAACCGGTGAAAGTCGGGGTCTGGATACCGCACGGGCTAAAGAAAGCAAACCGGTGGAAGCCGGGGGTCTGGATATCGCACAAGTAAAAAGATAAACTGATGGAAGCCGGGGTCTGGATACTGCGCGGGCTAAAGAAATAAACCGGTGTTAGCCAGGGTCTGGATACCGCACGGGATAAAGAAATGAACTGGTGTAAGCCGGGGTCTGGATACTGTACGGGCTAAAGATAAACCGGTGGAAGCCGGGGTCTAGATACCGCACGGGCTTGAGCCAATGGATCCGGTGGAAGCCGGGGTCTGGATACCGCACAGGCTAAAAATAAATCATTGACCGGGGTCTGGATACCATGCAGGCTCAAGAGAATATACCTTTGTCTGCTGGAGATACAACTGGAAACAAGAGGTAACAACCTGGCCTATGCTTCGAATGCACATGTTTGAATATGGCGTAATGCTCCATACGAAATGGAAATGCTACGCATTTGGGAGGATGTTATGTATAATGCAAAATGCAAAGGAATCGCTCCAGCAAAATAAATGTTGAAGAGACGAAGCCAACTCCATTGGGGATGACCGGGTGCGCCAAGTATGATTAGACTTTTGTTGGGAGGAACAAGCCCTGGATGGCTTCCTGGAAAATGAACTCTCTTGGGTATAATTTCTCTGCTGAGAACAAAATTCACTTCGCTGGGGATCAAACCAACCCTGATGAGGAAAACAGCCCTGGATGGCCTACCAGAATACAACTCTTCTGGGGGAACAAACGACTTGATTGGGGAGAGAAAATCTACTATACTGGGGAAATTAGCCCTGGATGGCCTTTTAGAATACGACTCTACCGGGGAATAAAGCAAACTGTGGGGAATTATTCCGCTCTGCCGGGGATTCCACTCTGCTGGAGATTGAATTCGCTATTTGCTAGGGATAATGAATAAGATTTACTGGGAAGATATCCCAAGCCCTTTCTGCCAAGGATGGAGAATAACAATTCTCTGGGTCAATCCCACTCTGCGGGGAAGAAAACCACTCCAGTGACTTCGCTGGGGATCCACAGGGGATAAAAATTAATTGGGGAAATATCCCAAAGGAAACTCACTCTGACGAATACCAATGATCGACTAGATTCTGTGACGGATAACAACTACATTGGGGATCACCCAATGAGGGAATCAGCATCTACCTCTGCTTGGGATCGCCCAATGAGGGAATCAGCATCTACCTCTGCTTGGGAAGATGAGCAATAAACTCAACAATATCCACTTCCGCCTGGGGATGAGTCAAGGACCTAGACTCTGAGGGGAAAGGAGTCAAAGATTTAGACTCTGTGGGGGAAACAACATTGCACTCGCTCCACTGCTAGGGATAATCCCAAATCTACTTGTTAAGGGATAGATGCATACCACAACTGGGGGAACCTCAGTTTTGACCCTCTGGGAATGACCTTGCTATCCACCTACCATGGGATAAGATATATGTATTTGAACTGTTGAGAATAGGTGTACACGCTCCACCTGCTGGGGATGGCTCTACTCTGACGGGGATGTCAATCTCGACCTGCTGAGGATAACCTTGATCACATGTAATCCCAACCTGCTGGGGAAAAACTAGTCCCGATCTACTGAGGATGAATGCAATCTCAAACTGTTGGGGAGAGAAGACCAAAGATGCCAGCCTCACTTCTCTGTTGGGGTAATGACCAAATATGCCAGCTTGCTGGAGACTTCGTGTTCTTGAAATGAGCTATTCCAAAATGAGCCCTTGAAAAACTTTGCCCCTGTCTGATCTTTGGGACAGTTCATCTTGAAAATAAAAGCTTGCCATGAGATAACCTCGAGATGGCTTGCCCTAGAATCTGTATCATGAAAGGATTCGTCCCTGGTTGACCAACTCTGATAAGCTCTGAAGATATGGAGAGGAACAATTCTTTTGTTTCCAATCTTTCCCCAGCCTGTGGGATCTCTGTAAAAACTTCCTTGAGAGGAAACCTGAAATCTCTATACCCCGATGGTTTGACATGAACTGCCTCAGCATTCCAAACATTGAAGAGGCGCTTCAAGTTAATTGCCTTCTGGATAAGAATAGCTCTTGGGCTCTTAGGGTAACCTGCCCCAGCCTTGCAATGACTTTGCCCCTGATTGACTGATTTATGGAGCAGTACCTCTAACTTCGAGAGATCTATCGAATCTCAATCTGGTTGCCCTCAGATTAACTGACTTTCGGATGGCTGACTCCCATTATGTGATCTTTTGATATGACTTGCCCCGGTTCAACGGAGTATTCAGGCGTTCTGCATTTTATCACGATCGAACTTTCCACTGTGGAAACTTTCCTGATGTCAAGTGCTTACCCGCAAGTAAAATAAATTGTTCTGCACAAAAGATAATACTAATGCAATGCATATGACAGTTTTGAAATCCGAGTCTATTCACTGGGAAAAGGTTGTGACATATAGTGAACGAATCACTTATCAGAATGTCAACATTAATACCAACATAGTAAGAGGAATCCTTTTAGGAGTCAGTTTCAACACGATCTTTACCGAAGTATGCTTTTGAAACAAAACTTCTTCAATTAGGACTTTTGAAGGTTGTAACTTGGTCAGGTTCACGGTTTGAAAGAAAGGATAGAAGGCTTAAAGTTTGTTTTAACCCACCCATTCTCCTTGATGTTCTTCAATCCTATATTCAACTAATTCGACACAAGCGCTCACCTTTCAAAGGTTAGTATTGAAGGTGAGAAAATACTTAGAAGGGGGGTTGAATAAGTATGAAGATAAAAACTTAGAAATAAAACTCAAGTATTTTTATCCTGGTTCGTTGAACTCAACTACTCCAGTCCACCCTTCCTAGAGTGATTTGCCTTTCTCAATCAAGGACTTAATCCACTATTTAATCAACTGATTACAATAGTAAGCACTAAGAACAACTGTTCAAAGTCTTCTCAAGAACTACTGATCCTAACTGGATCTTCTTAAGGTTTTCTTACAATCAAATGTAATAACAAATACAAGTGTTTAAATTGCTTCTAACAAGCTTTATCACAACTGTGATTTTTCACTTAAAGTTAAGAACAAAGAAATTAATTCTAAAAGAGAATGTGAATAGTATGTGAGCTTTGAATATTGATTTCTTTCTTGATAAAACGTCAACTGAAGAAGATGGGTGAAGACTTGCTTTTATAGGCAGCTGATCCAAGGAGAGCTTCACGTTGAGAAGAATGCCCAAAAGGTCTGAGCCTTTTTGTCTTCACATCAAGTGACCTTTCCTAGAAGAAGAAAGCACAGAGAAATCTTTTTTGTCTGTGTTCTTGTGTCTAGCACAAATAAGGAAAGAGTCGTTTGAATTATTGCAACGGATATAATCTTGAATTCTTCTTCAATTTTCAGCAAGATTCATCAGAGTCTAATTTGATCAGAGCCTTCTGATGTTGATCAGAGTTTTGCTAAATCAGAGTCTTCTGCAGCAGGTGTGCTTTTAGCGTGTGTAAGTTCAGAGCATGTTTGAGTTAGATCCTCAGTACTGGCAGCTTTAGTACTTTCAGAATCTTCTGTAGTAATTATGCTTTGAAAACTCTTCATACAGAATTCTTCTTTGGTTCAGATGCTTCTGACTTGCTTCAGATTCTTCTGGAGCTTCTGCTTCAGATTCTTCTGGAGCTTCTGCTTCAGATCCTTCTGGAGGCTACGCTCAGGATCTTCTGTTGGCAGCATTCAGAATCTTCTAATGGATGCATCTGGCGCTTCAGAGTCTAGCATATTTCTTATGTTCAGTTCTGATTTGCTTCTGGAGTGATAATTATTTTGATATCTGCAGCAAACACTCTCAAGCAAATTTTAGAGTATATAATTCTTAATTACAAAATTTCATAATAGTTATCATCAAAACATAGAGATATTATTAAGAACCAATCTGTGTTCTAACAATCTCCCCCTTTTTGATGATGACAAAAACATCAGAAATTTTGTTTAATTGAAAATATAATAATTATAACTCCCCCTGAGATAATGAATCTCCCCCTAAGTTAAATACAAATAAGAAATAGAAACGTCCCTTTTGTCTTGAGTATTTTTCAGAGTTAGAGCTTGATTGTTCTTTAACATTTGAAAGTCAGAGTGTCTTGCATATTTCAGAGTCTGAGTCTGATAATTGATAAATGATCTGAGAGTCTCAAAGTTTCTTTACAGAGTGTACTTATCAAATGTTCTTAAATACTTAGAGTTAATGTTAGATAAAATTGATATGTCTGAAGTTTCATTCTGGTGAAGTTTAATTAAACAGTTCAGATCTATATTTTCTCCCCCTTTTTTTGTCATAAGCAAAAAGTAAAAAACAAACTTTGAAAAGACAAATAAAAGGAAACAGTAAAAGAGATAGATCAAGTGGAGAAAACTTTGAAACATGTATTCATTCAATTCAGAGCAAGAGTACATACATCAGAAGATATTCAAAGAATACATATGCAAACATCAGATGCAAACTTCAGAATGAAAAAAATAAACTAAGAGTGTTTTGACAAAAGCATCTTCAACAGATCCGTGATCTCAGAGGAGGACTGTTCTTGCTTTGACATCCACTTAGCCATTGTTTCATTCTTCTGATCCTGTTGGGACATCCACTGAGTCATGTCTTCAGACTTCTTATCCTGTTTAGCCATCCATGACTTGATCTCTGATTGACCAGCTTCCAGAAATGCAATCTTATCTTCAAGATCTGGATGTTCTTTCTTAATCTCAGATGAAGAAGGTGGAACAGTTTCTGAAGTTTGAACAGAGTCAATTTCCATATGGACTTCAGAGCTTGGAGCAGTAGAGCCAGAAGGATGTTCTGTCAGAGTCATGGCCAGAGGGTTGTCTTCAGATGCAGATTCAGTAGTTTCTTCTGATGATAGAGGAGCATCTGTAAGAAGCAGTGGTCCAGATCTCTTGACAGTCCAAAATAGACTTCTTGCAGCTTCAGCAAATCTGAGCTTTGCATCATCAGAACATATGTTCTTCAGATTTGATGCTACAATGTTGAATCTGTTGATGAAGCCATTCCAGATGACATCAGATTCTTGTGCATCCATTGTTGTTGAACACTTCCTCTGTACAGTACCTAAATACAACTGTATTTCTTGCAAAAAAACATGTAAATAAATTATCAACATTTAGTCTAGGTTTGGGTTGTAACAGAGTCTCCAAGGTAATTGGCTTTGGTTGGGGAGTAGGTGGAAATATGGATTTGTGAATGGAGATCAGAGGAGGAGGGTAGTATGGTATGAAGGGAATTTCAGGGGATTTATCAGGTTTTGATCTGTTCAGAGCATTTATCAAACATGGTTTGGCAGTTGGGGTATGAGAAACAACATCAAATGGTTTATCTGAGTAAGGTTTGAAAGCAGATTTTGCAGGTTTATCAGAAGCAGCAGGTTTATCAGATGAAGCAGGTTTAGCAGAAGTAACAGCTTTTGCAGATTTAGCAGAGTATGATATTGTAGCTAATGAACCTACTTCTGACATTGATTTAATATATGTTAGAAGCACAGATGGTAGAGTGATTGTAAGTTTGGGTTTGAAAGGAGTGATAGGGTCAGATGGTTCAACTCTGTCATAGAAATCTTTGAGTTTGAAACCATAGGAAAGGTTGTGAAGATAAGATGAGAATGGATTGCACGAGGTAGAATTTACAGATGTTCTTGGTGTAGATGTTGGGATAGGATTTGTAATGAGAATTTCAGATGATGGTTTAGGTGTGGGAGTAGGATCTGGAATAAGAACTTTAGAAGAAATAGGGGGTTCTGGTTGGTTTACCTCAGAGTCTCTGTGAGAGGGGGATACCAGAAAATCTGGGTGTATGTCAGATTCTGAGGAATTGGATGAAGTGGTTGGTGTGCAAGAGGTAGAGGATACTTGAAACACAGTTTTTAGTGGTGTAACATCAAGAACTTCTGTCTCAGGGATGTTGGTTCCAGATGGTAGAGTTGATTCTGAAGGATTTTCAGAGGGTTTTGATGGGGGTTCAGAGGTGGGTGGATCGGATGAAATTTTTATTGGTTCAGAGGTAACTGGAACAGATGTTACTTTTATAGGTTGAGAAATAATTGGTACAGATGCAGTGGGTTTAGATGTGATTGGTGATGGTTTTTCTGGTTGTTTTGCTTGTTGTTGTGTTTGTGGTTGATCAGATTGTTTTTTAGGTTGTTGTGTTTGTTGTGATACAGATTGTTTTTCTTGTGGTTGTTGTTGTTGTTCAGATGGCTTTTCTTTGAGTTGTTCAGATGGTTTTTCTTTTGGTTGTTCAGAGGGTTTTTCTTTTGGTTTTTATGATTGTGGTTTTTGTGGTGCAGATGGTTTTGTAGGTATTTGTGGATTCTGAATTTGTGGTTTTGTTGTTGTTGGTTTTGGTACAGATGATTGTTTTACATATGAGATTGAAATAGGATTAGATGATTTTTGAGGAGATGGAGCAGAAACATGAGGTGGAGCAGTAACAGATTGATTTTGTGTAGAGGGTGGTTTTGGAATAAACTTAACAGATGAATCATTTATAACAATAGTATTTGCAGAAGATACAGAAGATTTGGTACCTTTAATCTTGATTCTTTTTGCTGGTACAGAAGGAGTGGCTCCTCTTTAGCAGCTTCTGAGGCTTCTCAGCAACCTTGGGCTTCTCTGAACAGGTGCAGCTTCTGCTTCTGATTGAGTTCTCTTTCTTGGTGTCTCTTCTACTACAACAGACAATGGTTCCCTTGCTCTCTTTATAATATCTGCAGGAATAGGCTTTCCTTCTGCCTTGCAATCATCAATATATCTAACTACAATTTCCCTTGGTTCTTCATCATAGAACAGAGGGTAGTCATCTATTGGGATTCTCTTCTGACTCAGTTCAGTAATGTTCAGCTTCTTGGGTGTTGTTGTGAGTTCTTCTACTATTTTTAGTCTCTGAAGACTTTTGGCATTCAGAGGCTTTCCAAGAGTGAATTCCAGTTCTTCTGTGACTCCAGCAGCATACAGAGCAGTTACAAGTCCATTTTCTGTTAGAAGATCTGAGATTAACCTTCCAAAAGGAATCCAAGTTCTGATCTTCTGATCTTTTTCCTTCACATATTCTCTAGAGGCATTTATATGATTCCATAGGTGCATAAACAGAATATATGGAAGATCTACCTTGGTGCTCTAACTTAAGTAGTACATAAAGTAGAGTTGTTCATTATTGACATAGTCTGGAGAGTTTGTAGACTTTCTGTGATGAATGCATCCCATGAAAATCTTAGCCCGGATCTTGTAGTCAGGCTTCAGATCTTTGAACTTATTAGAAGCTTGTCCAGCAGTCATCACTTCTTCATAGACTTCATCCATATCTACACGCCCAGCTGGCAAGTGTGATACTCCATCTGTTTCCTCATATCCAATGAGTTTTCTAATCAGATCTTCTGTGATGATTATCTCTTTGCCCAGAACAGAAGATAAAATGAACTTAGGGTATACAGAGGCATGTATCCAGAATTCTTTTACCAGAAGGGGGTAGACTGGTTCAAAAAGTATGTCAAAATACTTCACCCATCCTTGAGCATCTATAATGGAGCAAAACTCAAACCCATTCTCAGCCAGTGAATCAAATTCTACCATTGATTCACAGAGAACCTCCAGTTTTTCAATAGGTGTTAGCAATGTTCTCTTTGGTGGTGTATAAGGAGTCACACCCATATTAGCAGAAGTAACTGCAGCCATGGTTGATTGAAATTGTGCAGCAGTTGATGATGAAGTTGCCATTGAAGATGAGTTTGTCAAACGCTTAGGGTTTTTGTGAAGAGAGAAGAGGAGACAGAAATGCATAAACAAATGAGATGTGAAAAGTGTGAATGTGGTGAGAAGTGTGATATTTATACTAAACACATAGGCATACAAACAGTCAGATAAAGCACGTTCTCACAAAGCATTTAATGAAAAGAATAAAAATTATTTCAAGCATTTATTGATTCTGACAATTTGGGGGGGAAAATCAAGATTTTCACTATTCAAACTTCACCTCAAACGTCTCTTCAGTAGTGTACACGCCACCTTTGCAGATTTGGAGTGACACGTGTTTGCTTGCATGTGCTTCTGAATTCTCTTTGAGAAATGAAACGTTAACCAACGTTCAGATCCTCTGAGGATTGTTAGTTCAGAGTTTCACAAGAAAATAATTAAAGAAAATGAATAAGTAATCAGAAGAAATACTTCAGAGCATTAGGCATTTTTGCATCTGTAAAATTTGCTTCTGACAAATATTATTCTGGACACAAATCCATACCAATATTTTTCAGAATAAATTTGAATCTATCTTCAACAAGGGGTTTTGTGAAAATGTCTGCCCACTGATGATCTGTATCAACAAAGGCTAAATTTATGATTCCCTTCTGAACATAGTCTCTGATGAAATGATGCTTAATTTCTATATGTTTTGCCTTAGAGTGTAAAATGGGATTTTTAGACAAACATATAGCAAAAGTATTATCACAGAAAATAGAAATGTTACTTTCAAATATCTGATGATCTTCTAGCTGACTTTTCATCCAGAGCATCTGCGTGCTACATCCAGCAGCAGCAATATATTCTGCCTCTGTGGTTGATAATGCAATTGTGGGTTGCTTCTTGTTGTACCAAGAGATTAGATTTCTTCCTAGAAATTGACAACTTCCAGAAGTACTTTTTCTTTCCACTCTATCTCCAGCATAGTCAGCATCACAGAATCCAACTAATTTGAAATCATCAGATTTTCTGTAACACAAACCCACATTAGAAGTACCTTTCAGATACCTTAGAATCCTCTTGACAGCTGTCAAGTGTGATTCTCTAGGATCTGATTGGAATCTAGCACACAAGCATACACTGAACAATATGTCAGGTCTAGAAGCAGTTAAGTAAAGAAGAGATCCTATCATACCTCTGTAGAGTTTCTGATCTACTTTCTTACTTACATCTTCCTTGCCTAGTGAGCTAGTTGGATGCATGGGAGTCTTTTCCAGCTTACTATCAATCATGTTAAATTTCTTTAGAAGTTCTTTAACATATTTGGTCTGATGTATGTAAGTGCACTCTGGAGTTTGATTGACTTGAATTCCCAGAAAGAATTTCAGTTCTCCCATCATGCTCATTTCAAATTCTGCCTGCATACATTTAGCAAACTCCTTTCCCAGCATAGTATTGGTAGATCCAAATATTATATCATCCACATAAATTTGACAAATTAGAAGATCTTTCTTAAATGATTTACAAAAGAGTGTTGTGTCCACTTCGCCTCTGATGAAATTTTTCTCCAGAAGAAAATTGCTCAATCTCTCATACCAAGCTCTGGGAGCTTGTTTTAAACCATACAGAGATTTCTTTAGTTTGAAAACATGATCTGGAAAATTTTCACTCTCAAAACCAGGAGGCTGGTGAACATAAACTTTTTCTTCTATAATACCATTTAGAAAGGCACTTTTAACATCCATCTGATACAGAGTGATGTTATTTTGTCCAGCAAATGAAATAAGAAGGCGTATAGATTCTAACCTTGCCACTGGAGCATAAGTTTCAGTATAATCAATACCTTCTTGTTGACTGTACCCTTGAGCAACAAGCCTTGCCTTATTTCTTTCAACTTCTCCTTTCTCATTAAGCTTATTTCTGAAGACCCATTTAGTTCCAATTACATTGAATCCTTTTGGTCTTTAAACTAAATCCCACACATCATTTCTGGTGAACTAATTTAACTCTTCTTGCATGGCAATAATCCAATCATTGTCTTGCAGAGCTTCATCTACAGAAGTTGGTTCAATTTCTGACACCAGTCCAAATAATGATGCTTCAGATGATCTTAGAAAGGATCTTGTTCTGATGGGATCATCCTTCTTTCCAATTATAACATTCTCTGGATGAGAAGTTTTGATTCTGGAAGATGATCTTCTAACAGTTGATTCTTCAGAAATGTTTAAATTGTTCATCTGAGAAGTTAAAGAAATTGCCTCTGAAGTTGCTTCTGGTTCCTTCACTTGAGCTTTGTCTGCCTCTGAGCCTTCAGAGTCTGTGAAGACTACTTCTCTATCTGCAGAGTTTTCAGATTGCTTTGCCTTTTTACTGCCAAGCTTATCATCAAATCTAACATGAATAGATTCTTCCACAATCTGTGTCTCAGTGTTGTATACTCTGTAGCCTTTAGAGCGTTCAGAATATCCAAGCATGAAACACTTCTGTGCTTTCGAATCAAACTTGTTCAGATTTTCTTTAGTATTTAACATATAACAAATACATCCAAAAGGGTGAAAATATGAAATGTTGGGCTTTCTGTTCTTCCACAATTCATATGGAGTCTTCTCCAGAAGAGGTCTTACAGACACTCTGTTCTGAATGTAACAGGCTATGTTGATTGCTTCTGCCCAAAAGTGTTTTGCCAGATTAGTCTCATTGATCATGGTTCTGGCCATTTCTTGCAGAGTTCTATTTTTCCTCTCTACAACCCCATTTTGTTGTGGAGTTCTAGGACAGGAAAAATCATGAGCAATGCCATTTTCATTAAAATATTTTTCAAAATATTTATTTTCAAATTCACCACCATGATCACTTCTGACTTTTATAATTTTGAAATCTTTTTCATTCTGGACTTGTTTATAGAAGTCAAAGAACACAGAATGTGACTCATCCTTGTGTTTTAAGAACTTTACCCATGTCCATCTACTATAGTCATCAACAATGACTAATCCATACTTCTTGCCTCTGATGGATGCAGTTTTCACTGGTCCAAACAGATCAATATGAAGTAATTCTAGTGGTCTAGAAGTAGAAACAACATTTTTTTATTTAAAAGATGATTTTGAAAACTTCCCTTTTTGGCATGCTTCACAAAGAGCATCTGAGGTGAACTTCAGATTAGGAAGTCCTCTGACAAGATTAAGTTTATTAATCTGAGATATACGTCTCATATTAATATGTCCCAATATTCTGTGCCAGACCCATTGCTCCTCATTAACAGACAAGAGGCATTTAACATTTTGAACTTTAAGTTCTGAAAGATTTATTTTATAAATGTTGTTTTTCCTCTTACCACTAAATAGGATAGAGCCATCATTTTGACTAATAGTTTTACAACATTTTTTATTAAAGGTAATATCATAACCATTGTCACTTAATTGACTTATGGACAATAAGTTATGCTTTAATCCTTCTATAAGTAAAACATTAGTGATAAAGGGAAGTTTACCATTTCCAATGCTGCCAGATCCAATGATCTTGCCTTTTTGATTCCCTCCAAATTTCACATCACCTCCAGATCTAAGCTCCAGACTTTTGAACATAGACTTTTCTCCTGTCATATGTCGCGAGCATCCAGAGTCCAGGTACCATGATTGGCGTCCTGACCTTGCTGCTAAGAACATCTGCAACAGGGATTATTTTACTTTTAGGTACCCAGATCTTCTTGGGTCCTTTAGGGTTAGTTATTCTGAAGGTTTGTATAAACTTCTGTTTTTCAACATAAGGTTTACTCTGACTAGCCTTAGATTTAAACACATGAATATTCTTTTCAGAACGTGTTTGTTCAATATCATTCAAGTGACCAAATTTAAAGTGTGAATATAAAGGAGTTTTCTTGATGATAATTTTATCAACAGGTTTTGGATTTAAATCCTTTTCAGAGGAAGATTCATATCCAATTCCTTTTCTGTTATTTCTGCTAACTCCATAGATCATAGAAGCCATTTTGCTCCTATCTATGCTTTTAGCAAGAAACTTCTGAAAGCTATAATCATATTTTTCCAAAATATTTTTGCATTCAGATTCAGTTTCAGAATCAGAGTTTTGTTGAGCTAATTCATAATCATTTTTCAATTTTAAATTCTTTTCATTTAGCTCAGCTACTTCTGATTTGAGAATATTATTCTCAGATACAAAATTGTTGTGACGCTTCTTGTATTTGAGTTTAATATTGTTATAGCTCTTCAGAACTTCTGATAAAACTTTGATATGTTCTTCTTTAGTGAGTTTAGCCATTACCTCTTCAGATTCAGAGTCAGATTCAGATCTTGAAGTTCCTTCCTCCTGATCTTCATGTCTGCCATCAAAGCTACATTGGCACATTCCTCTTCTGACTCAGATTCAGATTCAAATGTATCTGAATCATCCCAGGTGGCCATTAGAACCTTTTTTTTCTTATCAAATTTTCTTTTAGGCTTTTCTTTCAGCACCTTTGGACATTCATTTTTGTAATGTCCAGGTTCTTTACATTCATAACAGACAACCTCCTTTTTGCCAGATCTTTTGTGTCCAGAAGATTCTTTTCTTTGGTCAGGCTTCCTGAAGTTTCTGAACTTCTTTCCTTTATGCTTCCAGAGTTTGTTTATTCTTCTGGACAGCATGGATAGTTCATCTTCATCTTCAAATGAGGATTCTTCAGAGCTTTCCTCTATTACCTGCAATGCTTTAGCAGATTTATTAGATTTTAAAGCAATAGATTTACCTTTCTTTTGAGGTTCATCTTCCTCAAGTTCAATTTCATGACTTCTTAGTGAACTGATCAGTTCCTCCAAGGAGATCTTGTTCAAATATTTATCCATTTTCAGCGCAGTCACCATAGGTCTCCATCTGGTAGGTAAGCTTCTGATGATCTTTTTCACATGATCAGCAGTAGAGTATCCTTTATCCAGAACCTTTAGTCCAGCTGTAAGTATTTGATATCTGGAGAACATAGCTTCAACAGATTCAGAGTCTTCCATCTTGAAAGCGTCATACTTCTGGATCAGAGCCAGAGCCTTTGTTTCCTTGACTTAAGAGTTTCCCTCATGATTCATTTTTAAAGATTCAAACATGTCAAATGCAGTTTCCCTATTTGTAATTTTTTCATACTCAGTGTAAGATATTGCATTTAACAATATTGTTCTGGCCTTGAGGTGATTTCTAAATTCCTTCTTCTGAGCATCTGTCATAGATTTTCTGTCTACTTTCTTGCCATTCCCATCAGTGGGATGAACATATCCATCTATGACCAGATCCCATAAATCAGCATCATATCCAAGGAAAAAACTTTCAATTCTGTCTTTCCAATAATCAAATTTCTCCCCATCAAACATAGGGGGTTTTGTGCTGATTCTGTCCCTTTCTTCATATTTGTTGTTAATGTTAGACATTGTATTATCAGCCATAGTAACAACCAAATATATATCAAAGTATTTCTCACTGGATCTTTACTGTCACTGTGAAGTGGTAGCACACAGAACTGGAGCTCTGATGCCAACTGAAGGTGAGAAAATACTTAGAAGGGGGCTTGAATAAGTATGAAGATAAAAACATAGAAATAAAACTCAAGTATTTTTATCCTGGTTCGTTGAACTCAACTACTCCATTCCACCCTTCCTAGAGTGATTTTCCTTTCTCAATCAAGGACTTAATCCACTATTTAATCAACTGATTACAATAGTAAGCACTAAGAACAACTGTTCAAAGTCTTCTCAAGAATTACTGATCCTAACTGGATCTTCTTAAGGTTTTCTTACAATCAAATGTAATAACAAATACAAGTGTTTAAATTGCTTCTAACAAGCTTTATCACAACTGTGATTTTTCACTTAAAGTTAAGAACAAAGAAATTAATTCTAAGAGAGAATGTGAATAGTATGTGAGCTTTGAATATTGATTTCTTTCTTGATAAACCGTCAACTGAAGAAGATGGGTGAAGACTTGCTTTTATAGGCAGCTGATCCAAGGAGAGCTTCACGTTGAGAGGAGTGTCCAAAAGGTCTGAGCCTTTTGTCTTCACATCAAGTGACATTTCCTAGAAGAAGAAAGCACAGAGAAATCCTTTTTGTCTGTGTTCTTGTGTCTAGCACAAATAAGGAAAGAGTCGTTTGAATTATTGCAACGGATATAATCTTGAATTCTTCTTCTTCAATTTTCAGCAAGATTCACCAGAGTCTAATTTGATCAGAGCCTTCTGATGTTGATCAGAGTTTTGCTAAATCAGAGTCTTCTGCAGCAGGTGTGCTTTTAGCGTGTGTAAGTTCAGAGCATGTTTGAGTTAGATCCTCAGTACTGGTAGCTTTAGTACTTTCAGAATCTTCTGTAGTAATTATGCTTTGAAAACTCTTCATATAGAATTCTTCTTTGGTTCAGATTCTTCTAACTTGCTTCAGATTTTTCTGGAGCTTCTGCTTCAGATCCTCTGGAGGCTACGCTCAGGATCTTCTGTTGGCAGCATTCAGAACCTTCTAATGTATGCATCTGGCGCTTCAGAGTCTAGCATATTTCTTATGTTTAGTTCTGATTTGCTTTTGGAATGATAATTATTTTGATATCTGCAGCAAACACTCTTAGGCAAATTTTAGAGTATATAATTCTTAATTACAAAATTTCATAATAGTTATCATCAAAACATAGAGATATTATTAAGAACCAATTTGTGTTCTAACAAGTATGACAAGAGTGATGGTTCAAGAAACCACAAGTTTTTGGAGTGACAGTCACTCGCTTTTCGTCTTTTGGTGCCTGGAGTCACACGACTTTGTTTTTCATCATTTTTTTGTATTTCCCCATTTTTTCCTGGACTGACTCTTTTGAGTTTCTTTTGATTTCAAAGTCCAGCGGGATGCCCTAATTTTTTCCTAAGCCACTTGTTTTCAAGTTATTGACCTAGGAGACTTCTTCTTTTGATTCTTTTCTTTTTTTATCTTTCCTCTTTTTTATTTTTTATCGGAACAAATCATGTGACACCGGCTTGTCTGACTTGTTGAAGGGATCGCGATTGTTTCACTCCTTGGTCAGTAATGGATAACCACTGTGGTTCTTTTTTTTTAGGCACGACCTCTAGAGGCGTGATTGATCCTCGAACGAGAACATTCCTTTTGCAATTTGGACGCTCGGTCAAATTAACTGACACCTGCCATGCCCCAGGTTAAGATTGAGGGTTTTTTCGTTTTTAGAAAGAAACTCCTACTACTAGGCTCAAAGGGGTTGACAAGGGATTATCATCCTTATATCTCCGGTGTTTAGGAATTTGAAATAATGCATGTACATCATTAGTAGAGGTTTCATTCAAAAGCATACAATCGGAAGCTTGTGCGTCTTTCAACTTCGTCATCCTCCCTCAGATTTCGCTTGAACAAGCGTTTGACATTAATAAAAGCATTGAGTGAACACGAATGGATTTAATCAAAAACCTGCATATTCATTTCATTATCATTATCAATCGAAAACAAACAAGTTTTACAAATGAAATTTGCACTTAAACAGAAAAGAAACTGCAAATGCAAAGGAATGACATGATAAAAAAGATTTCCAGCTTCGGGGAACCGGGCTTTCAAATCTGGATTTGCCATCTTCAGAATTGCTCGTCGAAGTCATCTGATACTCTTCTAAACACCTGCCTTCGGTGACCTCCTCCACAATATGAACCGGTGAACTTACATGGCTGGATGTAGGACGATTGCTGATCTGGATACCCTGAGGTGTGATTGAGAACATATTGGAATCCAACAGGGTATGAATCTTACTTTTAAGCACCTTACAATCTTCGGTTGAATGCTCCCGTGCCCTAGCATGGTACTCACAGCGAGCTTTGACATTAAAACCTGGCGGATATGGAGGAATCTATGAATTGATCTTCTTTGGCACTACAATCCACCTTTGATCAGATCTAGCAACATCTGACTGTACGACATTGGCAACCGAGTGAAATGTCTTTCTAGCTTCTTTGGTCTTTGTCGAGCGTACTGACGCAGCTGATGATGGTATGACCGTTGACTCTAGAGGGGAAATGATATCTAATACAAAGACCCAAAATATTGTTGACTCTGAACACTTGAAACATCTGGAGACTGAGTCTGAAGTATCAGGGACTCCCTTTGTTCAAGTACTTTCATCCTCAGGCTTGGCCTAAGAACAGGCAACAGCTGTGGGCATGAAGATTCTGAAATCACAGATTGCAAGACACACTCCTAACTTGATGTAGCTTCAGGGGAGAGAGTAGGAACATCCACCTCTTTTGCAGTGAATGGAATAAAACCACCTGGTACGCTCACACTGCCCGGTGTGAATTCAACTGCCTTTGAAACAATTAAGTCCTTAACTTTGTGCTTCAGAGCTTTGCAGTTATCGATGTTATACCCCGGTGCCTCAGAATGGAAATCACAATGGGCACTTGCATCATAGTCTGGTGGTGGCTTATCAACCAATGGAGACAGGGTCCGAAGTTCAACCAATTGAAGTTGAAGCAAGAGCTGCAGCAACTGAGTATAAGCCATAGGGATCTAGTCAAAGATTATGTCGGGCTGCTTCGGCCTCTGAGTACGCCTCCTAATCCTAGGATTTCCTTGGGAAACAAGAGGTAGCTGCTGACGTGGAAATTATGGGCCCTCATGTTGTGCAAAAGATCTACGAGGCACATCACGCTCTAAGAGAAATTCCACAGGCAAGGGTGGAATAACCATTTCTGGTGTGGCTTCAGGCACATGATCGCCTTCCTTCCTCAGCACATTTCTTATGACTTCTGTGATCAGTCCCATCTGAGTCTTCAATTGCTAAACCTCCTCCCTAAGCATTTTTTGATCCTGACACAAAGCTTGCATGTCCACCATGAATTGTCCCATCTGGATTCATACTTCCCTCAACTCTGCTTGAATCTAATCCATAGTCAACTTCTGCCTTCTTTGAAAAGTCAATGTCTACAATTCCGAAGAGAAACCGGATCAGGATAACAAGAACCCAGCCTCTAACACCTGCTATGCAAATGAAATGCAAATGCCATGTTCGACTATTTCCAAGGACTCTGTCTGCTTTGATTCATGTTTTACACAGACGAACCACAAGAAAAAGATTTAATGCTCAACAGCGAGTCTCAAAGTTAGGATCCTTGGAAATACAAGAACATGTATGTCAAAATGCAAACATGCTATGATGATGCAGATGCAAAGACACGGGATCAAGGCTTCCACAAAGCTATGAACAATTGTTGTCCTGCTGACTGAGCTAAACCAGAGATTCACTTCGGTGAGAAAATACCAGAACAATCAGAAAACCAAAGTATAGGAACCTTATAACATCAGAGATCAAAGGTCCGCACTGATAAGAAATCCGGGTAGGTTGGAGGTTAATTTTCCTGCATAACCCTCCCCACTCACATGTATGGACCTATCTCTGACAAGGTATGGCCTCCTATGCGGTCGTCAGCGTTACAGACTTTCGAGAAACGATGATAAGTTCACTATTTCTGGTCTGATATCATAGTCTAACGAAGGGGCCTCACTTAGCTGACTCCCAAATGATCGGTCTCCAGAGTCGACAGTTTCCAGATGCAACACCCCTCCCGACTAATGTATAGGATAGGATGTCTTCAAAGAAAACCTCGTCTGAACGTGAATTTCATGGGGACTAATGTATGCTGAAACATACCGGTCCATCACTACTTTCCGCTCTAATGCTATGGATATCCTCAAGCCTGGGTTTTGGCTTATCACTCAATGGAACAGTCCCACCCAACAGCACAGCAATATGATAATGATATAAATGCTAAAAGTAAAATGCAAATGCAAAACTGTACAGATGCAACACATATACATACATACACACCAAAAGACAAAATACACAAGCGATAGGATTGACTCGCATAGGGGATGGGAGAAGTCCCCAGCAGTGTCGCCAGTTGTCGCTACTGCGAAAAAGGGCCGACAAAGACAGAAGAGTCGCCACCATTCTTTATTTATCCCAAAGAGAGCGAAAGGAAATGATCAAAGAAAACCTACGAAAAAGGGAAAAGATAGGCCATCGCAACCAAATCTTGGGTTTGGGAGTCGGTTAAGCAAGGGGAAGGTATGAGCACCCCTCACGTCCGTTGTACTCAATGGGATCCACACTTGTTGTCTATCTAAAAGGATCAAAAGGCTGGCTCACATGGACAAAAGAAAAGAGACTCGATAAAGCACCGTCTCTTTATGCCTACGTATTCCCTCGTGCGATGGGAAAGTCAAAGTCAACGTAGTTTGGAAAACTACGGGTGAAAGGGGGGAAGGTTGTTCGCGAATACATCACCCTCTAGTGCCTACGTATCCTCATCTGGTATGAGAAATTAGAGAAAACTTAGTTCGGGCTGACACGACCGCCGATTGGTTCAAGTGTTTTAACTGAGTAGGGTTAAACATTCGTTCTAGCAGTTAGGGACGATACATGTTTGTGGTAGAACCAAGACTTAGCACACTCTTTCTGAATATGATTTTCGAAAGGTTTGATGTTTTGTTTTGTGCTTTTTAAACAAGAAGTGAATTGAGTTGGGTTTGTAACTCATATTGCACTAAAGACTATGACTTGAGAGCGAATGCGTTGCATATCACCCAAAGGGCATATGCTAAACACTCTAGACAGATTGAGAGGAGGCCCCCCAACTATCATTCCTCAAGTACTTAAGGCTCATAGCATACAACATTTATTATCCTTTTCTAAGTATCTTAAGATTTTTAGGAGATGAGAAGAGAAGACACAAACTCTAAGGGGAACTGAACCCTAATGTTATCATGCAAAGTGCTCCTAAAGTTGGGATTAAGAGGGGAAATCTATCCTAATGTTATCATGCAAAGGATTGAACACCTAATGTCTCTCCTACTACCATCTTAAACAGAGGGACTAGGAATCCTAAGGGATCATGGCAAAAGACCAAGTAAGCACATAGCAATTCAATCACAGATGAAAAGAGATGAAAAAGACTTAAACAAGTCAATGCAAAAAAAGATGCGAACATGAAATGCAAGAATGCAACAAGACTCAAAAACAAGAGACTCAAACACAAAGAAATGACTTAAACAAGTCAACAAGAGATAAGATGAAATGGGAGAAGCAAGCTCCTACAACCATCAACCATCAATCATCACAAAAGAATGGTGTCATCCTAAGATGCACACACAAAGAAAAGAGGGAGGAAAAAAGTGTGGGGCAGCAACCACCACAAGCACATCTCAACCATACAATTCCTTAAGATCAAGCAAAGCAATGCAAATGGTCAATGCAAAACAAACACCAATGTTCATGACAAACTCAAAGTGAAAACATAAGCACTAAGTCATCATGAACAAGTGTCAAATCACATGGGGCAGAAGTGAATCACAAATGGAATGATCCAAATTCAGATTCGAAACAACAAGCAAGCACAAGAATGATCATGTCACATTGAAGAACCAAAGTTCAAACAATTATCTCACACTTTGAACAAGTGGAAAGACATGATTCAAAAAACACTTGTGGCACAAGGTATACATCCAAGAATGAGGAAACATGTCAAATTAATCCACATAAATGCATCACATCAATCCATGAAGGTTACATGTGTAAAGAAACCCAAACATGCTTGAAAACAACCAAAAAAGACATTATGGTTAAGTGTTAACCGGTTAATGCTTTTGGTTAACCGGTTAACCACTTGAAAATTTCAGAACGTACACTGGTTAACCTATTAACCAATTTGGTTAACCCATTAACGTTGTACCAGAAGCAGAAAAACAGCAATTCAAAAGCACTTTCAACAATTAATTCAATGTGCAATCATCCAAATGATCATGTAATCAATTATGCACGAATTTAACACCAAAAATCAATGATCAAACATCAATTAAACTTAAACAAGCATTGAGATCACAAAGATCAAATATCGAAATCAACAAAATGGATCAAAAAGCATTAAAAGCCATAGATCTACATTGTGATTATCCAAGTAAGCTCAAAACAGAATTAGATCTAGAATTGCCAACCTACAAAGCGGAGATTTGCTTTGGTGAGTGTTGATTCACTTGAAATGAGTAGATCCAAGCAAGAAACCCAGAGATTCTTCAAGATCCAAGAGCTTTCTTGTTGTAGAAATGAAGATCAAGCAAGGTCAAGCAAAAACGATCCAAATAAGCACTTCCAAATTAGCTTCCAAATTCAGATCCAAATCCAAACGAAAATTGAATGGTGAATTGAAGATAATGGAGATAAATGATAGAGGTTTAGCTCTAGAATTCTATGATTCCAATGAAGAATCAAAGAACTCAAGTGAGAGCACTAATGGAGGTTTTGGAGAGAAAAAGTGGAGAGAAAATTCCAAGAGTGAGAGTGAAATCTGAAAATGAAATGTAATTATGAGGATTCTCCCTTGAGGTTTGGAGCAAATTCACTTAAATATGCTCTAGGTTTTGAGTAGAATGTGGTTTGGAGCGAGGTTATGAAAATTGGAATGGGATTAGGAATGGAAAGTGGAAAGGAAATTGAATTAGTTTTAAATGTTAATCCAGATTTAAAGTGATTCTAGATCCTTCTTCTGGTGTAAAATCAAATTCACAAGTGATCAAAATAGACCCCAAAAGTGGCAGCATTGAAAATGCACACTATTGGGCAAATTTCGCTTTGGTTAACCAGTTAACCATTTTGGGTAATCGGTTAACGCCTTGAAAATTTGAATTTTGGCGCCTTTTGGAGGGAATCTTGCGCATTTGCCCACTTTTACCCGTTCTGAGCCCTGTTAAGCCTCTGAAACTTGCCTTTGCCTATTATAACTTTAAGGAAGCCTGAGATAGCCTGAGTGTTGTCTCCTGATTTGAAAATTATCCTGGTGAATAAAATAAAATCGACCGCTCGATCGCTGGGAAAAATAAATGTCGGAGCCTCTGATGCTCGCTGTTTAGACTCTTGCACCCAAAAGAGAACCTTGAGCCACAGAAATACCTTGTCCCCTGCCTCAAGAACAAATGTTATGATATGCAGAAATGCAAAAATGAAATGAAACATAAGCCAAGTACAAGAAATGGTTGGTCAAATTTTGGGGTACAACACACTTCAGCAAAATAAATGCTGAAGAGACGAAGCCAACTCCGCTGGGGATGACTAGGTGCCAAGTATGATTGGACTTATGCTGGGAAAAACGAGCCCTGGATGGCTTCCAAGAAAGAACTCTCCTGGGTAAACTGCCCTGCTGAGAATAAATCTGCTCTGCCGGGGATCAAATCATATCTGCTGAGGAAACCGACCCTGGATGGCCTTCTAGAATACAACTCTTCTGGGGAACAAACACTCGACTGGGGAAAATTCCCCGAATGGCCTTCGAGAATACGACTCTACCTGGGATACCACTCTGATGGGAATTATTCCACTCTGTCGAGGATTCTACTTTGCTGGAGATTAAATCTGATATCTGATAGGGATGATGAATAAGATTTACTGGGGAGCTATCCCAAGCTCCCTCTGTTGAAGATTGAGAATACCAGTCTGTGAGGAATAAAACTTACTCCGGCGACTTCACTGGGGACCAGGAGCATAGGCCTGATCTGCAGGGGATGAAAAGTAAGATTATCATCCCAAAGATCTCACTCCGACGAATACCAATAACCACTGGATTCTGCTACGACAAACGCCCTGAACAGCCTTTTAGAATAACATTCTCTAGGGACGACCTCACTCCACGGAGAATAAAATCCACTCTGAGGGGAATTAAGAGAAACAATCCTTGGGAAGTTAAACCAAAATCTCGCTTTGAAGAAGGCCAATAACCATTGGACTCTACTGAGGAGGACAACTTCACCGATGTATACTCGTTGAGGGAATCAGTATCAACCTCTACTTAGGGAATAATGTGAATAACAATCCACAACATCAACCTCTGATTAGGGAAATAAGACTCATCGACACCAACCTCTGATTGGGAAATGAGCCAAAGACCTGTGGGGAAACAACACTGAGCTTTGTTTCACTGCCGGGGAAAACACTCCCATATCCACCTGTCAAGGGATAGGTACACACCACTGCTGGGGAATCTCAGTTTTGACCCTTTGGGGATAACTTAAGTCTTTACCTGCTAGGGGATAAGTGCAATCTCAACCTGCTAGGGAAAGACTGGTCCCGACTTGCTGAAGATAAATGTAATCTCAACCTGCTGGGGATGAGTGCACATTATCGCCGGTGAGATACTTCCGATCTGACATCTTCACCTTGTGGAGATAGAGATATGGTGACTTCACTGGGGATACACCTCTGAAACAGTTTCAACAACCCTGCAAATGACAAACAAGCAAATGTGTCTTGTATGTAATAAGGCTATCTTAGTCGTCGTCCATGACATTATTCAAGCAAATCAATGTTTTGATTACGATTAGCAAAGCCCATGAGTTTATGTATGCAAAGTTTTATCAAAAACATCAGGTGTTATTTGCAAACAAAATGGTAAAAAGCTAAAACCAAAACAAACATTTTTTGAATAAAATACTTCATTGATTGAAAATGGCATGTAAATAGGCAGATTTACATCAGATGCAACTCCTGGAAAGAGAAAGTTGCACAAAAAAGTACAGAAATGCAATAAATATACAAAATGTTGGTAATGTGGTACGGACAATCACCATGTGTCGATTTGACTATGACTCGCATGACTTTGATGCTTTCTCCAATGCTTCGTCCTCTGAAAAGACTGACTGATTGATTGACCCTCGGGTCCTCCAAGAATCCACTGTGTTCATGGGATCATACGCAGACCGTAGTCGTTTGCTTTTAAATCCCTAACTTTTTCCTGAATCGCCCTTGCGGATTTTCGATTCACCGGGATACCCATTTTTGCCGAAGTCGCCTTTTCAGGTTTTCAACTTCGCGGGTTTACATTTTTCCTTTTCATCCCTAACTTTTGCCTGAACCTATTCTTTTTACGGTTCGCCGGGATGCCCCATTTTTGCCTGGATTTTCTTTCTTTTTTCAGCGGGTCTCTTTTAAGCAAAGTATTTTTTAACTGCGTCTGCAATTCTATATTACTTTTAAGGATTCAGATTGTTTCTTCAGAAGAAGTAATGGCCAGCAATTCCAGATTACTTTTACATCAGATTCTAAATCCTTGACTATGTCAGCTTCATTAGAATATGCTTTGAAGATCTCTGACATTTTTCTTTTTGGATTTTTCTCTCTGGTAGTTGTTGTACCCCAAAATTTGACCAACCTTTTCTTATACTTGACTTATGCTTCATTTTCATTTTCGCGTTTCTGCATGTCATAGCATTTGTTCTTGAGGCAGGGGATCAAGGTTTTTTTGTGGCTCAGAATTCGCTTTTAGTGCAACAGACTAAACAGCGAACATCAGAAGCTCCGGCATTTATTTTGCCCAGCGGTCGATTTTATTTTATTTTGCAGGTTATTTTTAGCTCAAGAGGCAGCATTCAGGCTATCTCCAGCATTCTCACAGGTATAGTATTCAAGAGCAAGTTTCAAAGGCTAGACAGGGCTTAGAACGGTTGAAAACGGACACTTGTGCACTTTTCCCTCCAAAAGGCGCCAAAATTCAAATTTTTAAAGTGTTAACCGATTAACCAATGCAAAATCAGGTCAAATTTTAATTTTTGAGGGTGTTAATCGATTAACCCAAATGGTTAATCGATTAACCAAGGCAATTATCTGCTCTGCACGCGAATTTTCAATAGAATTCACTTTGGGGTCCATTTTGATCACTTGTGAATTTGATATTATACCAGAAGAATGATCTAGAACCACTTTGAATTTTGATTAGTTTTCAAATTAATTCAAATTCCCTCCAATTTCCCATTCCTAATCTCATTCCAATTTTCACAAACCACACTCAAAACCACATTTGGATCCTAACCTAGAGCATATTTAAGTCATTTGCTCCAAACCTCACACACACCATCCTCATAATTCCATTTCTTTTTTCAGAATTCATACACTCTTGAATTTTTCTCTCAACTTCTCCATCTTCAAAACCTCCATTAGAGCTCTCAATTTGAATTCCTTGATTCTTCATTGGAATCATTGAATTCTAGAGCTAAAACCTTCATCCTTCATCCTTATCAACTCCAATTCTCCATTCAAATTTCAGGCTATTGTGGATCTGAATTCTGAAGTTGATCTAGAGGAGCTTATTTGGATTATTTTAGCTTAATTTTGGTGGATCTTCATTTCTACTACAAGTAATCACTTGGATCTTGAAGGATTTCTGAATTTCTTTCTTGGATCTGCTCAATTGAAGTTGAATCAACAATCACCAAAGCAAATCTCCGCTTTGTAGGTTGGAAATTTTAGATCCGATTCTGTTTTTGAGCTTATTTGCATAATAATCATCATTTTAATCTTCATGTTTGATTGACTTTTGGTTGATTTGATCCATGTGATTTGAGATCTCGATGTTTGAACATGTTTACATGTTGATTGAATCACTACTTTCTGGTTTAAATTCGTGCATAAGTGATTATATGATCATCTGGATTATTGGAGAAGTGATTAATTGCTAAAAGTGCTTTTGAATTTATGTTTTTCTGCTTCTGGTACAGTGTTAATTGGTTAACCAGTTGCAGTGCAAACTGGTTAATCGATTAACCAGTGTGAATTTTTAGATTTTTAAGTTTTTTCAATGGATAATCGGTTAATCCATAGTGTTAATCGATTAACACTGTACCAGAATGCATTTTTGGATTATTTGCAAGCATGCTTTGGTTGCTTCTCACTTTGAATCTTCATGAATCAGTATGATGCATTTCAGTGAGATGTTTTGGATATGTGTCGTTGTTCTTTATTGTTTAATCTTGGTTTCCTCGACACGTGTGCTTCGGTTTCCATTTGAATGCATACTTTGTGGATGTTGTTCAAATGATGAGTGCATGTTTCCTTTACTTGCATTGCTTGGTTGAGATGTGCTTGTGGTGGTTGTTGTCCCACACTTTTTTTCTCCCACTCTTCTTTGCATCTTTTGTGTTTGCATTTCGTGTTGCATTCCTTCTTGCATTTCATTTTGTGATTGAATTGCTTTGTGTTTTCTTGGTTTTCTTTGCCATGATCCCTTAGGATTCCTAGTCCCTCGGGAGTAGGAGAGACATTAAGTGTTCAATCCAAGCATGATAACATTAGGATAGTTTCTTCCCTCTTAATCTCAATCATAGGAGCACATTGTATGAATAACATTAGGGTTGAGTTAGTTTACCCTTAGTTGTGTCTTCTCTCTTCTCATCTTCAAACTTCTTCAAAACATGTAATAAAGGATAATGAGTGTTGTACGCTACGAGCCATAAGCATTTGGGAAATGATGATTGGGGGGCCTCCTCTCAATTTTCTAGAGTGTTTAGTGTATGTCCTTTGGGCGATATGCGACGCATTCGCTCCTAAGTCATAGTCTTTAGTGCAACATGAATTACAAACACAATTCAATTCACTTCTTCATAAAACAAAAACAAACATCAAAATTTTTTATCCTTCGGGATTAATTTAAAACCATTTTCAAATAGAGTGTTGTTAACTCTTGGTTCTACCGCAAACAGGTAACGCCTAAGTCTTCAATGGTCGAGCAGCAATACACCTAACTGCTAGAACGAAGGTTTAACCCTACTCGGCTAAAAAACTTGAACCAACATGTAGTCGTGTCAGCGCGAACTATGTTTGCTCTTATTTTTCGTACCAGACGAGGATACGTAGGCACAAGACGGCGATGTCTTGGCGAGCAACCTTCCCCCACCTTCACCCGTAGTTTTCCGAACTACGTTGACTCTGACTTTCCCATTGCACGAGGGAGTACGTAGGCATAGAGCGTCGATGCTCTATCGAGTCTCTTTTCTTTTATTTTGTCCTGTAGCCTATAGCTTAGATAGATTAACACCCTTTAGATAGACCACAAGCGTGGATCCCGTTGAGTACGGCGGACGTGAGGGGTGCTCATACCTTCCCCTTGCGTAACCTACTCCCTAACCCGAGATTTGGTTGTGATGACCTGTCTTCTCCCTTTTTCGTAGGTTTTCTTCGATCATTTTCTTTCCCTTTCTTTGGGATAAATAACGAACGGTGGCGACTCTTCTGTCTTCCGCCGGCCTTTTCTCGCAGTAGCAACAGTAGTTTTTATCCTTGTTCTTAAGATTGGGATAATCAGTTGAAATATGAAAATTCCATAAGCTTCTGAAGTTACTCTTCCATTAATAGATATCACACCCCTTTTATCCAACTGATAGAATCTTTTGATAAGCAAGGCCAATTCCTCATCATCAGACATTTCATAGGAATTTTCTTTAACATTCTTGAGGAAAGAGTGATCTCTTTGATAGATTTTCTTTATCTAATTCTATTTCTTTACTTTGAAGAATGCTAATTAAACCTTCAAGACTCAGTTTAATCAAGTTTTTAACTTTTTGAACAGATGTGACTTCTTGAACAAATGTAACTCGATAAGCTTCTACTTGATCCACTTCAAATTTGAACACAAGAATTCAAATATAGTCTTAAGTATTAGACATATCAATGATGTTGATATACTCAAAATGAGATAGAACACCTACTAGAATGCATCTAACTCCAATAAGATTTCCATAAAACTTCTTTTGAGCTGGTGTGACAGATTTTCAATTTTTTATCATCCTTACACCATCAACTTCTATAGTAATACTTTTCTCAAGGGTATTCTATAGACCTTAATCAAAACCCTTTATCAAGACCAATGATTTAAAAATATCTTGTTTTTCCATCATTTAAATTCACTAGAGTCACCCCTGAATATGGGAGGATTAGCAAAGTGATATTTTTTATATGGTACTTGATTCCATCTTGAAGGAAATTCTTTAACAGACATATTTTTTTCATTGGATCTTTATTTGCACCACTGTTAAGTGTTATGAACAGACCATACTTTGATGACAACTGAAGGTAAGAAAAATACATAAGAAGGGGGGTTGAATTGTGTTATTCGTTTTCTTTTCTTTGCTTCTAGACAAAGTTCAAATTCTAAACATATTCGGATAATTAATTGCAGCTAATAATAATAGAATTAAATAAACAACAACAGAACACACAGAGATTTATATTGGTTCCTCCCAAATTGAGAGTAGTCCAGTCCCCTTGCAGCACAAGAGATTTTCCACTATAATCAAATCACGATTATAAATTCTTATTCCCTTAGCGCAAGACTTTACTGCTCAGATCCTCATCCTGGGACTTCCTACTTAGACCCTTAGCCTAAGACTTCCTGCTTAAACCCCATAGGTTTAAGACTTCCTTACTCAAGTCCCTCAGGCTCAAGACTTCTGCTCAGAACCTCGGTCCAAGACTTCCCTACTTAGATTCCACAAATCTAAGACTTTTGCTCAAATCCCACGGATTCAAGACTTTTGCTCATACCCTTCAGGTACAAGACTTCTCAACTTAGATTCCATGAATCCAAGACTTCTGCTCAGACCTGCAATCCAAGACTTTCTTGCTTAATCAAAAATTAATTAAGACTTCAACGCTCTAGCACATAGCAGGAGACTTACTTGGATCGAGACTTACAGCAAAAGACTTTAATGCTCAAGCAAATAGCATGAGACTTTATCTAAACTACTAAACAACTTGTTTAGCAGAATAGAAAACAAGATGTACTTGATACATAATCAGAGGTACATGGAAATCATAATAACAAAGATCACAACACTTAAGATTTCTAAGATATTCAATGTTTAATAAATCTTAAGGCTTTGTGCAATTTACAACATATAACAGAAATTCTACATACTCGATTGTGTTGCTATTGTTGATCTTGTTATTCTTCCATTTTAATAGAAGCGATGAACGCTTCTATCCTTCTTGGCTCTTCTTCTTTTTTGTCCTTGTTCCTTGTTGATAATCCATGTTGAATCTCCAACTACTTATATAGCAGTTTCGGAAAAGTAGCATTTGGAAGAGATAACTTGTACAAGTGTCTTTGTTACTCCATAGTACAAGAGACATTGAAATAGATGCACCAAAAGATCTTGATCCATTGTGTAACCTATTTAACCATTGTGTCTTTCTTGTGGTCTTGTAGTTGAGAATAGATATTCGTAAAGCATGTCAGCTCTTCTTGAGCCTTATGAACACAAACTCTAGCTGACAACATATTTGATAATGTAGCTTGCTTTCTACAGTACGAATAACTTTACCTTTATTGTTGGCTCTGAATGATCACCAGAAGCTGATACATTCAATAAGCTTAGAGACAATATATTGCTCTTCTGTTGCTGAGGCTTTCAGCTTCAGAGTCTACGCAAACCTTTATTATCAATCTTCACTTAAAGAACGTTCTTCAGATTCTGAGTCACCAGAAGCCAATAACTTACCTTCTCTCAAGTGCATCCTTATATCAGATTCTAAATGTATTTTTCTTTAAACTTTAGAATCTACACACTAAGAACACACATTAGGTAATACCATTGTTCTTTTAATACTTTGTACTTGATCATTGTTGACCTTGATTTGATAACCTGTGTTAATGTCTTTTGATAAGGCGAGATTTATTGGATGAATGATGGGTGCGCCTTTTAATAAGGTGAGAGTTAATTGATATGTATGTTGATGCCTTTTGATAAGGTGAGAATATCTGATATTATCCATTGATGCCTTTTGATAAGGCGAGAATATATGATATTATCCATTAATGTCTTTTGATAAGGTGAAAGCAATTGATATTATCCATTGATGCCTTTTGATAAGACGAGAGTAATTGATATTATCCATTGATGCCTTTTGATAAGGCGAGTTCATAAATCTGTGATGTTTGTTGATTTCTATTATCCATGGTTAACTTTTATGCATTGAATTTATAATATATTATGTTGACGCCTTAAGATAAGATGAATGTTGAATTGGGATTTTTGTTGTTGCCATAAGGTGAAAGTTAGAATGTATAATTTTCAATGAAATGTTAGCTCTGTGATATTGAGGTAGTTGAGTATCTGTCATACCTCAAATTTTCCCTCCCATATTTTGTTGTATCTGACTTATTGTTACATTCATCTGCATGCACAAATCTTGTTGTATCTGGCTTATTGTTGCATTCATCTACATGCACAAATCTCTAATTAATTATTCATTTAGGTGAATTAGTCATTCATATCATCTGCATTTGCATATTGTGACATTATCAGGTCAAAGGTTCAATGGCATTTTCCTGGTTAATTGTAGATTCTCAGTGTATGGATTTCTTCAGTGTATGGATTTCTTGCTCCATGATTATATGATTTTTGGACTTATTATAGTCAATATTCTCAACTTGGTGGATCAAGTGTACAGTGCCTAGGGGACAAATTATCTTGAATTGTTTAGTTTGTTAGTTTATTTGGAAGAGAAGGAAACTCTCGAAGAAGAATTGTAAAGATGTAAGCATTGGATACATGTTGACTTTTGGTCAACAAGTCAGCCATAGAGGGTTGAGTTTTGTTGACCAGACTGTGTGCATAGTTCGTCATTCAAAGTTTGTTTCTAAAGCCTACATATTTGAATATCCATTTATAAGATTAATGTGGCATAAAAAGTTTGATTTGAATTCAAAATGGATAAATACACAAATTATGTTGTTACAATCACTGTTCAACTACACTACCAGGTTCAATTTCAAGATATTACAAAAAAAAAACGGAAAATTGCAAGAAATTTGACACAGTTGACTTGCGCAATATATTCCCATGCCTTGCTTGCAACTTTATTTCAGAACCTGTGGGCACACTTCTGACAAAGAATACATACATCAGAATCTGTGCCACCACTTTGACAGGGTCCAGAGGTTTTTGAGCTACATGGTTTTCAATCTTTGCTCAACAACTCACACCAAAAAACACACATCTCATTCAAGGATACAGAAAAAGTCAAGCCCTGAAAGAGTGCAGTACGTAACACCATGAACATTGTCTTTGAATGGAAACCTTGACAAGGAAATATTAAGGGATAGAAAATCCAAAAGTTTACCTACAAAAGTAACAGCCTTCAATGTCAATGAAGGGTTTTTACATCAAGAAAAATCTGTCTTGCCTTCAATGTCAATGAAGGGTTTTTACATCAAGCAAAACCTGTCTCGCCTTCAATGCCAATGAAGGGTGTTTACATCAAGCAAAATCTGTCTCGCCTTCAATGTCAATGAAGGGTTTTTACATCAAGCAAAATCTGTCTTGAAGAGGCATAGCTGCATAAAAATATGTCCTACCATGTCCAAAAGAAATGCCAACAGCCAAATGATTGATCGTAGGAAAATGTTATTTCAAGATAAACTTGGAGCAAAGATATTACCAGGATTTGCGTAGTGAAAGCCTTGGTTCAGCGAAAGTCATCTTGTGCATATGCAAAAAAATTGCCGTTATCGGCCAGTAGTTTGTTAAGGATCATTCAGACTCGTTTTGAGCAAACTCAAGCAGATGAAGTGCGGATCTTAGGTTGAAATACTCTTGTAGATTTGTGGTACATACATGTTCAACTTAGAAGGTTATACCGAAATTATGTCAATTGGCTCAAGAGGTGGGAGATGATGACTGAACTCTGCATCTACACTCAGCAGGATTACAAGCTCTGCTTTCTATGGTAAAGTTCATGGAGAAACCAAATTCACATCAAACAGCAACCAATCTTCTTGAATCTCACTTTTGGATAAAGGTTCTCAATCTCAAGATGAAGTAGCAGTATGTCTCAATGACCCCTGCACCAGTCGTGACGAGTAATACCAATTGGACTCTTACTTTGATTGAGAAGACGACAATGTTATTCAAATATTTGAAACAGAAGTAAGCCCCATGATGCCTTAAATCTTCAATGGATGCAATGGGGCCGTGTTTGATTACGGGGCTACTGGCAGTGGGAAGACATTCACTCTGCAGAGAACTGAAGGACATACCGGCTTGATACCACTAGCAATGTCGAACACCAGTTATACTTATGAGCATAACAGAAGCACGTACTACAACAAAGAAACTGCTGCATTAATAGAACATAACAGAGCCCTACTCTTAACACTAACAGGTTATAATAGAATGCAATAACAAATTAACATTCACCAAGTGCAACTAACTGTACACATCCACACTAACTTCAATCCAAACTTCAATTAACAGAATTAACTTCACCTAAAACACTCTAACCTCAAGCCAATTCCAATTCAAACAACAAACAACTAACTACTTCAAGATAACTTTACACAGTAACAGGATTTAACCAATAGTAGATAACAACACCAATTGACTTCCAAGCCTCCTAACTTGTTAACCAAATTTCAATAACCTCCCTAGCTAATTCATTCAATAATTCGAACTAACTTTCATCATTAACAAATAACAGAAATTGCCCAAGTTATAACAGAATGGATTGAGTTTCATTAATAGTTCAGCACACTATATCATAATTAACTAAGATCTAACACTGTTAATCACATTCAACTAACTATAACAGAATAAACTAACAGTTCTTAACTTCTAACTTCTTCACTTAACTAATTTAACTAACTGATAGAGGGGAAAATCTAAAAGAATTTAACACCGTTACAAGCTCTCACCAATCATTTCAATCATTCACTTCATCTCTCTCCAAATTTCTCTCACTCTCATCACAAATTTTCCCTGAAATTCCCTCAACTCTCTGCATCTCTCATACACAACATCAAACAAATTATCAAAGAAGCATCACAGAGCAACACTACAACATCCTACAGACTAAGGGACGAGACGAAGCAGAAGATAGTTGTGCATAAGGAAATCTCGAAGTAGTTACCTCTTGGAAGCTTCCTTTTTTTTTTTGCCTTAACGTCGTCTTCTCCATTGCATCTTCTTCATTGTCTTCGAAGGTTAGCCATTCCAGTATTCTTGCTCATTTCCCTTTGCCATCATGTAGGGTTCGAGTCAAGGAACCGAAACCCTAATATTGGAGGCTTTGATTCCTCCGTTCTTGCCTGGAAATGTAAATTAGGGTTCATAACAAGTTTGGCTCGGTTTGGATATTAGGTTAGAAATCAATGAAAATGAATGAGATAGCGTGATAGAGGGGAAAGAGACAAACTTGTGAATACTAGTATGGTTGTTGTTAGACCTCCACCGCCGCCGGAGGCGATTCCCGGCACGGCGGAGTCTTTTGACTCATATTTCACATTCTGGCAATGCGTTCTGAAACCAAGAAAGAGTGAATGAACTTGGCTGAGCGTGTTGGGCCTCAAGCCCGCACGATTAGCTCCCTACACCATCATTTCAAGTGCATACCACCAGAAACGAACAACAATAGTCCTTGGGCTGCTGAGTCAAGCCCAATCTACCATACTGCACTCTGCCAACAATTCGAACCCGCCGGCCTCTCTTCTTTTTTTTTCTTTCTTTACTATTTTCTTTTTTTTAATCTTGTTTTAATATCTTTTTTTAGAGTATCTTTAAATTCATTTCAATTTCCTTCACATAGACAATAATATGCTTAGGCTTAGTTGTTTTTCCATTGAATTCACATTTTGCTTAATAAAAATATTCATTTGTTTAGAAATTAATATTTAGTTTTTAAGATTAATTCTTAAGAAAATAATGTACATGTTCACTTTAGTTTTCGTTTAATTCGTAAAAATTAAGTGACAAAACTTTGTTTTCTCTCATGTTTTAGGCTTAGAAATCTTTGTGCTTGGTTTACAATTAGGTCTCATCTATGATAGATTGAGTTAATCAAAATCTTCTTTGATAAACTAAATTCTTTGACATTTATTTATTCCCTTTGTCCAGTCAAGTGACCAGAAGGCTCTTGATCACTTGATAAGACCGGTCTCCTGTACTAGAGTTGTATTGGACTACTCAAGACTTCACATTCAAGCCAATACAAGTCAGACAAAGCATTGCAGACATACTGGAAACTAGATTATTGTTCAAGCACAACAAAGGTTCTTCTTCAACACTTGTCAGATATGATTCAGATCGCATGTCACGAGCCTTTTAGTTTATTTCCAAAGAGAACTTTAATGTGTCGTTGTCTTTTATAAACTTTCTTCCCGGTTAAGGGCTTTGGAGTGAAAGCAAACTTTTGCTCTCCATTAAAAGTCTTTCACAATCTACAGTATGGATGATTAGGTCTTAAAAGTTTTCAATGCTTATGATAAACAATCTTTTTCCATTTTGCAATTGGTGGTGGCATATATCAAATTCATATATAGGACACGCTTAATGTTCCTTGACGTTGTACCCAGAAAAAAATTTGTATGCATTAAAGTCATTGATGGTGCAAAACAACATTGCACGCAGCTTAAAGTTATCACCTATATACGTATCTTCAACATCAAAAGTTTCCTCCCACAAAAGTCTTAAATCTTCAATCAACGAAGTTAAATAAACATCTATCTTGTTCCCTTATTATTTTGGACCCGAAATCATCATTGATAACATCATATATTTGCGCTTTATGCACAACTATGGAGATAGGTTGTAAATTATGAGAAAAATATGTCATGACGTATGATTAGTACTCAAATTACCAAAAGGGTTCATTTCATCTGTGGCAAGTCTAAGCCTAAGCTTCCTCGATTCTAGTTCAAAATTGAGAAATAAGAAGTTAACTTTCTTCCATTGCAATGAATCAGCTACATGGTAAATTTTTCCATCACACACTCTTTCATCTGCATGACATCTAGTATTCTTTGCATCATTTGCATTAGCAAATAATCTCTTGAACTTTTGAATTACCTCTAGGTACCACATTACCTTGGAAGGAACACCTTTCTTGTTACACTTCCATCGTCTTCAACGTCATTGGCCTTCTTCTTGTAGCGTGACTCCCCACAGCTCGGGCACTCCTCCAAGCCTTCATATTCTTTCCTATATAATATGAAATCATTTTGATATGGATGTATTTTGAAATAATTCAAACCCATTGGACAAATATCTTGGCCTCATAACTATGTTTCGACAACATGTTACCTTCTGGAAGTATTTCTTGCAATAATTCAAGCAACTCAATGAAACTTTTATCCGTCCACCCACCTCTTGCCTTAAGATTAAATAGTCTTAACACAACTAATAATATTGTAAAACTTTTGCATCCCAAATACAACGAATTTTCCATGTTTTTTTGCAAAGTATCTACCATATTAGAATTCTCGAAAGCATCTATCGTAATATTACAAATCATATATTTTACAGTATCATTCATAAATTCATCATCGTCTTCAACTGTAGTTGACAGAGGTTTTTTTTTTGTTACTTCACCATGCCATACTCATTTCATGTAATTTTGAATAATTCCATCACAATCTAAATGATTGAATCATCTCGTGGATGTTTGTGCATATTTCGATAAATTTTACAAGGACACCAAAAAATCTCCTTCGCCTTAGGAAGATTTTTTTTCCGCAAAATAAAGAAATTGAATCACTTCATTCTCATACTCTTCACTTAATACATTGGATTTCATCCAACTACGATTCATAACCACATACAACTTCTGAAAATAAAATAAAAATAGTACACAACTGTTGGTTGGAAGTTTTGACTAAGGGAAGGTGACACAGAGATTGGCTTGTGGGACGACAAGCTGGGGAAAGATGGTAAAGGAAACGATGTGAGTCGATGCCAACAGAAGGAGTTTTGTGAGTCGACTCAGGCATATTCCGTCGAAGATGTCGACTGATGGGCAAGGAAGCCGACACGAAGTAAAATAATGTTTGAGCGGGAAAAAAATTTAAAAAGCTAAAAACGTGGGAAGTTATAGAAGTGGTGGAAGGACACGTGGCGCCACCAAGATCAACATAATAGTTATTTTATTTTCCTATTTAAGGCAATGTTCATGTTCATTTTAGAGGACGCATTTTGTAACATTATAAGGGAAAAACACTATGAGTACCAAGCGTTAAGAGAAAAGAATTTCATTCCTGCAAAATATATGATCGCGTCCACATTTCCTTTTAATTGCAATTTATATAACCAACTTTAAATATCTTTTGTCTTTTGTTTTTGTTTTTGTTTTTTCTTGTTTATTCATTTGTCTTTATTTAAGTCTACACAGTCTTTCTCAAATTTGTCTTCAACCTATTCCAAACAACACCATTCTACCACCATCTCATATACTCGACCGTTCATTCTGGGACTTGTTTGGCCAAACCCGCAAGTAAACCTGCGTTAGCAGGTCAGAGGTTGTTCGCACAAAAACTGTGTGTGAACAAACTGGCACACCCAGTGGGACCCGTCGGTTTGGGTTATACATTTACGCAGTGGTAAGATGGTGATACCACGTCCAAACGAAGAACTGTCTTCGGAAGGAAATACGATTGTGACGCAAATAACCGACGTTGGCGCTGACACTGTGTCTGCAGTTTTGAATGCTCATAGTGGGCCTGTCGTGACGCCACATCGACTTGAACCTAAGCCTATGATGACAGGAACTGGGGGGAAATATATGCCTAGTTTCACAATGCCCACGCCCTGAGCCTTTGGGATGCCGACAGAGTTCATGTCGAGCCTGCATCACAGTGGCCCACTCTTTGGAGAAAGCTCTTCATCAACTTTTTCGCCGTTTCAGGGGTTAGGGCCTTTGGAGAACCAAGTTACTAGACCCCCGGGGTTTAGTTTGTTGTCACGTTTGATTCCAACTTTCACCTCAAGTTTTGTCGCTGTTATGAGACAACAGATGGATGAAAGTAATCACGAAATGGTCCACATGTTGACCTAGCAAATGGGCACCATATTAAGATTGTTAATACAAGATTCGACTCAGAGTTAGCAACAATTGGTGACTCAGATGAGACAGATAGGAGATTTTTTAGGCGCTCATAGGGCCCCGGGTCGATAAACGACGCCGCCTCGACCGGAGACGCCAATTCGACAGGACGGAGTCTTCGACGAAACAATCGACTAGCAAACCCATGAGGTTGAACACACACCTAGGGTGTCCCAAAGGCCTCCCGTCGTGTTAGTTCATAGGAACCAAGAATCAGACTATGTGGTCAGACAGGTTTGACACGAAGCCATGGCTGACGAACCAAACTTAGAAGCAATGGGGGAACGGATTACGATCCGCAATAGAGTGAACCCATGCCTTCAATAGCCAATATATACGTCCCCACTACCAGACTTTGTTTTGCAAACAACGTTGCCCAGGGGATGAAAGGTTTTAAAGTTCACCAAATTCGTCGGAGAGACCGAAGGGTCCACCGTCGAACATGTTACCAGATATCAAATCGAAGTTGGGGACATGGCGAACAACGAGGACTTGAAAATGAAGCATTTCCCAAGTTCCCTGATAGACCTAAATTATACTGTTTATTTGACTCGATTTTGTGCATGTTATCTAGTATTTTATTTCCATTTTCTTGTATTATGCCTCTACTTTGTTTCTTTTTCAGGTTTTTGTATTTTCAAGGCTATTCGAGAAGAAATGAAGAAAAATGAGCTAAAACCCTACTTTTTTTAGGAAATGTACACATGGCTTCCACCATGGCGGGCGCCATAGGAGATGCCATGAGAGGGATGCAAGTTAACTACTGACAACTGCCACATCTCCCACTCCCTTCCACCCTAGTACATGTGGCGGGCGCCACAAGGAGATGGCGGGCGCCACCTTCACACGAAATTTTTCCTCCCAAAAGGAGTTGGGGGGCATTCTTGTCTTTACCTGTACTTTCTTGTCTCTATAAATAGCAGAGTTCTGATTCATTTCAAACCATCCAAGCTTAGAGAACAGAACTCAAGCCATAAATTTCACTTGTCTGTAAAGTAATAAACTTCTCACATCGAAGGGTTATTACACCGTGTAATCGAGTTTGGAGCACTAGAAGTTAAACCTGCCGCCATTTTATTTACGCATTTACTTCCAGTTGTATAAGATTTCAAAGCCTCTCGTTTGAGCAGGTTACTGTTTATTACCTTTATTTACCTACCTTTTATTTGTCGCGTCTTTATTTACCTGTCCTTTATTTAGCGCACCCTTTTTATCGCACTTTATTTATTTACCCGCATTTTATTTTCTCGCATTTATTCACCATGTCTGGATAAACTTTAAGGGATAGGATGCGAAGATTATAGTTATAATTAGTATTCCAAACGATTGTCGATAGAATTACTTAAAGGCTATTTTACCTTTTAACACTTATTTTCTGCACTTAAAATTTGTTGGGTAAGATCGAAAGTCGTCCAACCTTTAGATAAATTTGGTTAGTGTTGACTGTTCCAAGGAAGCGAAAGCTCTTGGCTCAGTCAATTAGGAATCTTTAATGTTTAAGAAAACCGATTTTAAAACTGTTTTCGGACGCGTTTATGGATTTGAAGTCCGGTTCGTAAGAACCTCTTTTTATTAGAAATTCCAAGTTAAAATACTTTTCAACTAAGTCTAGAAACTATATTTCTTAAAAATAGGTTTATTAGTCCTAACGTAATGTGCACCTTCTTATAAGTGACAATAAGAGGGGTCAATTAGGGATAAACTCGGTTCTGAATACGCGAAAGCGAAAGTTCCTGTTAAATTAGTTCTTTTCATGAGTAGAAAACATTACCCTATAATGAATCATATCTGTACACATCTGGAATACTACGTAGCTATATGAATTGCATCTCCTATTGCTTTATTATTAATTTAAATTCCGCACTTTACTTTTATTTCGTACAAACCATCCTTTATTTGATTTGCCTTAGATAAACACCGTAACAATAGTAATCGATAGATTGATATTTGGTCTTTGTGGGATCGATAATCTTTTATATTACTTTGACGCTTTTCGTGCACTTGCGAATCGCCCATCAAGTTTTTGGCGCCTTTGTCGGGGACCAATTATGTCAAACTTCTGTACCCTGTTGTTGCACCGTCTAGACTAAGGCTATACCCACCAGTCAATATGAAGAACTCGCAGCACCGGTACCCTTATAGATCCTTTAGAGGAACCTGAACGTTACGCTCGCGCGTGTATCTTATTTCGTAGATTTAAGAGAGCTATGGATGAAGACCGTAAGAAAAGACCCCTTAAGGATTTCGCTCAACCATCTAATGACGAACCTAGTTCTAGTATTGTGAACCCCAATAATCCAGCTCACAATTTTGAGCTAAAACCGTCCCTATTACAATTAGTACAACAAAACCAGTTCGCAGGACTCACTATCGAGAACCCGAACCAACATTTATAAACTTTTATTCAACTAGCTAATACTTTTAAAACCAATGGCGCTACCCCTAAGGCGATTAGGTTAAGATTATTCCCTTTTTCCCTTAGAGACAAAGCCCTTACTTGGTTAGATTCCCTTCCAGCCAATTCTATAACAACTTGGGAAGACCTTAGGAGAGTTTTTCTCGCTAGATATTTTCCCCCGAGCAAAATCGTTGTTCTTAGGAACCAAATAACCCGATTTACCCAAAACCAAGGTGAATCTCTCTTCGAAGCTTGGGAAAGATATAAAGACCTATTGAGAATATGTCCTCACCATGGCCTGGAATCATGGCTAATAATTCATACCTTCTATGATGGGCTTTGTTAGTTCCATGTTTCTATGATTGTCCATGGTTCTACGATTGGCTAAATTTTAGTAAAACATAAATCTGCACTGATGTTAAGCAAGACGTCATAACATCCAAATCTACTGTTATGACAGTACTGTTGTCATGTGTTTTAATCAGGATGTCATTACCAATGTCATGACATTGTTGTCTGGTACAGCAGGAGTTGATGACAATACTGCTGTCATGTGTTTTACTCAGGATGTCATTACCAATGTCATGACATCGCTGTCTGGTACAGCAGGAGCTGCTATTTTATATCACTTGACAAAAGTGGTTTGGGTTGATGACATCCTGTTGGATATATCTCATCAAGTGTGTGTAGATCAAAGATATTCATAACATGATAGTGCAGATTTAATTGGTGTTCATAAAAAGGACCTCTGAGACTTTTTAGGAAACTATCATATATTTGTTTCTACTGTTATGAAGAAGATTCTGCAGGAGTGTACTGCAGGGTGAGTTTGGTCAGCTAAGAACAAAGTGTGTTGGATGTCATGCTGGATGTTATGACATTAAGCGTATGACATTAGGGCGCGTGTTTAGGTTTACTGTTATACTGCAAGAGGAAGCTCAGGCTATACTTCAGGAAACCTGTTATGACTCCTTAGTTATCTCAGGCGAGAATCTAGTCAGGGTTGGGCATAACATGAAGCAGCTGTGACCTAATTCGCAGCATCTGAATTATGGAAATTATGATAACATGGTTAAATCTAATTTATGTTATTTTTTATCAGCCCAAGCCCAGTCTGCATTGCTATTTAAGGAGGCACAAAAGCAAGGGAAATTAAGCACTCACAACAAGAAAAACTTGAGTGTAAAATAAAGGTTTAGGGTTTTGAGAGTCCATTGTGTGTGTGACTTTGTAAGTCACCCTTTGCATCTTTGGATGCATTGTGGTAGACATATTGTGGCTGGTAGTTGTTATTGGTCAATTGTTAAGTGTTCACTCAAAGCTTGTAAGCAAGAGTGTATTGTCCTTGATTGAAGCTGTTAAGCAAAATCAAGTATTGTGACTTTGAAGAGTGTCTTCTAAAGTCTTATTTTGCATTGAATTGTTTATCACTGCTATGATTGAGGGGGAGTGAGAGGTGTCTCTTGTCTAGTGGTTCTAGGCAGAAACTACATTGGGTAGAGATTAAGTGAGGGGTTGTAAACGGGGGAGTTTAGCTCTGAATTAATTCTGCTAATAGTGGATTTCTTTCTTGGTTTGGTAGCCCCTAGATGTAGATGATGTTGCATTGAACTGTGTTAACAATTCATTGTGTTATTTATCTTTCATCATTTTTAATTCTGCACACTTTAAATGGTTAGATAAATAGTTCTGTCAATCTGCAGATATTACAACAGAGGTCATGACATTGGTAATTCTTAAAGGGATTTAAAATGGTCATGTTCTGTCCTTGTTCTATTTTAGAAGAGATCAATATTCTTGGGACATATGAGATCTGCATACCAGAATTTCAGACTTCATTATAACACAAAGATGACCATCGACGTCGCCGCAGGTGGCGCCCTGATGAATAAACCTTACTTGAAGCTTGCGCTCTCATCGAGGATATGGCCCAAAACCATTGTCAATGGGGGATAGAGCAAGCAACAGTGGAAAAGAAAGAAGCCCAAGGAGGAATACATGAGATAAGTTCTATAGACATGATGCAAGCCAAGATGGACGCTTTAGCCCTTAAAGGCGAACATATGTATACAAACCCAATAGCTACAACAGCAATTTCAATTGAGTGTGAACTATGTGGTACTCAAGGACACCAATTGGCAGAATGCAATCTGCTGAACGAAACTCACTCAGGAGAAGTCAACTATGCCCAAGGAAACCCATTTTCAAATACCTATAACCCTGGATGGAAGAATCACCCAAAATTTTCCTACAAAAACAATAACCCTATCCAAAACCCTGCACCCCCGATACCATCCGATTATCAAGCCTAAACACAAAACCCGCCTATGCAAGATGTGCAACCTAAGCCGAATCTTGACAAAATCATGGAAGATTTCATTTCGGCTCAGACCCAGCAAAACAAGAAAATCTTGAACTAGAACATTCATGTAAATGAACTAATCACTCGTTTAGGAACCAAAGTAGAGCAAATAGTTACCCATAATAAGATGCTTGAAACCCAGATATCTCAAATAGCTTTAAAACAAGCTCCTGAGACTACACCCGGAGGACAGTCCCCTGGTCAACCTCAACAGAACCCCCGAGGGCAAGCTAATGCAATTACCTTATAAAGTGGGACCGCTTACGATGAACCGGTTAACCCGACATTAAGCGAACCCAGGACTCCTAAGGAAAACATAGTGCCCATGAGCGAAGTAGAGGTAGCAATAGGATCTGAAAAGCATAAGGATAAGGATAAAACCAACGAACCACCACCGCCATATAAACCTCTCATACCCTATCCGCAAAGACTAAAACAAACCAAGATCAATAACCAATACTAAAAATTTATTAAAGTCATAGAGAAACTTCATGTGGAAATTCCTTTTACAGAAGCCTTCATGTGGAAATTTATTAAAGTCATAGAAGATTTCTCTATATTCAGTTTGATGTATGACTGTAGCAAGTGTGTAGATGGTTGGAAGATGGTGTTTGATGTTGCTCTGTGTGGTCTAAAAAGTTGTTGATCCTGCTTGATGTTGTTTTGTTTATGCTGCTCTGATTTTTGTCCTACAGACTACTGAAAGCTATTATTGTGTTGGTTGAGTGCCTGAGTTGTTGCTTGTGTGCTTGGGTTGCTCTGTTGTGCTGAAGGGTGTTTTAGAGAAGATAGTGGGAGTTGATTTATTTTCACCACTCATGACTTGCAAAGGTTATATCAGTAGAGGAAGTCATAGGTAGGTTGAGTCAAGGGTGTCAGCCTTGATGTTTCAACATTAAAGATACTTATACTAAAGAATACTTTTGGTATTAGTGAAGTGTAAATATCTATCAAATGGTCTTCTCAACAAGTTGTATGGATTTAAGATCAGTTGCTATGTGTGGACTACACACGTATTTAATTGGTTATCCATGAATTTCAAGATTGCATGAAGTTAAGATAAGGATTTAAGATTCATTGCTATTTGAGATACTCTTAAATATTTAATGGATTATCCTTAGTTGATGATCAAGTTGTTTCATCAGTTGTAGCACAAGTATCAAGCCCTTGATCTGTTTGAGGATCTGATGTTCAACCCGATGTTGAGACATTCCATCAGCAGAGATTATGCAGAATTCTGTTGATTCAAGGAGTGAATCACTAGATCAAAGGAGATATAGTTGATGATCTTAGTACCATACACATGTGTGGTAGGATCTGTCTTTATTCTAGGAAGTTTCCTGGCAAGAAACTAAGACTAGAATGTAGTGCTGATGGAGGTGAAGATGAAGACATTTTTCTTGGATCAGTTTATTGGAGTTTAGCAGGTGTGTTCTGGTCACTACTAGAAGCATCTGAAATTTATCTAGAAAGTTTCCTGGCAAGAAACTTGTCTAGAATATGGTACTGGTGATAACACTGCTTGGATCAGTTTATTTCTGATCTAAGTGCATAAGAGCATGTGACCTTTCTCATCTTGGAGGACAAGGATAAGTGGCAGTTATCTCTGACCTTCTGAAGAAGTCTCTACTTAAGGAAAGAGGGATTCCTTCTGTAAAGATCTCTTGTGACTAATCTTCTCTAAAGAATCAAGCTTTGGTATGTTTGGTTTCTCTAAAGAGGAGTTTTATGAAGCAAATGCACTTCAAAGGGATTTGTTGTGATACAAGAAAGCATAATACAGGCTGTCTACTCAAACTTGCTATCAGTAATCAAGTCTATGTGAATATGGAACTCTTGATGAGGTTCTTCTAAATGGCATAATGAAGGACTGAATTCACCAGCAGGATGTTTGATAAGATGTTGTGACATCAAGCAGAAACTTCAGTTTACAGGAGCTGTGAGAAGAAGTAGATGTTACAGGTCTATGTCTTGGTGTATCTAAGATGCCTTGCTATGGAGCAAGTAGGACATGTAACTTGAAGATAAAGTTTGCTTGGTGGATCAGAAGAGTTTCTAGAGCTCTGGAAGTAGCTGAGTAACCAAACAGTGGCATTTGGTTATTTAAAGAAGTGTGCTTAAATTACTCTTGTGCAAAAGGGTAGTTGTTTGAAGACCAAAGAAGGTTCTGATTCTATTCATATATTGGAGCTTGTGTTAGAAGCCCTAAGTTGTGTATGGAAGATTACCCTCTTTTGGAGTTGTATTTGATCAAGCTGGTGGAGCTGTGTTCTCTAAAGATCTTATTTGGATTACTAGGCAGTAGTAAGTCCAGTTGTGAGCATATCAAGAACCATTGGATGTTATCTCTGTGATATGTTAGGATGTCCTAAAGAATGTCAGAACATCATTTTATTTGCTGGTCTTGAAGATCTGTTGTGGAACTTGTGATTCACATCTTGACTAAGAAGTACTCTATCTTTTCATACGGGAGAATGATGAGGTAAAAAAACTGTCTTGGAGTATGATGTGAAAGGATTGCACAAGACTGGAGTGGATCATTGGTTGATTGCATGAAAGCCTGGATTATGATGTAAAGATTTACTAGTTAAATCAGAAGTTTTATAACTTATCATATGGGAGAATGATGAGGAAAGAATGTCTTGGATTATAGGGTGTCTATCTGGTTCTCTGACTCAGGCCAGAAGTCTTGTGGAGAAGTGGTAACTCTAGTAAGAAGTGGAGCAGTTTGGTACCTTCTCACTATATGAGCATGAGGTTGGTCTTGAGATACTATGGTGATCTTGGAGCATCTTTTATAAAAGAGAGGGGTAGAGCTTCTGTTTGATGGGTGTACTATTTGCTTGTGGTTCAAGCAGTAGGTGAATGCGTTCAGCAGGTGTGTTGAACAAAGAGTGAGCTCTTGAAGACATGAAGATGAGTCTTATGTTTTCCATTCACGTGCTTTTGTAAAAGAGCACTAGTTATCCTTGATATGGGGAGTTATACTTCTAGGATCTGTTGCTGCAATAGTACAGTTTCAAGATTGTTTGTGGTGTCAAGCAGTTTGTGATTGTATGCATGTATGAGGATGGAATGTCAGACAAGATGTTGTGACATTATGTTACTGCTCTAGCTCTTGATGAACCTGACAGTGTATTTTTTTTGGATATGTCATTGGATATCAATGGATCAAATCAGATTTGTACAAGCTTATTTGAAGTAATATAAAGGTGAGAGCATTATAATCTGGCTTGCACTTAAGGGATTTTTGTCAGCAGTTATTTGGGCCTCTATCCAAGTGTTTTGTCTTGTATGACTGGTGAAGATGAAGTGCAAGACATCATCAGCTTTGTTTTATGCTTATGAAAGTCAAGGAAACATGTCTATCCTGCAACTACTTCTGCTATTAGGTTTGGTTCCAACATGGTTTGTGAAACAAGGAGTGTAGAGTTGCATGTGTTTCCAGTGTGTGAACATGAAGATGTTGAAGTAAGTATTTATGTGTTTGGGTTATCTCTTTTGGAGGAGTACTGAGTATGCATGACAGGGGGAGTTGTGTACTTGTATGATGTGTGGTTGCATTGCTTATGGTGATTGTGCGCTGATGTGGAGCTACATACAAAGTCTGCTGATTCTCAGGCAAGCTTGTGTTCTTGAACCACTGATGAAGTTGCAATGTCAGATAAGATGTCCTGACATTGTGCTGTCTGGTGCAATTTTTCCTGACAATGTGACTGTGGGTCTGGCTTTGTAAGACTGTGTTCTTATGAATGACCTAGTAAACAACATTGGTTTGTGTCTGGGAGAATTTATTTTTCTCTGCAGAATTTTCTTGTGTCTCAATTTGGGGATTTAAAATCAATTGCTACTTGGCAAGTATTTGACTGATTATCCTTTAATTGGTAAGTGTCACTCCTGAAGGTGCAGCTTCAGACAAGACAAGAACTCAAGATTCATGACTATGTGGAGTTTTTACTGTGGAGGTTGTAGTTTCTGATTCAGTTTTTGGGATTGGCTCTGGTTGATGTGTCATGAGCATATGTATGTACATTTACTCCAATTTTTGTCAATTTTTGACTAAACCAAGGGGGAGTAAAGTGTTGTTATATGTTGTTACTGCTAAGGAATGAGTAGCATTTTGTAGTTGATTGCTGAATACAACTATTAAGGGGGAGCATAATAGTTTCTGAAGCTGGGTGCTTTTGAAAAAACTACTGCTGCTGCCCTGATATTGTTTGGTTGTTTAGCCAAAAATTTCCAAAGGGGGAGATTGTTAGTTCCATGTTTCTATGATTGTCCATGGTTTTATGATTGGCTAAATTTTGGTAAAACATGATTCTGCACTGATATTAAGCAAGACGTCATAACATCCAAATCTATTGTTATGACAATACTGTTGTCATGTGTTTTAATCAGGATGTAATTACCAATGTCATGACATTGTTGTCTGGTACAGCAGGAGCTGATGACAGTACTGATGAATAAACCTTACCCTGAAGCTTGCACTCTCATCGAGGATATGGCCCAAAACCATTGTCAATGGGGGATAGAGCGAGCAACAGCGGAAGAGAAAGAAGCTCAATGAGGAATACATGAGATAAGTTTTATAGACATGATGCAAGCCAAGATGGACGTTTTAGCCTTTAAAGTCGAACATATGTATGCAAACCCAGTAGCTGCAGCAGCAGTTTCAACTGAGTGTGAACTATGTGGTACTCAAGGACACCAATCGGCAGAATGCAATCTGCTGAACGAAACTCACTCAAGAGAAGTCAACTACGCCCAAGGAAACCCATTTTCAAATACCTATAACCCTGGATGGAAGAATCACCCAAACTTTTCCTACAAAAACAATAACCCTATCCAAAACCCTGCACCCCCGAGACCATCCGGTTATCAAGCCCAAAGACAAAACCCGCCTATGCAAGTTGTGCAACCTAAGCCGAATCTTGAGAAAATCATGGAAGATTTCATTTTGGCTCAGACCCAACAAAACAAGGAACTCCTGAACCAGAACATTCATGTAAATAAACTGATCACCCGTTTAAGAACCAAAGTAGACCAAATAGTTACCCATAATAAGATGCTTGAAACCCAGATATCTCAAATAGCTTTAAAACAAACTCCTGAGACTACACCCGGAGGACAGTCCCCTGGTCAACCTCAACAAAACCCCCAAGGGCAAGCTAATGCAATTACCTTATAAAGTGGGACCGCTTACGATGAACCGGATAACCCGACATTAAGCGAGCCTAAGACTCCTAAGGAAAGCATAGTGCCCACGAGTGAAGTAGAGGTACCAATATGATCTGAAAAGCAGAACGATAAGGACAAAACCAACAAACCACCACCACCATATAAACCTCCCATACCCTATCCACAAAGACTAAAACAAACCAAGATCAATAACCAATACCAAAAATTTATTAAAGTCATAGAGAAAATTCATGTGGAAATTCCTTTCACAGAAGCCTATGATTTGAGCTAAAAGTGCAGTTTGAGTATCAACAATTAACATACCTTTAGGAATGCCTATGATTTCAATTTTTATTGACCTTTCACTCTTTGAATGATATTCATTCAAGCACATCTTTCTAATAAGGTCTTTGACTTGTGGTTCGGTCATTGATCTGGTCGTGCCTCTTGTGGAAGCATTCAACAACATGCGTGTTTCACTATTGAGGCCTTTGATAAAATTTTGAATTTGCTCCATATTATTCATATTATGATTTGCGCACTTGCATGATAAAAGTTTAAACCTTTCCCATGATTCATACAATAATCCAATGTCTTATTTTTCAAAATTTACAGTTTCTGCTCTTTGCTCAGTAAATTGAGTGGTAGTGAAGAATCTCTCTAAGAACTTATCCTCCAGCTCCTTTCATATTCAAATGGTTCCATTTGGAATACATAGTAACTAATCTTTAGCCCTTCCAATTAGTGAGAAAACACATAACTGTAGCTTGACTTGCTCTTCCGTGATATCATTTAGTTTTCACATCGAAGCCGTTTCGTAGAAGCGTGCAAGATGCACCCACGAGTCTCAGATTATGTTCTCGTCGAACATATTGTTTCTTAAACATGAAAGAACATAATTCTTAATATCAAAGTTAGTGGTGTTTGCTGGTGCAAACCCTCTAGAAACCTGTCTGTTGTCAGTTCTTTTGAATTAGTCCCCAATTGTTTGGGGTGGTGCAGCTGCCATTGTGCCTTTCTCTTTAGTGTCTGAAGAAAGTAGTGGTTGATCTTCTACTAAGATCCCTTCAGCCTGAGTTACTTCTCTAACCACTCTCCTGATAGCAAGTGCAGTTCTTTTAATTTTTGGATTAAACGATATTAATGCCAATCCTGAGTTATGCATACACAAATAGGAAATGCCTCAGTAGCATTATGATAAACAAGAAAATAAAACAAAAATCAAAAACTAAAAACAAAATGTTACATAAGTGTTGCCTTGTTGAAATATCAACAGTCGCCAACAACGGCGCCAAAAACTTGATGACTTCTCGGCAAGTGTATCAATAATGTCGCAGTAATATATAAGACTGAATCCATAGGGACTGCTTTTAAAAAGAAAAAAATGATGCAATGCATAGAAAATAGTAAATGGGGGGTTCGAGTTTGCAATTCGAAAATAAAAGAAAATGTTCATATAGAATTATGAAAGCGGTTAGGTTGTGTATAAAGTCCCCTATTTCTCTATTGTTGATGTTCGATGCCTTACATGAATAATTTTATCACTTTAATCCCACGACGAATTAACAAAACCTCTATAACCAATCTCTTGCGATATAGCTCACTAATGATTACTCGGGGTTTCCTATCCCTTGTCCACCAGCGTAAGTAGGATTAGATAATGCAACAAAGCGTTAATTCACTAGCCACTACTCGGGGTCTCTTATTCTTATTCATCCAGTGTAAGTACAATAATTGCCTTAGGTTCAAAACATATAATAATGGTCATTATTTCATATGTACCCAAAATTAGATTAAAAAAGTATCTCACATAAAAAGCATTACAACAAGAAGCAACTGAATAGAATTATAAATCAAAGTATTCATGAAAAGTCAAATAAACATATTTCCCAACAATATTGAAACAAGTTCATCGAACACAACCTAACCTAAAGGAGTTTAGCTACTCATACTTCATATTACAATACCAAAAGCAGAGAATAAGAATTGAATATGAGATCCCTTGAAGGATTGACCTTCAATGGCTTCAAATATTCTAAAAAATTACCTCTGGTGGTGTAAAGCTATTACTTCTTGTGCCAAATTTCGCAATCCTTGAAAAAGTGATGAAAATGCCCTTGAAAAGCCTTTAAAATGGATTAGAATGCGTCAGAAAATCCCAGAAAAAAGGGTCATCGCGTGTGATGATTTGCATCGTGTGTTCGATGTTGCGGTATCTTTTCTATCGTGCGTACGATACTGCACGTAATTATTCCAGTAGCTGCATGCTTTTGCTCCCTTTTTCACATATTTTTTCATTAACTCCAATATCTTCACACTTAGATATTTTTTCCTAATTCTTTGGTTTTTCTTCTTCATTTTTGTTCCTCTTTAACTTGTTTTAATTTGTTTCTTCGATAGAATTCATGCAATGATAGACTTTCATCAAAAGGCCTTGGGGATACTTAATACATTTTGAGAATCAAATTCTATAGAGACAGATCTAACAGGATGATTGGCCTTAGCCAACAAACATATATTGATAAGATTGTTACTAAGTTCATGATGGAAAACTCCAAGAGAGGATTCCTTTTAATGCAACACGGCACATCACTTAGTAAGCACTACAAAAAATAACTTTTTTCATGACAAAGATTTCACCTCGAACAATAGAAAGTTGAGGTATAAAGCTAAGGAGCGCTATTTTTTGTTATTTAAAAAAAACATAAATTCCCTCGGATTTTCATAAAACCGAGGTGAAAAAACAAATAAGTATAAGCTTTGATTTCCAGCTAGGGATGGCAACGGGGCGGGTCGGGGGCGGGTTTAACTATATCCGCACCCGCACCCGCCTCCATGTAACAGACCCGCCCCCGCCCCCAAATCCAATCCGGGGTGAAAATTTACCATCCAGACCCGCCCCCAGTAGAAAACGGGTGCACCCGCACCCGCCCCGCCCCCACCCGCAAAAAATTATTATTTTTTTAATTATAATAAAAATTAGTAATTTAATTAAAAAATTGATTATTTTAATAAATTAATTAATTATTTAATTAAAATTTTAATTAATAAATGAATATTAACTTGATTAATTTTATTATTTTAATTGCAATAAGAATATTAATAACTTAATTAAAAGTATAATTAATAAATAAATATTAAAATAAATAAAATAAGAAAATCAAAATAAAATATATTATTTGGGGCGGGGCGGGGGCGGGTGCGGGCGGGTCTTAGTGTCTACCCGCACCCGCACCCGTAGTTAAGAACCGGGTTTCACCCGCACCCGCACCCGCACCCAATTAAATCGGATTTCCCCCGTTAATTTCGGGGCGGGCCCGGGCGGGTGTGGGCGGACCCGGGTTTGTTTGCCATCCCTATTTCCAGCTATCATAATTTATGATTCAATTTTTTATAAGTGTAAACAAAATGTTCTAACCATTTAACTTTCTATTTAATTGAGGCCTAAAATAATAAGATTTTACTATAAAGCACTCATTAAACAGATTTTACCCTAATCCTTACTAATATGAAGCCGCCCCAAGCACCATTCTTTATGATGGATTGAAAGACAAAAAAATCTTCAATGTTCTTCTATCTTGAACAAAACATTTCTTTTGCTCTTACTATCCATCTCAGCATAATGGTGTTCATGTTGTCGTTGCTGAATTTTTTGGAATAACCCTCAGTTGAATAAGGGCACTCAATTGATAGATAATAGATTGCAAGTGCAGAAAATCATTCTTTCTTTAAGTTAATCAAAGAATGGAGCTTAACCAACAATGAAGGGGGCTCATCTTTTGAAAAGTACTTGTTGTGAATTAGGACGCCTTAAAACAAAATATACTCGGTTTCTTTATAGGCAAGAAACACACAAGGGTTAAGGTTAACAAGGAAAAATAAGGAGAATAACAAGATTGGTTATAACTGCTATTCTTTGTTCCCTCTATAAAACATATTACAAGTACTCAAGAATAACAAATAACCCTCTCACCCTAATTAGGTTTTGTCACACCACACATAAGATGAGAGACTAGTATGCTATTTATAATAAAACCTAACATGCTAAACTAATGGGCTTTTTAATAATTACTAATTACAAGCTAACATAGGGTACAAGCTAACATAAACAATTAGATCATTAACACAAGGCCCAATTGGACAACTACATACTAGAACACAATTTGACTACAATATGTTGGTCTTCAACAACAGCATGTGAGCAAACTTCGATGGCATGCTAACTAGAGTTTGATCCAATATCTCACAAATCTCCACCTTGGATCTAACTCTACCATCAAGAAACAAACTAGCTTTCTTCATGCAGCTTTATCAACTGCATATAGTGGAAACTTGCAACTAGGTAACGTCTTAGTGATCATATTAGCAACATTATGATCTATTGAAACCTTCAGCACTTGGACTTATCAATGCTTGATTACCCCTCTGACAAATGCAGCCTCACATCAATGTGCTTGGTTCGCTCATGATAGGTGTTGTACCCCAAAATTTGACCAACTTTTTCTTCTTAACTTGGCTTGTGTTTCATTTCATTCTAGCATTTTCATTTGCATAGCATTGTTCTTAGCAGGGGATCAAGAGGTGTCTTATTCCATCCAATAGGAGAGTCCCTTTGGTTGAAAGCTCAAGCAAGAGGTATTTGTGCAAACCATCAAGGGTTTCATCATCATGGAAGGGACAAAGCTCCTTGAGAGGAAAGTTGGGTGTGTGGATGTTATCTTCTATCTTAGAGGCTCATCAAAGGATCATCAGGGATTCATGAGGTCTTTATATTAAAGAGGACATGGTATACAAGCTCATTTAGTGCCCTAGGGATCATTGTGGAGTTTGTGGAGTCATTCGTGCAAAGGACATAGACAAAGGACTTGGAGTTAGGGTTTCATCTGGTCAACTCAAGGTCAACTATGGACTTGAGAGGTTTCCAAAATGGTCTTCAAGTCACACAAGCCATGGAAAGTCATTTTGAAGCATCTAAGATATCATGATAAGATCAAATCAAGAGGAATCAAGTTACTAAATTAGGGTTTCAGATGATTTCAGTGTAAAATCCCCTTCTTTAGTGCCCAACTTCAAGGCCATTTTCACCTATGTTGCAAGCTCAATCTCATTTTCATGAAAACATGAGACTTGTAAGGCATGTTCTTAGATTTCTTTTGAGTACAAGAACTCATCCATTGAGTTTTTACATCTCAAGCTATGATGCCAACAAGTTAGGGGTCTCAGATGAATAGAATTTTGGTCAACTAAAAGTCAACTCACTTCCAAGGCATTTTTGACCTAGAAGCAAGTTTTCCCTCAACTTTAAGTGAACAGGAAAGTTGTTCCTCATGATCTCATCTTTCCAAAAAGTCCTAGAAGTCCTCTTTCTCATGTGTGGAACTCAAGTTATGGACCTTTCAAGGCAAGGGTTTTTTTTGGGAACGTTTCATTATAGGTCATTTGTTTCAATGGCCATTTTCATGGACTCATGTACTTCAAATCCAATTTTGGCCAACATGAAACTTGTGCATAAGATTCTTAACTCCTAATTGAACCTAAAATTCATGAAGATTGGTGAATTATGTGGTCATGTGAGCCATTTCAAGATGGGAACTTTGACTTTTGGTCATGGATTGAATCACTTCATTTACAAGTCATTATTTTGTTTCATTTTGAGATATTTCACACCTTTACATGATCATAAAGGAACTTACCACAAATGTACCAACACAAAATGACATGAGATGCCTCATTTTCAAATTTCTTACTTAAAAAGTGTTCACTTCAAACTTGGAGTATGGATCAAATGCAAAGCCCAAACCAATTCAAATCAGTTGTACGTTCCACACACTTCAAATTGCTGAGCTCATGTGGTGTGAAGGAAGCAAAAATGCGTGTACATGAGGATGGCATCATTTTTGGCATTTTTACAAATCTCACCAATAAGCCAACATGGGCTTGCATGGTGATCAGAAACCCATCATATAAAAGCATTCTAGGTTGCCCTAATGCTAAGAAGAGAGAATTGCAGCTGGAGAGAGCAGAGAGAATTTCAAATTTTCCAAACATTTTTCATTTTCGAATCTCAGTTTTCACCTTAAATCAACTGCAATTGAAGCTTGCATCCTTTTCCTGAGAGCATAAGAAGTGGATTGGAAGGAAGAAAGTCAAGCTTGCACGCATTTGAAGAACCAACGGAGTTGCTCCATTCAGTAAGCTTCTCTTCCATTTTTCTCTCATTCTAGGCACATATCTAAGCTCATGTTGGGTACATCTAAAGCCATACGTTGAGTAGGCCATGCTTGATCCATTGTTGTTCTTGTTTGATCATATTTTCAGATGACATGTTTGATTTTCAATCCTTCGATTCTCTTTATTTTGGAATATTTTGATTGATTGATTTGTGGATTTGAGATCCTTGTAGCAAGACCTTTCAATTGATACCATTTTTTGCCATTTTTGTTGAGAATTATGGACTGAGCTCTGGTGATATGGCCGGAGAAGACGGCCGGAGCCCTAGCTCCGGCGTCTGGTTTATTCTCAGGTCTAAGCTGAGTTGGCCTGAGCTGACTTATTGGCTTGCTTGTTTGTTGTGTTTCTGTTGGCTTAACCCAGACTACATGGCGTATTGACTCCACCTGGGATTAATGAAACACAACATTTCATTAATCCTGAGTCGTTGGGTCTGATGGGCTTGATTTGCTATCCACGCCCCCTATTCTGCAGCCCAATTCTCTTTTGCACGTGTTTCAATTCATGCTGCTTTTACTTGTGCACCTCCCATGGCCTTCTTTTATTTTATTTTCATTTAATTTCTCTGTTTTCATTTTTAATTACCCAAAAATTCTCAAAAAAATATTTCTTACACTTTAGGGTCTTATTTAATTTTCCATATTTTTATTTTTTGATTTTATTTTGTTTTGCAATTTTGTTTTAATTTTGCAATGTGATGTGTTTTATGGTTCACCCTTGTAGGCACCATAATCAAATTTATTCTTGGTCCCAACATCATAGATAAACCTTCCCAGAATAGTTGCCATTGTTGATTTATGATTAGTGGGCACCCAATTTGCAGCACCAATCTTGTGTAGCACAACATATTTTACACTCAGTTTGCTGGCAACTAGCTTTCCTTTTGACGGCCAACCTTTGACTTGGTTGCCAGTAATTACTTGACACACTTTGTTGTCAGAGGCAGTTATATCAGATTGAGCTCCATCTGATCTTTCAAGGTAGTTGTTAATGGTAGTGGAAGAGAAGGTGACGTGTTTTCCTCTAACATAAACTTTACCAAATTCATCAGATTTTCTGTCAGCACATTCATCTGATAGATTTACTATAAATTCCTTGACAAGTGTTTCATAGCATTGTGAGAATTGAGTCACAGTCTTCACCAAACCAGCATCATGGATAAGAGCTATGATCTCCTTGCTTTCAAGAGCATTTTGAGCTAGCTCTCTCTCCAAGGCCAGCCTCTTCTGATAGGTATACTTCCATCTGTTGACACTCGATGGATAGTGGAATGAGACATTGTCAATAGGATCATCTGGGACACTAGCAGCAAGCTTGCTAGTTGTAGGTTTCTTCTTTGGTTGGATGTCAGTGGCATCACAGGCAACATCAGAATCTGATTCTGTACTAGTTTCAGCTTTCCTCTTCTTTGGTACTACTTTGCTCCAAGCTTTGGTAGGGCCAACCTGAGTTCTTTTGGTCACAGTCTTCTTCTTGGGGTTACTCTGGACAACTTCCTTCTTCCATTTCCTAGTCATGAGCCTTTTTGCTATGCTAGGGTTGACTGTGGCTATCAACTCATTGTCTGAAGACTCATTAGCATCATTTTCTTCACTCAGCATGTGTTCATTATCTTCAGAGACTCAATCCTTGTCATTGTCCTTTGGAGAAGTTGATTCCAAGGTTTCAACATTGTGAGTGATATCAACTTTTTCCTTAGTGTTAGGGGGAATGGATATTCTTGGCACATCATTTAGCTCAATCAGAACCCTGGTAACCAAGTTGGCAATGGTGGAGTGGATTTTCTTGGTTTATTCATCATTGATATCCTCATTTATGGAGGTTCTCAACTTGCTTCGTAGATCTTCAAATTGAGTATCCTTGAGACTTCTTGTCATCGTGTCATCCCTTTGTTGGTCAGAATCACCATGCTTCACACAATCCTTTTGAAATTGATACTTGTTATCCCTGTGCATGGCTCTCTTGTACTGAACTGAGTTCATATTAATGTTACTTTTGATGTCACAGAACAAAGTCATGACATCTTGAGTGACATTGCTTCCTTTCTGCTAGGTAGCTTCCATGGACTCCATTAGGTTCCAGTATAACATATCTAGATTTCCCTGATGACCATTCTTTGGGTGTCCCTTCTTGGCTTGCCTGCCCACACGACATTTACCACATCATGTCCTACTATCTGAAGTAGACTTTGAAGTTCCTCTTGCTACTGTTTTGGACATGGTCCTTTCTATTTTTAGAAGATGTTTTCCTTTATCCAGCCACAGTTGATCCTTCTTCTCTTTTTGGACCAAGCCAATGAGGTTACCACTGGGCTCCCATAGGTAACAGTTGTTCTTGGCTCTGGACCCCCTCATGACTTCCTCACCATCTTCATTGATGACCACACACTTACCCTTGGAAAATTTGACAGTTAGGCCTTGGTCACATAGCTGACTGATACTGATCAGATTAACAATCAGTCCTTCAACCAACAAGACATCATCCAGTTTTAGAACACCATGATAATCCATTTTTCCAGCACCTTTAATTTTTCCTCTGCCTCCATCACCAAATGTTACATGACTTGAGGAATGAGATCTTATGTTGACCAAGATATTCTCGATTCCAGTCATGTGTCTAGAGCAACCACTATCAAAATACTAATCTTCTCTTGTAGGCATCCTTAGAAAGGTGTTGGCTACTAAGGCCACATTCTTGGCAACCCATTGTTGTTTCCTGGCAGAAGCATCCTTCTTGGGTTTTACATGATGATGTTTCTTGACATGAGCACCTTGTTTGGATTTTCCTTGATGAGGATGACAAGGAAATCCATGCAGCCAGAAACAGACAGATTTAATATGTCTAAGTTTTCCACAGTGGTAACACCTATACCCTTGAATTTTACTCTTGACTTGGTTCTAGTTTCTGTTTCTATGATGTTGTGACATTGGTCGTGACATCCCCTTTTTCTTCTGAGCTTCAGGTTTTAGTCTCTTGAGCTTCAAGATGGGATTCTGTTTACCAACAAATCCCAGTCCAGACCTATTTCTTGATGTCTGACCATTCTGTAGGATTTCTTATAGAGTGTCAGTTCCAGGGTTCAGCATCCTTATGGATTTGGACATTTGATCAAGATTAGATTTCAACAAGCTGGCTTCACTTTTGAGAGACTCTATTGTTGCGAGATGCTTCATCATCTCAGCTTCCAACTCTCTTATGAGTTTCTTCTGTTGCTCTCCTTGCTGATATAATTCTCCACTTCTGTTGCACAGCTTCTCAAATGAATCAGCAAGTTCATCATAAGTCAGCTCATCTTCAATTGAGTCACCATCAGATATACATACACTGTTCAGAGCATTGGCATGTCTTACAGACTTATCTTCTGATCCACTCTTAGAATCTCCATCATACCAAGTGACAATTAGGCCTTTTCCCTTCTTTTTGAGGTAGGTGGAACATTCCTTTCTAATGTGCCCATATCCTTCACATTCATGGCATTATACTCTTTTGCTTTGGCTAGATGTTTCTTCAGACTTATCCCTTCTGCTGATGTCAGAAGGTATGTTCTTTGCATAAGGTTTAGACAAGAGCTACACTTTTGTTCTTTTTCTCTACAGCCTGATCACACATGCCCATCTCAAATGTTTGGAGAGAACCTATGAGTTCATCCACCTTCATGTTGCATATGTCTTGAGCTTCTTCAATGGTTGTGACCTTCATGGCAAACCTCTTTGGCAATGATCTTAAGATCTTCCTCCCTAGATTTTCTTCATACATCTTTTCTCCCAGAGCTCCTGAGGTGTTTGCAATTTCCAGGATATTCATGTAGAACTCATGAATAGTCTCATCCTCCTTCATTCTCAGACTTTCAAACTTGGTGGTCAACATTTGAAGTCTTGACATCTTGACTTTAGAGGTTCCCTCATGAGTTATTTTGAGAGTATCCCAAACCTCTTTAGCCAGCTCACAATGATGCACCAGTCTGAAGATGTTCTTGTCTATACCATTGAATAAAGCATTCAAAGCTTTAGAATTCCCAAGAGCCAAGGCTTCTTGCTCTTTGGTCCATTCTTCTTCAGGTATAAGCACAGACAATCCATCTTTATCAGTCTTCACTGGATGTGCCCATCCTGAGTTTGCAGCTCTCCATGCCTTGCTGTATAAAGACTTTAAGAAGGCATTCATCCTAGGTTTCCAATAGTCATAATTAGAGCCATCCAGAATTGGTGGTCTATTTATGAATCCTATGTCTTTATCCATAGTACCAGAATTTATCTTCCCTAGATCTCACCCAGAAAATAACAGGCGGGATGCCTGCTCTGATGCCAATTGAAATTTTGGCTAGCACACGATGGATGTTATTGTAGATGTTATGACATCCACTGTAACATGTACTACTGCACTTAATAATAAGCTGTAAATGGAAAGCAGTAAATAAAACAAGTAATTGTTCACCTAGTTTAGTGTCAACCACACTTACATCTGGGGGCTACCAAACCAGGGAGGAAATTCACTATCAGTAGAATTAATTCAAAGTCAAACAATCCTAGTTTGCACTCCTCACTTAAGACCTACCCAATGACACTTCAGCCTAGAGACCACTAGACTTGAGTATACCCACTCACTCCCCCTCAATCACCTCAGTGATACAAATATACAATTACAAAAGAGATATGAAGACTCACTTCAAACACACCTTGATCTTGCTTTACAACTTTGATCAAGTGACACACACTCTTGCTTAACAGCTTTGAGTGACACAATGAACACACCTATTCATACACAATAACCACAGTAATTCTACAACATACAATTGCTTGGCACACAAGGAATCCTAAGACTCCTAGACTCACGTGAAGAACAAAGTTCTTCACTCACAAACACACTCTATGATCTCTCACTAGATGTTCTCTCCTCTGTGCGTCTGCCCATTAAGAATGCTCCTTCTGCTATTTATAATAGCAGACCTGCTTTGGGGCTTGGTGTAGAAATTAGGTTTACCCAAACCTCTCTTCAAAAATATGCACTTACCACTTAGGTCAGGTACATTTAATTTCGCCAGGGCTTCTAAACTGTTTCCTGACTTCCAGCTTGAGCTTCTATAAAGTTTCCTGAATTCTAGCCTGAGCTTCCTCATTCAGAATAACAGAAAACTAAACCTGCGCACCTGATGTCATACGATCAGTGTCATGACATTCAGTATGTCATCCAACTCAACTTACTACTTACGCTGCATATTGTGTGTCACATCATTAGTTATGACATCCATACACACTCTAATGTTTTGCCACAAAATGCAACCAATCAGAAGCACTTACACTTTGGATGTCTTAACTGATGTTATAACAATGTCAGGAACATGAGTTCCCTTAAACAACTTGTAGTGGAAGGAGAAAGGATTTTCTCTCTTGTAAGCTGTATCACTCTCCTTGAGGATGTTGGGATACTAATCACAAATAATCCCACAGATGAGTGAGGGGAATGCAATAGGGCCTTTGACACTGTAGCTACCAGCATGTTTCATGGTTTGTTCATGAATGTAGGTCCCATAATTGAGTTTAGCTTTTGTTCCTACAACATACATGAATCTCTCTAGAATGGTTGCAACAGTTGTCTTATGATTGGTTGGCACCCTATTTCCAGCACCAATCTTGTGTAGCATGGCATATTTCACACAATTTTCTTGCAACCAGCTTTCCTTTGGATGACCAGCTCTTGACCTGGTTTGCAGTGATTTCTGGACACACTTGGTGATCAGAGGCAGTTAGTTCATTCTGACCTTCATTTGGTCTCCCTAAGTAGCTGTTGATGATGGTTGCTGAGAAAATTATACATTTCCCTCTTACAAATACCTTTCCAAACTCACTAGATTTCCTATCAGTACATTCTCCTGACAGGTTGACTATGAATTCTTTGATAAGAATCTCATAGCATGGTGGAAATTGAGTGACAATTTTCATCAAGCCTGTATCCTGAATAAGATCCATGACTTCTTTGTTTTCAAGAGCATTTTGAGCCAGCTCTCTCTCCAGTTCCAGCCTCCTCTGGAATACATATTTCCATCTATTGACACATGATGGATAGTGAAATGATATGTTGTCAATAGGAACATATGGGACACTAGCAGCAAGCTTGCTAGTGGTTGGTTTCTTATTTGTTGGATTGTCCGTTACCTCATCATCATCATCTGAGATGGATTCATATTCTATATTTGATTTAGCCTTCCTCTTTTGTGGAACCACTTTGCTCCATGCTTTGGTAGGCCCAACACGGGTACCTTTTGTCACAACCTTCTTCTTAGGAGGACTTTGAGCAGCATTCATCCCCTTCCTAGTCATAAGCCTTTTGGCTATGCTAGGATTGATCTTGGCTATTAGATCATTGTTAGAGTATTCATCAAGGTCTACCAAATCAACATTTTTGTCACCTTGCATGTTACCATCCATTTTATCAGAACCTTGATCCTTGTTCTTATCCACTGATGTAGTGTTTTTTAATGTTTCAACATTGTGAGTGACATCACCTTGATCATTCAGATTAGGATCAGACCTCTCATTATTAGGTGGAATGGGTGTATTTAGAGCACTGACAACCATATTCGCAATGGTGATGTGGGATTGCCTAGCTTCTTCCTCATTGACATCATCATGAGGAACAAATGTTGTAGAAGGAGGAGCTTGACCTGAGACAGGTTCCTTAGGCCTTCTTGCATGTGGGATTCTTGGTTTCTTTACCAGTAGTCCGTCTGGGGTCATCATACGTATGGGGGCTATCTTAAGAACCTCGTTAGGGTTCCTAGACCCAATTCTCGTATCAGAGTCATTGGTGGACATTCTTTTGGAGGAGGTTGAATTCGAATGTTGAGACATTGTTAAGGACTTTGATCGTGTGGGAGAGAGTTTCTTGTGCTGGTTGGAGATGGATGGTAGATGAACAGTTTGAATTGGGACTAAATGACGTAGAAATTTTGTGTGTAGAAGCTAGAGAGGTGATATGGCAAATGAGGAGGGAGCTTAATATTTTGACCAATCATTTTGTTTTGTTTTGCATTAGCTAACTACTAACGGGTTACGTAGTCTGTTTGTTTTGCAGGAATTACGTCTGGTATACTTTAGTTGTTGAAGGGCGAAATTCTCATTTATGCTTTGTTTGCTGACAGCTCATGAAGCTGAATCATCGTCAAGGATTTATTAGAGCCCCCATTTTCGAGTTCCTTATTTTCTTTGAGGCTAAACAGCAATTCATGGTAATTTTGGCATCGGGGTTTTGAGATATGGTAATTAATTCAACGGACCGAGACTTTGTCGTCAGTGGATTTCATGGTTGTTACTTGATCGTATGAGTTTGATTATGTTGAGATACCAATTTAGTTCGGCTCAAATCAGTGCAAAATATCATTCCGCGAAGTTCTGTTTTAATAGGCGTTTATTTTCTGTTCTTCTGCTATCTACCAAGTTTAAAGTCAAAGCAGTGGAAATTTCGATTCATGTTCGGGTTGATGATTTCTGTTTAATCGGGATTTTTGGGCTGAATTGGTTTAGGACATGAGACTTAGTTATCAGAGACACAAATTGAATTTTTGATGCGGGTTATATTTCTGTCTTCACTGTTAATCAGATTTCTCTGTTCTTTTCTGCTCTACTTCGTTCATGGCCATCATCGATTCTATCATCAGGCGTGAATTAATCTGGGAAATATTTGACTGCAATTGAATGTCACGTCAGTTTTAAGGGGGAGCAGCATGCATTGGGATGACATGAGTTGATTCAGATACTGATTTTGGAATATTATTCGTATTAAATTTTCAGGGAGAACTTAATCTGTTTGTTAAGTTTAACGGTTACATTTTAATCGGTTGAGTTTATCCGGAGGTAATCATTCGTTGGAATTTAATCAGATTGTTTTAGAGAGAGTCACTCGGTTGGAGGAATAATTAAACAAGTATTTTGGATAAAAATAATGTGAATTTTATTTATTCATAATTATATTTTATTACAATTTACACAAGGAAAATAAATACATTTTTAATCATAAAGTCCTATTTTCCTAAGAGTGGTCTTCATGCTCGATGATCCCGACTAATTCTTCGCCCGAATTTTTCTCCGTACTTGCATACAGACAAACCAAAAACAGAGCAAAAAAGAGGTTAATGTTAAGAAATTATTTTTGTTTGACACCCTCAGAGTATTTTCATCATCGGATGTCGGGAGGGCAACGACAAATGCCGAAGCCAACTCCCAAATCAATTTCCGACCTCGGTACCGATAGGCAACATCTGTTCTATTTTTTGGGACAGCTGGAGGAAGAGAAAAAGAAGTGATTTCCGCCAAAAAGTGATTATTTGGATAAGCACTTTTGAAAAAGTGATTTTTCAGCCAAACAGATTTAATCCAAAAATGAAGGATCCGAAATTCCCAACACAGCAGAAAAATATCACAAAATCCATATCCAACTCAATCAAGTAAATTGCATGGATATCCAGGACAGAACCGGTTTGTATCATCAAGTAAATATCCAAACCAAATCCAAATATGGTTCATCCATGGGCTCAGTTTACACATCATTGCCCCATATCAAAAGAAAAACGCCTCCAATCAAATCTGCAAAATCATATCAAATCTACAATCATCATCAAAGAAATAAAACGTAAAGCACTTGAATCCAACCCAAAAAACGAGTTGAAAAAGGATTTAAGACGAGAGTATAAAAACACCAGAAAAAACCATCGAAAGGGGGCAGTGAAATCCAAACCCTAACGGAACTCGAACACCAAACGACGACCACAAGTCATCAAAAGCGGAACAATCTCACCGTTAAAGATCATCAAAGAAAAGACAAACAACCATCATCGGACGGCGCCGATAATCACTAATCTAAACCGTCAAAAGCCCACAGGCTCAACTTCAAACATCATCGGTCGATAATCATCGCGCAAACATCAAAACGAAACGACATGCAAGGCCACCGTTAACATCATCATCCGAAGAAGAAGAAGAAAGAAGCTCTCGGGCAAACTGAACCCAGAAAATCAATGAGGCGTCATCACCATCCACCGAGGTTCAGAAAAGGCGAAAGCCTCATCGTCATCACCGTTTCGCCGGAGAATACCGCGAAGCAACCGCGAGACAACCTCCAAGGGGGTGAGTATTTGAATAATAATTTATGGTTTTTTCCCGTGTTTCTGGAACAAAGAAGAAAGATGACCGAACAAACATGCAAGAAGAGAGGAAGTTTCGAAAAGCTTCATGGATCAGCAATGGAAACCGCCGCGGCAGCATAGAAGGGAGAAGAGGGAAAGGGTTCACGTAACCCTATTGAGAACACAATGACAGCCTGTGTCCTTTCCTCTTTTAATAATGCTGGTTTTTCTTTTGTTTTATTATTTTAAATTTCAAAGGTTGCTTATTACTATAGTAATTAAATTTAAAACTGTACATTAAGGCATAGTTAAGGCTTATTGTAACACTAATTGCTAGAACTTAACAATAAATCATTTTTTTACATTAAGATTTTATTTTTAGAAACTTAAAAAATAAAAAAAACCTAGATTTTTCTTAGAAATTAAAAACACCCTTTTTTTAATTAAAATTAACATTTTTTATGATTAAAATTAACCTTCTTTTAAAAATAGAACTAACTTTTTATAAAACTCACTTTTTTATTAGAAAAACATTTTTTAAAATTTAAAACTAAATCCCTTTTTAAAATTAAAACATTGTTAAAATTAAAAAGTAAGACGTTCTTTTTCTTTTGAAAATTAAAAAACTTAAAACTTTCTTTTTTAAGTTAAGGTTTTTTTTAAAACGCTTTTATAAGTATAAAAGAAAAACTTTAATTTTAAAATAATTTTCCCTTTATAACAAAAATCCAAAAGGTAGAATTATTGTTCTCATTACAATTAACCGCCTAACTTTCGCTCTCGTGTATCCGTGGCTTGCTAACGTTCTTTATTTTGTACATATTATTCATACTACCGCTATCACTTGTACATTATTTTAATCATCTTCATTACTTATTAATTTTTCATTGTTTATTACATTGCAACACTATCCATTCTGAAGGATTAGGTCTATCAATTTGATCGCCGAGTCAATAACCCTAACCTTTGACGTTTTCAAACCCTAATAGCCTAGGTGTCCCGCCGTGAACGAAAACACCTTTTACCCTAGCATTAGGTCAAAGAGTCGCCGTACTCTGTTTTAGAGTTTCCCGTCGTGGAATCCCTAATTCCAAATTAACAATTTCAACGTAGAGATTGGAGTTGCCGCACTCCACGTAAGCGCTTCCTTATGAATGTTTATTCCCATTGAAACCTTGACCATAGTCAAGAAGTTTCTAGCCTCCCTTTCGAGGGGAACTATGATTACTCTGATTCCACTCCCTATCCAGGATACGTAGGCACAAGATGCGAATCTTGCCGAGTAAACTTAGGACTAACCCTTAGGTATTTCTTTTATCTTCTAACCCTTGGCATACATACCCTAAAGCAAATATTAAAGTAAATAGTAAAAATAAACAAAAGGTTTTTGTAGAGTACTACAAAAGTTTAGGGTGCTAATACCTTCCCTAAGCTTAACCAACCTCTTACCTAGATCTCTCCCCGCATCGTGTTTACGATGCAAAAATAGGTTTTTCCTCTTTTGACCTTTTCCTTCGGATAAATCAAAGAGTGGTTGTGAACTAAAGATGAGATTCAAATTAATTAATAATTTGATATCCTATTTCCATCGCAACATAAAACTTTTGAGGTTGACATCAATTTTGGTAAAACTAACTTGACTGATAGATGTTGGACAAGATGTCCTAACATGAATAATTAACTGAAGATCAAGATGTCAGAGGAGATGTCCTATCATGATTATTCAACATCTTTGTCTGCTACTTTTCAGTTTTTGTTTATGATATATTATTTTCAGATCTGAGATTATTTTGGGAATACTTGATTATCCTAGGTGGCGTTCAAGATTGAGGAATCAGCGATTTTGTAGGAATCTGAAGATGTCGTTTTCTAAGTGAGAAGTCACTTTAGGAAACTTTGGATTGAAGAAACTATTCTTTTGGAGAATCAGTTGCAGATTCTGTGTAACAAAATTGCTGCATTTTTGAAGCCTAAATCCAGTTTTGTTCATGGTTATAAATAGGATGGATTTAACCTAAGAAAAGTGTGAAACATACATTTTTGCTTAGTGTGTACTAGGGTTTGTATTTTTGTGAGTCTCTCTTGTGTCGTGTTGATACTTGAGCTAGACTGTTTAGATTGAGTTGTAATTTTTGTCACTGCTGTGATTGAAAGAAAATTGAGAAGGGTCTCATACCTAGGAAGAGTCTTAGGTAGAAATTAAGCACGGGTAATGATTAAGTGATAAGTTGTAAACCAGAGGTTGTTTAGCTTAGAATTAATACTATCTAGTGGATTTCATTTCTAGCTTGATATCCCTCAGACGTATGTGTTGTTATTCACCGAAATGGGTTAACAATTACTGCGTGTTTCTTTACTTTCTGTAAGTTTTTATTGTGTTGCTTCTTGCCATTGTTCTTAGCAGAGATCAAATGTCTCGATATCTCTAAGGATATCTGAGATCTGTATACCAGAATTTCAATTTAGAAGTCAGATTAAACATAGTTTAGAGTAACTGTGTGTATTGTTTGTTGGCTCAAATGGACGATCAGGGTTTCAAATTTGTGATTCTCCGGAAACATTCAACGTTTCATGTACTCCGGGTGATTCCGGAGATACATATGCGGAACATTTTCGTAGTTGTATCTCCGAAATTACCCAGAGTACATGAGACGTTGAATATTTCCAGAGATGTATCTCCGAAATTTATCAATCTATTTTTTATTTATTTTTGTTTTAAAATTTTTCTTATTTCGTAAATTCATTATACAATTATGTATATTATATCGGCATAATGGTAGACAGAGTCCACCGATTGAGGCATAGACGGGTTGCCCAGCACACATCCGTTAGACGAGAGCGGAGTCTACCGGGTTCAGATGTAGCAGGTAGCTCTGGCCAGGGAGAGGCATTGAGTGCTGGTGTACAGTCTACTCTTAAGGCTCAGTCCACTCCTATGGTTCAGCCTTCACCTCAGGCCACTCCATCTACATCTCAGGCAACTCTAGCTACATCTTAGACCACTCAATCTACGTCTTAGCCCACTCCACCTTCTTCATCTTCTTCCTGCAGACCACGAGATGCATCAGCTGACGCGTCACTTCCTCTATCCTCCCGCAGGCAACGGGATGCACCTGTGTCACCTCTTGTTGATTTGATGCCACCTCTTATTGACTTGGTTGCACCTGTTGATCGGGATGCATCAGTGCCACCTCTTATTGACTCGGTCGCACCTGTTGATTGGGATGCATCGGTGCCACCTCTGGAGAATGATGTTGCTGATGCCAAGCTAGAGGCTTTCGGAGGGGGACCATCTGATATGTCCCTACTTCCTTTGTACCCATACCATACTGTCAGGCATATCTGGGACAAAGAGGTAACATTAATCACATTGTTACTATATTTTTTTACATTAATTTCAATTACTGACATTGATTATTTCAAACATTGATTGTTGCTGACATTAATTATTTATGGAAATTCGCAGGTGCGTGATCCCTAGAAGTTTCTGAACCATGGGCAGAAGATGTTAGCATTGCATAAGCATGATGCGGAGTGGTTTCAGTCGGTTCTCACTGCTTATGGGTTGACTAACCTGTGCTTGACTGGTTACACTTTGGTCAACCACACGTTGCATACCTCCGATACTTCTTGGATCACACACGGATCCATGAGTACAACTAGGGGCAGCTTGCTTGGCCTATTTGTATTTGAAGCTGAGAGATGGATGTCGGTGGACGACGAGGCAGACCACAGGCAACACGACCCTACTAGTGGTAATAATTTCTCATCCTTGATTGTTTTTTATCTTTTTCATTTCATATTTGCGATAATTCTTTATCCCTGAATACTTTTTTTATTTTTATTTCAGGCTTGGATCCTCCAGCACTTCCCGCACATTGCTGCCTGGTTGTGTTGGAATGAGTACACTAAGGAGATGCCTCGTGCTTGTGCTTTTATCCTGCTGAGAGGGAACCATGCGGTCAAGCCTTTTAGAGTCTATCTTGACTGCTTGGTTGCTGAGGATATCCACTTCAACTGCTACGTGGATCACCGTCAAACACAACCATTTGATGACATATCAGTATACTTCAGATGGTTAGCCTGCTCGTCGACGATCATTGTTCCTCATCTGCCCGAGCGCGTCATGCGGCAATTCAGGTACACCCAGATCATCCCTAAACACCCTGTTGTCTCTGCACCTTCGACCTTGACTCGTATACAGATAGATGAGATGTTTGTTGATTACCAGAGTCATCTGGTACCTGATGATGTTCATGCTACCATAGTGCTGAATGATTGGAGCTATGTCGACGAATACGTCAGGTGGTTCTTCAGGGTCTCACATCCGTACATGGTGCCGACTGCTCCAGGAGATCCACCAAGACCCGCTCATTAGGAGATTCTAGAGGAACAGCAGGCTCAAATGGATCATACTGAGGATGTCTTACCTCGTTGTCGTTGTATAATGGAGATGGCGCAGGCAGGCATTGACGATGGTATTTTTCCTGAGGGGTCTGCTGTCAGACGAGTACTGGATGTCATTATTGCGAAGGCACGTGTGGCACTTTTATACCGCAGACATCACACGAGGACAGGGAAGATCGATGACCGAGGAGGCACGAGAGGTTGTCAGGCACACCAAATAGTTGTTTGTATTTATTTTGTTTCAGTACTATAGTTTGTACATTTTTCTTGATATTGTTATTACATTTTGGATTTACGTGACGTATGACATCCTATTACTATATTGTTATGTTATTTTGGCATGTCAAATGTTATAATTCATATGCGAACAAATACACAATGCGTTTTAAAAAAATTATTCTGAAACACTTTGGAGATATATCTCTAGAAAATTTCCGTAAATGCATCTCTGAACAAATTCAAATTCAAATGGGCTATGAGAGATATGTTATGACTGTTTAAGGTTTAAATTGCTCCGGAGACATATCTTCAGAATATTATTAAGTCATGGGACGTGTCCGGAAATATATCTCTAAAATCTGGGAATATTTGTGAAAAACCACATGGTGGAAAAGAAACCCATGAGGTGAGATAAGAAATTCTCTTAAAATTTGGTGTGAATGACTATTAGATAACTTACCATGATTCTTTATAGGCCATTTGTATATTTGAAGGTCCAAGTTTATTTGTTAGATGTAAAAGTGTTAAATTAGACCATTTATTATATTTGAGGGTCCAAACTTTATATTTAATCGATTCAATCGAATCCAATCAAATTAATTAAAATTTAGTTTAAATTGAACCTAACAAATCCACCCATAATTTCAATGGATTTGTTATATCGAGAGTAAACCCAACTCAAATCGACCGGTGTTCTACCCTAATTTTATATGCCAAATTTGAAATATGGATAAAACAAACACACTTATATGGGCAGGGACTTGTTAACCCTAAAATCTTTTAAACATGTATCTAGAAGGTTAGTGCGTGATACCAAAGAAACATATAATGTGAATACTGTAATGTAGTATGTCCTATCAGATACGGCGCAGGAGTGGGCCTGCTTAGAGACCAAAATCTCAGAACCAGTACATTTAGTTTGTCCATCAAATAAATATAAATTTTTGTATTACACAATTAAATAGGTAACATCAAAAAACAATGTAGTGCCTTTAATATTACTATACCCTTAAAAAGTTTATAACATCCATCTATATACAAAATTTATTATGCCAATGTCACTCTTTCTACAATAATAGCAAAACAAAAAAGTGTCCCCACAATGTAGATCACAAGAATTTTAAAATCACTTTATTTCAATAAAGTGATTTTACCCTAAGCTACACAAGAGAATAGTACTATACTACTAGTGCTAGCACCTTGTGAGAGAGAATCTTAGATAAAAGGACACTCACTCCTCTTACTCTCTTTACCTTTGTGCTCCTCAAAAACAGAGTATCAGATAAGGACAGTGTGAAAATGGCTTGGAGCTCCACAACAATGAAATGGGTCTTCTTCATGTTTGTGGCTCTGTTCTTGTTTCATATGGCTTTCGCAACAACCGCAGAAGATGGTAATGTTTCTCTTCTTTCTTTGTTTTTTATCTGCTGAGATCTGACATCTTCTTTTGCATATCTTTGGGTTTTGTTTCTACTAGCTTAGAATAATGTTGTTTAATTTGTGAAACCTTAAAATGATTATGAATGTTGTTCTGTCTAGCTTGTTCTTTTTTATTTTGTTTAAGATTTCACGCTTCAACAAGAAGTGAAACTAACAATATCATTTTCCATCATGATTTCCAACACTAATTTGATTTTTTTTAATTCAATGATTTTCAGTTGGTTTTGGTTATCCTGTTGTGCTGTTTTGTTTTCAACCGACTCAAATGTTTCAATTTTATTTCTCCTTGAACCTATGTCAGGAGTGTAGTTAGAAAATGTAGTAGCTAGAAAAGGACTGAAAATAAAAATTAAGGATATACTATGATGGCAAAATAATTGAGAAATTGGTACTAGGGTTGTAGTTTTTCACATATAGTACTTCTAAGCTCTGATAAAAAATATATATATATTATGCAACTAATCTTCTAAATATGACCAAATTCTAAGTCCTAATTGTATATGACCCACGTTGATTGTGTACAAAACTGTAGATGACAGTGATATATCTAACAAACTTGCTATCTCTAGAGTAAAATATAAGACACAAAAATGTAGTAATATTTGTTATTATAAAATATATTACTATAACAAATTTAATTAACAGAAAGAGCAATTTAGATGATATGGACAAGTCCCGTTCCATTTACATTTTTAAAAAAATCAGTTGTTTTTTTTGGTTTTGCAGAGTGCACCTAGAAGCCACCTCTAGTAAGTTTTGTGTAAGATAAAAAAATGATCTAAATCTAAAATGACCGCAAAACATCGCCATCCTACAATAATTGATAAAGTGAAAGGATAAAAACTTTACCCTAAAAACATGGTGATCAAAATAGTCAAGTAGCATATATTATAGCATGGCCATAGTACTAGTATAGTATTGTAGGACTAATAAGAGCAAGATGTAAAAGAAAGCATATATGGTTGGTAAGCCGTAAACATATGGGTCCCAAACCAAAGACTTTTTCGCATCCTAGGGATACGAAAATGGTGAAATGACGTTATTGCCAGTGTTCCCGCTTTTCAATACTTGCTTTTTCCCTCCAATCTTGAGCAAAGTGTAAGGACCTTTCCGTAAATAACACAAACTCTCGTAATACTTTTACCATTATTGTCCTTTATGTCACTAAACCCTAAAACGGCTAAACCCTATTCCCATACAAACTCAACCCATAATCTTGTTAATTAAATTATATGTTAGCTTATTAGTTATATATTATCTTTCAATATTATGAAAATAATCGTCAGGTTTCAAACTATTAAAGAAAAACTTTTCAATTAAAAGAAAGTAATTTTTTTTTATAGTTGTTCTTGGTCAAAAAAAAATCACGTAATGAAGGCATGTGTTGGGACCCACGCGGTGAACGCGGGATGGTACAAGACCTAAATTTGTTTTCTATCATCATCATATTTTGTCGTGTTTTTCTTCATTCGAATCTTTTCCACCTATTTTCTGTTTGGTTTCTTCCCGTATGTCATTTTTCAATGCTACTTTTTTTGTTCTTATTTTTCATTTCCTATTCTTCGCAAGTTGGCATGTATTAAAACAGTTTTGAACTCTTGCTTATTTTGTTCCATAATTTATTGCTCCAATGTGGCCTTAGAACCATCATTTGGATAAGCTAATCTAAATTTCACTAAGTGGTCCAAAAGGGTCAAATAGTAAATTAGAAAAAACCGTTATAACGTTAATAAAAATTTTTCATTTTATTTTATTATTTACAGGTTTAGTACCAAACGGAGATTTTGAGGCAAGTCCATCCAACGGCTTTCCTAACGAAGCAATAGTAGAGGGACCCAGCGAAGTCCCGAGCTGGAAATCAAACGGCACAGTTGAGCTAGTCGAATCAGGTCAAAAACAAGGTGGAATGATCCTCATTGTACCACAAGGTAGACACGCGGTCAGAATAGGTAATGACGCCGAAATAAGCCAAGAATTACCTGTGGAAAAAGGCTCTATTTACTCGGTAACGTTCTGTGCGGCTCGCACGTGTGCGCAGTTTGAATCTATTAATGTGTCAGTGTCGTCCGCATCACAGACGATAGACTTGCAGACACTTTATAATGTTCAAGGTTGGAACCCTTATGCTGTTTCTTTTAATGCGGATGAAGATAGTTTTAAGTTGGTGTTTAAGAATCCCGGTATGGAGGATGATCCTACTTGTGGGCCTATTATTGATAACATTGCTATCAAGAAGCTTTTCACTCCTGATAAGCCCAAAGGTAATGTTTATAACTCAATGCATTTATACTTTGCTGAAAACACTTTGCGAACTCTTTTAATGTTGTTTATGTTGGGATTGTAGACAATGCGGTAATCAATGGTGATTTTGAAGAAGGTCCATGGATGTTTCGAAACACGTCAATGGGGGTCTTACTTCCGACCAACCTAGATGAAGAGACTTCATCGCTCCCTGGTTGGATAGTTGAATCGAACCGAGCCGTTCGTTATATTGATTCTGATCATTATGCAGTTCCGCAAGGGAGGAGAGCGATTGAGCTTCTCTCGGGAAAAGAAGGTATCATATCTCAAATGGTTGAAACCAAACCTGAAAAGGCCTATACCTTAACTTTTTCATTAGGTCATGCTGATGACAAATGCAAAGAGCCTCTTGCTGTTATGGCCTTTGCTGGCGACCAAACTCAGAACATTCATTACACACCGAATTCTAATTCTACGTTTCAAGTTTCTAATCTGAATTTCACTGCCAAAGCTGACATGACTAGAATTGCTTTCTATAGTGTTTACTACAATACTAGAAGTGATGATATGAGCTCTCTTTGTGGGCCTGTTGTGGATGATGTGAGGGTTTGGTTTTCTGGGTCTAACGGGCTTCGTGGGCTGGGTTTTGTGAGACTTGGGCTTGGGATTTTGGGTTTAGTTTTGGTTCTTGTTTAAAAGGGGTTGATTATGTTTTGGTTTATTTAATGTTATTACTACTAAGCTTGATAGCTTGATAGGTTCTGTTGTATTTTGGGGTAGGTGAAGACATTCTCCAAAATTGTTGTATTGAACTAATGCCAAGTTTATATAGTTTATGCTATATTTAAAATTAAAAATGAAAATGTGTAGCTGTATGTGTCATTTGTAATTAATTTATACTGGCATAGTAGTTACCAACATAGTGGCAGAGATGATAAGAACAAAATCCCGTAAATGTGTTTAAAATAAAACAGAAGATAGAGTTGTGCTTTTGGTGGAAAAGCAAGGAGAATTTTTTATTGTGTTGTCTCATTGGGTCACGAGAGGTTATTGGAATGCGTGTTTGTTTGTACAGTTGAAAATGGCCTTAGCCGTAGAAGTATGAAACTAGGTGCCTTATTTTGAGGGAGAATACGATTATTCAATAAATGAGACGTCAGCCTCGCAACAAATTAATCGGGCGTTATTGGAATGCTAGATCCCAACGACACATTTTTCAATAAATTAACTACGAAAAATACGTTTGTTGGACAATGAACGTCTCTGTCCAAGTAATCAAGGCAAGCATTTTAGAGACGAAAGGTCGAGCAACCCATAACCCAAAGTGTGTGCCCCAAAAGCGGACACTCAAGAATCTAAAGAATGCGGGACTCCAAGAACTCAGTTCTTTCGTAAATTAATTATGAAAAGATTTTGATTCGATTGGACTAAGTGCTTTAAAAAATGATTAAGATTTGAATGAATTAGAAGTTTTTGAAAAGAGTTCAGTATTTTGAGGGACAATGACGATTATTCGATAAACGATACGTCAGTCTCGCAACCAATTAATCAAGGCATTATTGGAATGATAAATCCCAACGAAAACTTTTTCATTCAATTAATTTATGAAATTTGTATTTGATTGACAATGAACGACTTTATCCAAATAAATAGGGCACGTATTTTAGGGACGAAAGGTCGAGCCACCCACAATCCAAAGCGTGCGCCCCAAGAGCAGTTACTCAAGAATCCAAGGAGTGTAAGATTCCAAGAACTCAGTTCTTTCGTAATTTAATTAAGAAAATGTTTGATTAACTATTTTTGAAACAAAATTTTCATTGAGTTGAAATTGTATTTTGGCAATGGTCTAAAGTTTGCTTGTTTTGAAAGATGTTCTGTTTTAAATTTCTTTGTTAAGAAATAGTATACAAAAATTAATCATAATATTTTCGAAACAGATTTGTACATAATGAAAATGTGAGTATAATATCATACGCAATAATGCGGCGATTTATTCAAATTGATATGTAAAGAATTTTGGTGGCATAACAGTATGATATCACCGAAACCATGGATAAAAAAATCAACAACCCAATACAAAACTAGTCACAAAACAATCACTTAGAGAAAAAAATTAGCTATCACATGAATTTTGAAAAGTTAACATGTTTAGAAGGCTTTGTTATTTTTTCAAGTTAGGTTGATTTCGTAACTTTGTACATTAATTAATTATATATATATATATATATATATATATATATATATATATATATATATATATATATATATATATATATATATATATATATATATATATATATATATATATATATATATATATATATATATATATATATATATATATATATATATATATAATACACCTGAAAATAAACAAATAAATAAATGAATTAATTAATAATTAGAAGGAAAATTAATTAACTAAAATCTAATTAACAAAACATAAAAGGGTGAACTAGTAGAATGACAAGTACCAGAAGGATTCCAGGCGGATTGGGCTTTTAAAAGGCCCATATCTATACTAACCCTAATATAAGAGAGGGATGATAAAGACAAGAAGTATGTAACCGCCCCTCCCATCTATTGCTGGCCACACACGATCTGGGAATAGGAAAAATAAGAGTAATTAAAAGAAACTAAAAAAAAAGGAATTTTTTTCTTTCCTCCCTCATTTTTACAAGATATTATCTAAAATGTCACATTTTTAGACATATATATCAGAATGTCATTTTTTTAATTTTTGATATAACAGTTCCGCCCTTCCAATGGGCGACAACGTGCTGCTGATTTGAGAGCCGCCCTTCCAATGAGCGGCAATGTGTTACTGATATGTTTTTTTTTTGTTTTAATTATTATTGTTTTTTATTTATTATATTTAGTTAATAATAAATAATAATTGTTAAAATAAAATAATTATTAAATAAATAATAATATAATAAAATAATATTAGAATAAAAAATAATATTTAGTTAATTATTATATTTATTATATTGTTTTTTATTTATTATGTTTATTATATTTAGTTAATAATTATTAAATAGATAATTATAGTAAATTAAAATAAAATAAATAAAAATAATTATTTTAAAAATAGTTCTAATTAAAATAAATTACTACATTGAAATATATAATAATAATTATAAAATAAAATACAATAAATAAACTAAAATAAATATTTATTTATTCTTGAAATAAAAAAGTACATTAAAATAAATGAACTAAAAATTCTTATTCACCCTTAATTAATTTCGACCCCGTCGACGTAAGCGTTGGTGGGTTCCACAGGCATGAGCTTGTACATTTCTGGTGGACCTTCTACGATCAACCTCAACGTTTTAGGGTTGTGTAGATGGTCATGCATCATTGTTAGGGTTCATGAATTCAGCGACCAAATCATCATTGAAATCATCGACAGTTGGTATCGCCGTCGCACTTCCATAACTTAATCTTGTACCCTCGTTACTCCAATTTGGTAGGTTTGAAGGTGGCATTGTGTTAGTCATGTAGGGGGTGTATGTATGTTGGTCTTGAGATGAATTAAGGGTGAAGTTTTGTGAAGGGACAAAAGAGACTTGTGGTTGGGGTGTTTGGTAGTTGTGTTCTTGTTGGGTAGGTTGAGAGAATGAGTATTGGTTATATTGGGGGTATGATGAGGTTGGGTTTTGTTGTTGGATGTTGAAGGGGGTTGGGCTAAATGATGGGTAAGGTTTATTGTAGTGTTGGCTTGGGGTATAAGGTGGTTGTGTTGGGTTGGGGTTGAATGTTTGTTGTGGGGTGTTAAATATTTGTTATGGGGTGTTAAATATTTGTGGTTGGGTGTTACAAGTCATGGAGGGGATGTGTTTGGAAGTTTGATGAAGTTGGTTGGTTTCGAGGGTCCCATAAGTATCTATTTTGTGATAGATACAAATTGGTCACAGATCTATACCAACTCATGTATTCCCTACTGGGTTTACATTCGGTATCCATGATATTCCCTCGTAGAACAGTGCAGCGACGATTTATCCAGTGATGACGTTCTTGTCTGTTATGGTCTCTCCAATTATCGAATTTCCATTGGTCGTTCGTTGTACTATTGTGGTACCTTTCCATGCATGTAGGTGGACCAGGAATGTCTTGTTTAATTCCGAATTTGAGTTTCGCCCTATCTGAATGATGCATTTCAACATAAGTGAAAGAAAATATGAATGTTGTAGAACTCCACATATCGCATTCTGTTGGATCCTCATCTTCAAGTTCAAGATAGGGTCTCCATAGAAACTATAACATAATTAAAAAGGGATTAGAGAAAAAAAATGGAAAGTGCTAGTAAAAAAAATAAGGGATTAGAGACAATACATCACCTTTCTAAAAATGATCGAAGAACGTCTGATACCCAGGAGCACAATGATGCAAATTTTTTTTGTAATTCATCCCATACGCGGACCACCTATGAAAGAAATAGTTAGTAAAAATTATAGATGAAAATAATATATACATAAGCTTTGTATACTTACTTGGTTGCGTATGGAAAGTGATATGGATTGGGGTTGATCGGCGACAGTCTGGGCATTCTGGACCATCCCCAGGCTTGAATCAAAACACCACAACCAGCAAAATTATGCACATTTTTCATTGCGCTTCTACACAAATTTCTGTATAGATGCGCTAATGTAGTAGCGCCCCAACTGTAGCTACCTACTTGTCTTAAATCTTCTAATAATGGTAAATATTGAAGATGGATAGTATTACCATTAGTATCAGGAAATAAAAAACATGCAAAAAGCAATAGTAAATAAATTCTAGTCTTATAAATTTTGTGTTCCTCGGGAGACTCATCGGTTAGGTTCAAAGCACCATAAATTCTTTTTAGCCATGTGATTTTAAGGCTTTGCCCCTTCCTATCACCCCGTTCCAAAGGCACCCCCATTAGTTGTTCCACTAATTCATAGTTCACGTTTGTGTTACCTACAACCGCTAACCCATTGACACGGAGACCCAACAACATATGCACATCCTCAAGTGTCATTGTGCATTCCCTCGTGGGGAGGTGAAAAGTGTGGGTTTTGGGTCGCCATCTTTCGAACAACGACGAGGATGTTGAAAGGATGTTCTCGAATAATGAACATTTTGGGTTTCAGCATATTGAATTATATGTAACATTTGCACAATGTCAAGAAACTCAAATTTTTCAGGTCATCAATCCATCCATAATTTCACACGAAGATGTTGAAGAAGAAGACGACGAAGAAGAAAACGAGGCACATGTTGATGATTTATTTACTACTTTGTTTGAGGAAGGGAACAATGTCAACGAAGTCAACAGAGATGAACAATACATTCCATTTGAGAATGTATTCATCCCACCGGCGCATATGACAACCCTGCCGCTAAATGTAGAAAGAACATCATTTGATTGGCCACGGAATCCTCATATTCCAATGGAGGGTGACATAGAAGTCGGTAACCAATTTAAAAATAAAGCTGACTGTGTCGCTGCCATTAAGCAATACCACATGAAACACTGCGTGGATTATAAAGTGACAGATTCCGACAAGAAGAGATACATAATGTTTTGCAAGAATGATTCCTGTAAATTTCGTCTATTGGCGTTCTACCGAAAAAGAAGTGACTTGTGGGAGATAGGCATTATGAACCCCCCATACTTGTTCAACAACTTTGTTTAATAGGATCATCAAAAACTAACCTCGCAGTAATGTCTCAAAAATTAATGCCTTTTGTAGACAAGGATCCTTCTATTAAGGTTAGTGTTTGCGTAAGTAAAATTGCTTCTGAATACAATTTTACTCCGTCTTATAGAAAGACATGGATATCAAGAAATAAGGAAATTGAACAGTTGTACGGTAACTGGGAGAGCTCATACAATGAACTTCCACATTTTCTGTTAGCACTTAAAAATTTTGTTCTGGGCACTGTGCTGGAAATAGAAACACTACCCATGTATACAGCTGACAGAACTATTGTCGAAGGGAAGCACATCTTCCACCGGCTATTCTGAGCATTCCAACCATGCATCAGAGATTTTTCCTACTGCAAACCTATACTTCAAATTGATGGAACTTGGTTATACGGTAAGTACAAGGGTACACTGCTTATCGCAGTGGCACAAGATGGCAATAGCAATATATTTCCTGTTGCCTTTCTGTTGCCTTTGCCCTTGTGGAAGGTGAAACTGCTGAAGGTTGGGGGTTTTTTCTGAGAAACTTAAGGAGGCATGTTGCGCCACAACCAGATATATGTTTAATTTCAGACCAACATGCATCAATTGAAAGTGCATACAACAATGTGGAAAATGGTTGGCATGATCCCCCATCAGTGCATGTTTACTGTATCTGACACATTGCACAAAATTTTATGAGAGAAATCAAGGACAGGAACCTATAGAAAAAAATAATTAACATGGGTAACTATATTTCATAATATTCATTAAATTTTGTCAATAACATATATTATTTTTTTGTCCTTCGTTAACTAATATTTTAATTATTCAGGGTACGCTTTAAACCAACCAACATTTTATTACTATCGGTCAGAGATTGGCATGGCAAATGCAGATGCTTTAAGGTGGATTGACAATATTCCAACCGAAAAATGGACAAGGGCATTTGACGGGGGTCGTCGTTGGGGTCACATGACTACCAACCTTGTCGAGTCAATGAATGTTGTCTTTAAAGGCACACGTAATTTGCTCATTACAGCATTGGTAAGAGCAACATATTATAGACTGAGATCTTTATTTGCTGAGCAGAGTTCAAAGTGGAGTGTTGTATTGAATTCTGGCGAAACATTTACAGACAACTGCCTCAAGGTGATGAAAGAAGGAACAACAAAATCCAGCACACATCAAGTCAGAATTTTTGACTACGCTAACATTTTCAGTGTGAAGGAGACAATGGACCGTGGTGAGGGGAAGCCTATGGGACATTATAAGGTCGACCTCTTGAATGGGTGGTGTGATTGCGGAAAGTTTCAAGCATATTGTGTCCCTTGCTCACATGTTATCGCTGCATGTTCAAATGTGTGCCACGATGCTTACGCTCTTTTGTCTGACTTTTATAGGGTTACACACCTGTTTGGGGTTTACAGCACAAGCTTTCCAGTGTTGCCGATGAATATTGACCCGTTTATAAAGGAGATCAAATTTGCCATAACCCAAGAATGCGGAGGAACAAGAAAGGTCGCCCAGTGAGCACACGTATTACAACGGAAATGGATAACTTTGATAAGTTTGAGAGAAAATGTTCAATGTGTCGTCAAACGGGCACAATCGAACTCGGTGTCCCAATGTGGGAACAAGTAATCGTTAGTGTTTTTATTAATCATCATGTATTAAATAATATTAGTTAATGATATCAATTAATATAAATTATGTATTAAAAAATATAATTTAATATTATACATTAATTGATTATATTAATATTAACATTATTGATAATATAAATAAATATTAATATTAATAATATTAATATATATTGAAATATTAATAATAATATTAATGATATTAATATAAATAAATATTAGTAATATTAATATTTATTATATTTATATTATTAATATATATTATTATATATATTAATATAAATAAAACAGAAATAAAACGAAAAAGTAAAAAAATATATTAGACTCTGCTGCCCTTCCATTGGGAGGCACCATTTATATTTACAACTACCGTCCAATGAATGGGCGGCAAGCTTCAGCCAATAATTCCAAATTTTTTGGAAGTGTGGAATTCTGGTATATATGTCTAAAAATGTGGCATTTTAGATAATATCTTGTAAAAACATGGCAAGGCAGAAAAAATTCAAAAAAAAAAGTAGACCAATTCATTGAATCATTGCCCACTTGTCCTGTCCCCTCATCCTCTGAACCCGCGCTTCATGAAAGGAAAGGAAATTAAAAGTCAATTAAATCTGGCCATGAAATAAAGTGTAAATCGTTGGAGAATAATTATCATTTAAGACTCACCAAACTATCATAATTAAGAGTGGACCAAGTTTATTTTCTTGGATTTGGATCCTCTCCTTTTTTATATATCATGTCATCTTTCATATTTTTAATCTAACGGTTCAGAATTTATAAAGAATAATTAAATAAAAAAGTCATTTAATAGGAGAGAGAAATGGATAAGTAATTTGTCTTTATTCTTTTTGGAATTTATGACTTTTTTTAATTTAATTATTTATTATAAATTCTGAACCGTTAAATTAGAACATGAGAGATGGCAGGATACATAAAAAAGGAGAGAATTCAAATCCTTTTTTTAAACCTGCTATTCTTCAACTTTAATATGATAACACACATACAAATGATGGCGGAAATCTAGTGTGAGAGAGAAGGAAAAACAACCTGGCCGGAAGAGTATTTCTGACGATGGTACCGACATCAAATCCAGCCTCGAGGTGAGTTTTCTTGAACCCTTATTTCCTGCTTCTTCTTATGCTATTCCAATTTTCTCTTCTACTCTTCTATGATGTGGTTGTCGTTGGTTAGATTTCTGGGGTTAAGCTCAAAGTACACTCAGATTCTAATGATGAATCTGAGGATTTTTCGTTGTAAGAGCTCTCGTATGAGGTTTTGTGGTGATATTTGAACAGAGTTTCAATAGATTTTCCGTCTCTCCCTTTACCAATGATTGGATCCCTATTTATAGGGAAACTTGAGGGTGATTGGTACGTGTGAGATTTTAGGTAATTTTAGCAAAAACGCGTGAAATTATGGGACGAATTTTTCATTCTGTTAGGGAGAATCTGAGTGAGATTTTATGGTGGGGACCAAAGGTGGTGAATCACTTGAATTTGTTTTTTGTCTGTAGTAGATTTGAAATCTTTCTAGAAGCATGTAGTTTAGTTGATTTTTGTGTGAATACGTGGTTTGATTTTTACCATTGTAAAACTATTATCTTTACTGCTTGTGGAATGCTTGTTGATTTCCTTGTGAAACTCCTTCTCTTTTATGTTGAAACGAGATATGACACCTGCAATTCATGTTTGTAAACATAATGTTGTTTTTGGGTTGATATGCTTTTGACCTTAGGTAATTGTTTCTCATTTCAGTACCATCCTTGGAATATTATGGATAATATGCTGGTGTTGGTGTACTTGGCAGTTTTGATATAGAATGGTTTTGGTGGTGATCCAATGCTTGGAGATTGATCAAGGTCTTGCACTTTTATTCCCATCTAAAGCTAATGGAATGCATGGTTTATCAACCATATTGAATTCATCCACATGCTCTTGATTACATTCTACATAACTTAATATCTTCTGAGCCTTCTCACAGATACCTGGAATATCGTTTGGGACATGAATGATTGTAGCCACCGCTTAACTAGCTGGACCTGTTATACCCTAAAACATTTGCACTAGCAGGAGTGTTATTGTTCCCAGTAGGTGTTGCAGCAGAAGATCCGGTTTCCATCCTTGTGGGAGGTAGAGTTCTTGTGAAATGGTTCCTAAATGTTATCATTTAATTGCTACTTCTATGTTATTTTCCCTATTCTGAATTCATCCTTGAAATTCTGCCCCATGTATGAGCAATGCATCACCGTCTAGAATTTGGGACTTATTTGACTTTAAAAAGAACTTGTTTGCATTTATACTGATCTTTCACTCCTTCTTATATGTATCGGTTTTGACATGAGGGGCTTAACACCATAGTGAAGCTTTTTATTTGGCGAGGACTTGGATCGAAAATTGGCATAGGAATTAAGCTTCCTTTGAGAATAATGAAGACTTAGAGGGAGATTGACACTAATTGATGAGGGTGAGGTGAACATGCTCTGAGTGTTAAGCGGAAACTTGGCACAAGGATGATGACCTTCGTGGTTTCTTGGCCTTGAAAGCAAGAACAACTCCTATGTCCACGTATAATTCCTCTTCCATTTTGTATATACTCATCGACTGTTTTTGACTTATTTTGTAGAGAAGGTAATGACGGTGAAAACATCATGAAGATGAAAGCATTTGAAAGGATGGAAGATAACTTTAATGGCTGCGAGGTCGTGTGTTATATGAGCATCAAGAATAACATGTCTTGTAACAATATATTTTCATTTTGTGAGCCTTTTGTAACACTTGCATTCCTTGTAGTTTAAAGGGTCGTGTAAAATGGCCTTTTGATGTAGATTATGTGAGCTCATTTGTAACACCAGACTGTTTCTTACAATTAAGAGTTTTATAAGTTGTTGTAACATGACTCTTAGTACATTGGCTTTTGTACTTCAATTGGTAGAAATTCCTGGTATGACCTGCTAGTAAGACTGTAATAATGAACATGGCATTGAGTAAGAGTTGTGTTCCTTCTCTTTTCTTTGAATTCATTTGTACTTCAATTGGTAGTAAATTCCTGGTATGACCTACTAGTAAGACTGTAATAATGAACATGGCATTGAGTAAGAGTTGTGTTCCTTCTCTTTTCTTTGAATTCATTTGAACCCACGAGATTCATGTATGCCTCACTTTGTATTTAGAATGAGTAATATGGGTTTGTGATCTATGAAAAAGTCTTCACATTTCTTTTAGCTTGACAGGATTTATATGTCTTGTTAATGATTTCAACAAAAGGTTATTTTGAAATTCTTCATGGGCCTTGTCTCTTGGTACAAATATTCATGTAAGTGTATTGTAAGTGCTTTTGATTGGCTGCATTTTATGACAAAGCATTAATGTATGAGTAAATGTCATAATTGATGTTAGGACATACATGAAGAGTGTTATGCAAGGAAAGCTATGAGTAAGTAAAGCTGGATGTCATACTGAATATTATGACACTGATCGTATGACATCCGGCGAGCAGATTAGTTTTTCTGGTAGCTAGAAATCAGAAAACTTATGAGAAGCTCAAGCTGAAAGACAGGAGACATTTTAGAAGCCCTAAAGCAAAACAAATGCTCCTGAAATAAATGGAAAGCGTGCAGATGATTGAAGAATAGGGTTTGGTATGTTAAACCTAATTTGTGCACCCAGGCCCAAGGACTGACTGCTGCTATAAATAACAGAAGGAGCAATCCTAGAAGTGCAGCTCTTAACAGAAGATTAGGGAGTGCATATTAAGAGTCCTTGTGAGTGAAGAAGGTTGGTCTTCACGTGTGAATTGTGTCTTAGGAATACTTGTTTACCAAGCAACTGTATGCAGCATTGGTAGGTTCTGAGTTATGTCTCACTTAAAGTTGTTAAGTAAGAGTGTGTGATTCTTGATCAAAGCTTTGAAGCAAGATCAAGGTGTGCATAAAGTGTTTCTTCATCTTTATTTTGTAACTGTGAATTGTATATCACTGTGGTGTGATTGAGGGGGAGTGAGTGGGAATACTCAGGTCTAGAGTGTCTCTAGGTTGAAGTGTCATTGGGTAGGTTTTAAGTGAGGAGTGCAAACTGGGTTGTTTGACTCTGAATTAATTCTACTAAGATTGAATTTCCTCCCTGGCTTGGTAGCCCCCAGATGTAAGTGTTGTTGACACTGAACTGGGTGAACAATTACTGGTGTGATTTATTGCTTTCTCTTTACAGCTTTTTAATTATTCCAATAGTTTGTGTTACAGTGGATGTTATAACATCCGTAATAACATCCATTACGTGCTTTCCAGAATTTCAATTGGGATTAGAGCAGGCACCTTGCCTGTTATCTCTGGTTGAGATCTAGGGAAGATAAATTCTGGTACTATGGATAAAGACATAGGATTCACAAATAGACCTCCAATTCTTGATGGCTCTAATTATGACTATTGGAAACCTAGGATGATTGCCTTTTTAAAGTCTTTAGACGGCAAGGCATGGAGAGCTGCAAATTCAGGATGGGAACATCCAGTGAAGACTGACAAGGATGGAGTATCTGTGTTAATTCCTGAAGAGGAATGGAACAAAGAACAAGAGGCTTTGACTCTTGGGAACTCTAAGGCATTGAATGCACTCTTCAATGGTATAGACAAAAACATCTTCAGACTGGTACACCATTGTGAAATGGCTAAAGAGGTTTGGGATACTCTCAAAATAACTCATGAGGGAACCTCTAAAGTCAAGATGTCAAGACTTCAAATGTTGACAACCAAGCTTGAAAGTCTAAAGATGAAGGAGGAGGAAATTGTTCATGAGTTCTACCTGAATGTCCTTGAACTTGCAAACACCTCAGGAGCTTTGGGAGAAAAGATGTCTGAAGAAAAGCTAGTGAGGAAGATCTTAAGATCATTTCCTAAGAGGTTTGCCATGAAGGTCACAACCATTGATGAAGCTCAAGACATATGCAACATGAAGGTGGATGAACTCATAGGTTCTCTCCAAACATTTGAGATGGGCATGTGTGATCAGGCTGTAGAGAAAAAGAACAAAAGCATAACTATTGTTTCAAACACTGCAAATGACTCTGAAGAAGAAGGTAAAAAGGAGGAAAATTTTTTAGAGGCCATAGCTTTGCTTGGAAGACAATTTAATAAATTGATCAAAAGGATAGACCACAAGTCTAAACCTTATGCCAAGAACATGTCTTCTGACATCAGCAGAATGGATAAGTCTGAAGAAACATCCAGCCAAAGCAAAGGAGAACAATGCCATAAGTGTGAAGGATATGGGCACATAAGAAAGGAATGTCCCACCTACCTCAAAAAGAAGGGAAAATGCCTAACTGTTACTTGGTCTGATGGAGATTCTGAGAGTGGATCAGAAGATGAGTCTGCAAAACGTGTCACTGCTCTAAACAGTGTATGCATATCCGATGGTGACTCAAGTGAAGATGAGCTGACTTATGATGAACTTGCTGATTCATTTAAGAAGCTGTGAAACAGAAATGGATAATTATATCAGCAAGGAGAGCAACAAAAGAAACTCATAAGAGAGTTAGAAGCTGAGAAGATGGAACATCTTGCAACAATAGAGTCTCTCAAAAGTGAATCCAACCTGTTGAAATCTAATCTTGATCAAATGTCCAAATCCATAAGGATGCTGAACCCTGGGACTGACACTCTAGAAGAAATTCTACATAATGGTCAGACATCGGGTAACAGGACTGGACTGGGGTTTGTTGGGAAACAGAAACCCATCTTGGAGATCAAGGGGCCAAAACTTGAAACTCAGAGGTCAAAGGGGATGTCACGACCAATGTCAAAACATCAGAGAAACAGAAACTGAAACCAAGTCAAGAGTAAATTCCAAGGGTATAGGTGTTACCACTGTGGAAAACTTGGACACGTTAAATCTGTGTGCTTCTGGATACATGGATTTCCTAGTCATCCCCATCAAGGAAGATCCAAACAGGGTGCTCATGTCAAGAAACTGCATCAAGCTAAGTCCCAGAAGGAAGCTCCTATCAAGAAGAGACAATGGGTTGCTAAGAATGTGGCTCTAGTAGCTCACATTTCTCTAAGGATGCCTACCAAAAGGGATTGGTATTTTGATAGTGGCTGCTCTAGACACATGACTGGAATAGAGAATATTTTGGTAAGCGCAAAACCTCATTCCTCAAGTCATGTAACATTTGGTAATGGAGCTAGAGGAGAAATCAAAGGTGCTGGAAAACTAGATTGCTCTGGTGGTCCAAGGCTGGATGATGTCTTGTTGGTTAGAGGACTAACTATTAATCTCATCAGTATCAGTCAGCTATGTGATCAAGGTTTCAATGTAAAATTCATTAAAGATGAATGTGCTGTCACCAATGAAGAAGGTAAGAAAGTTATAAGGGGATCTAGAGCCAAGAACAACTACTATCTATGGGAACCCATAAGTAACCTCAATGTCCTGGTCAAAAAGGAAGAAAAAGTATGGCTGGAGAAAGGAATAGAAAGGACCATGTCCAAAACAGTAGCAAAAGGAACTTCAAACTCTACTTCAGATAGTAGGACAGGATGTGATAAATGTTGTGTGGACAGACAAGCCAAGAAGGGGCACCCAAATAACGGTCATCAGGGAAACCTTGATAGGTTATATTGGAACCTGATGGAATCAATGGAAGCTACTCAGCAGACAGAGAGCAATGTCATTCAAAATGTCATAACATCGTCTTGTGACAATCTCAGTAACATGAACTGCTATACTAGTCAGTCAGAGAAAACTGTGAAAAGTTCTGTCTGGCATCACCTTGTGAAAGAATGTGAGGAACTAGGAGACTCAGAGGTACATAGTGTTTACAGGGTTACAAGGGATTTCAAGACCACTCGATTTAAAATTTCACGAAGTCAATTAAGGACTGATATTAATAAGGAAGTTTAGCAATTAATAGGGAATTATATTTTGAAAACTAATTATATTATGATTGGTCAAAATATTGAATTCCCTCCACTTTTACAAGCAAACCCTTCCAATACCTTTTGCTCCTTCCAATTTGTCCCCTTCCTTACCTCAGATAACCACAGCAGAAAACCCTTTCCATTTCAGCTCAAGTCATCTACAATGTCTCAACATCATGCTTCCGCCCCTACCAAGCTCAAGTCTGCCCAGCGCAAAAACATTTCTCTAGAGGATGTGGTGGATATCATACCTCTCAGTATGATCCATAGGAAAGGTAGTAAACCCCAAACATCAGCCACCTCACATGCAGATCAAGAAGGGAAGAATTCTTAATCCTTCATGACCAACAACAACAAAATGATGGAGTCTACACATAAGGACAGGTATGTAGATGATCTAGTATCCAAACATTTCCATGAAGGGCATAATGTACAAGGGATCACCACTCCTCTGACTAGGGTAGACCCATCCCTAACTCTCACTTGCTCAAAATAACCCATTTGATTACAATTTCAGTACACATCTTCATCAAAAACTGATATTTGACTGAAATTGTAAGAGAAGTGAAAAACCACCAAGAGTATTTCTTCACACAGCTTTAGGATCTTTTTCTGACACTGTTAGGTGTTTGATATCCATCAATAACAGAACCAGGCTCTGATACCAACTGAAGGTGTGAGAAATACACAAGAAATGGGGGGGGGGTTTGAATTGGGTATTTACTCCATTAAAACTTTTTCCTGGTTTCTTTACTTGTTGCTTTCTATAGAGTTCTTTAAGATGCATTGCGGAAGCATATACAATAAAGTATAACGCAAGTAAAGAACACATGATATATCCTGGTTCACTTGAGCAACTCTCAAGCTAATCCAGTCCACCCTTCCAAGGTGATTTCGCCTTACTCAAGCAAGGACTTAATCCACTATAACCAAACTGATTACAGTTGCACAAGCTAACTGCAGGTGACTAACAATTAGACAATGACACGTTCAGGGATCCCTTAGGATATAACGTTCATTGACACCTAATAGAATCCGATCAATTAATATCTCTTATTAGTTACCACAAATGACAACTGTCACTTGTCATCTCAAGTATTATGATCTTCACAAGATCACTTGAGGAGTCACTAATTCTAAAATGAATTCGTGTTGCCGGAGATTACATGAGTGCTTCTTGTCAAGCAAATTACTCCTAATTAAGTACATAACAACTATTGAGCAACAACTCATTGCTTCCTAATATAGAAACTAATCTAAAGATAAATCTCCATGAGATTATTAGAACAATAGTTTCCATATTACTTAAAAGCTTTCTTATGTGAGCACTGCGGCTTCTTAGCATAAAGCTTTTCTTGTTAATCAACTATGTTGCTAACTTCACTCATCAGCATCATTGATTTGTAACAAGCTGGCTTGCTTTGTAATGAGCTCTAACTGGCTGGCTAACTAGCTAACTTTTGAATGAATCAAATGATCTTCTTTTATAGTACATCCAAGAGAGACGTTGTGAGGGTAGAGATGTCCATTCAGATATTCCAACGGTCATTTCCCAATGAATAGAATACTCACGTGTTGTATAGTACTGACATCATTTTCTTTTCTTTTTCTTGCAACGTTGATATATCATTGTAGAAGACAACTCTTATCCACAAATGATGTGATCTTCATTTATAAGCAAGGACATATCAGCTTCTGGCTTTGGTTCTTCTGATGATGTATCAGATGAGTAGTTCAGAAACTACTTTGGTATGATATCATAATAACATCAGAGTCTGACTTCAGCACCTTGTTTATCATATTTAATAGCAACAACTTATCTGATGAGTAATACGCCTATTTCTGGGTGAATCTTCTTTTGACACAATCTTCAACTACAGAATCTAGTCTTCAACATTCCAAGATCTAAGTTTCCTCTGAAACAGTCTTGAGAATCTTCGTGACTGATTCTTCAGAAATCATGTCTTCAGAATCTTTCTGCACTTGGTCTTCAGAGCCTTCAGCCTTCAGAACTTTAAGTCATCAAAGTCTTCAGAGTAGTTCTTCAGAGGACTATATCTCATATGCGTTGATAGCTTCCAGATCAGATACACTTCTCAGAGCAGAATCAACAAGAGCATTGCAACTGCAATATACAACATCTTTGGATCTTTCTGATTGTGATCAGATACAGATGCATACTTGCTTCTTCAATATGCTTTGTTTGCTTTCAGATCAGACGCACTACTCAAAGCAAATTCTACAGGAGCATTGCAACTGCAATATCCAGCGTCCTTGGATCTATCTGATCGTGATTAGATGCATAAGCAAACTAGCTTCTCTTATAAGCGCTTTATGATACGTCACACATAGTAACTCTCATATTGTATTAGCTGCACACGTTGATGTTGTTTGTTTGATCTCATATATTTAATTATCATGATCTGCACACAATAAACATTAGAACATAAAATGGTTCTTTCACAAATACTTAATTGTTATCATCAAAACATAGAGATAATCCTGTAGAGACAAATCTTGCTCTTACAGCGGCTAGCCCGACTATTGGGGTCAAATGCTTCAAAATTTATCAGATACGTCGGGGCCACCTAGACAATTACCTCTTTCACAGGTAAACACACAAAGACCAGATACACCTCAACAACCTCGTGGTAGACCTCGACGCCGCGCGAATCCTCCCCAATGTGGTACCGGTGGTTGTTTTGATAGAACCGACCATTGATTTTCTTTTTTCATCTGTTGTACAATATTAAAGCTTTTTTATATTATAAAAATTATAATTTATTATTTCTTTTATTTATATTTTTTAAAATAAAATATTAAAAATAAAAAATTATTATTATTTTTAATTATATGTGACAAAAACTAAACATTAAATATTAAATATTAATTATATGTGATAAAATATAAACATAAATTAAATATTAAAATAATAATAAAAAAAAATCCTACACCTGAGACGCCACCCTATATGGTGACTCAGTGTAGGATAGGGCATGAAATTTTTAAGTCATGCGTCATATAAAATGGCGAATCAGGTTTGAGATACCTTGATAAGTCATTTCATATGACAACTTCTCTTTAAATTATGGTCATTTTAATATTTTTTTAAAATATTATTTTATTTGAAAAAACATGTTATTTAAAAAAAAATTCAGAAAGTTTAAATTTAAATGAAAAAATAGGTAAGAACATAAAACAAAATATATGAATTATCTTTTACCAAAATAAGAAAAGAAAAAAATCCGTTGAATTGAGCGTGTTCGAGACCGTAGCGAAACTCGAAGAACAAGGGAAAATTGTCTCACACTATAAAACGATGTGATCTGCGAAAATGAAAGACTGCGGAGAGAGAAAGAACAGAAACGTAAAGGCGTGGTGAAATTTCTAGAGAGAGAGAGCGAACACACCATCCTCTCTCTCCTCGATGGAAACCGGTGAACAAGGCCTTCCTTCAGCCATCGCCACCGCTCCAACCGCCGGCGATCCCACCGCCTCGCCTCCTCTTATCGGTGATGCTGTTATTAGTCCCGATCCAGCTGTTGACTTTGATTACGTTGCTGAGACTGAAATTCATGCTTTGATTTCAGACGAAGAGCATGATCATGTTCATGAACATGAACTCGATCACGATTTCGATCACGACCATGAGCACGTGCACGAGCATGACCACCATGATGAAGGCCATGAACGCGGTCACGTGGCTGAGACTGTTGTCTCATTGGATGATCTCAAGCTCAAGATAATTAAGCAGGTAAAACCGAAAACCTCGTCTCAGAAACTGTAATTGGCGTTTGTTGACGTTGTTTATTGAATTTGAATTGACTGGAGTTGAAAAAATTGAGATGTTGAATTATCTTGAAACTTTTCGAAAATCTAATTTGATAGATTTGATTGAAAATCTAGTAATTTTGTGTTTTCACATTTCTAGGGTTTATGTTGAATTGGATATTTTCTCTGCTTCCGTTAAATAATTAACTTTGCTTTATGTTATCGGCTGATTCTTTTGGATTAGTAAATTGTCTGTGTTGATTTTGAAGGTGGAGTATTATTTCAGTGATGAAAATCTGCCCAATGATAAGTATTTGCTGAGTCTCGTCAGAAGGAACAAGGAAGGGTTTGGTAAGTCATAAGTTTTCTTAGTGTATTAGAATTGTAGTTTGATGTGAAAGTATTGTCTGAGTTCATTTTGCATTGTGCTGTTATTGGGTTACTTTCCTAGGGACATTCATTTGGGAGTTTTTATCGAATCAGAAAAAAGAAACGTGTTTGTTGCTCATCAGAATATATTGTCTGAGTTCATTTTGCATTGTGCTGTTATTGGGTTACTTTCCTAGAGACATTCATTTGGGAGTTTTTACCGAAGCAGAAAAAATGAACATGTTTGTTGCTCATCAGAATATATTTGTATGAAATATGGAATAATTTGGGTCATGTTATAGGAGATCCTAGATTCCTGGACTTTTGAGTTTTGCTTATATGAATGAGGTTGTGAAGAACCCATTGTTGTGAATTACTGATAACAAAGCTGAATTGCAGCATAGGTCATTGTTTAGATATTCATTTCTAGTGACAAATTACATCTGTGCAATTTTGTTATCTGATATATCATGTAAGGGTTATTCTATTATACTTCTATAGGATAACCGCGATAATCATATTTCAGCGTTTTGAAAGATGATAGAGGTAGAGATCATATTTATCAATGCAATTGGGCTTTTTCCATTTTTAAAATGCAATTTTTTTCGAGACATTTGTTATAGTTCATAATAGGAAAGGTGATTAGGGATTTGAATTGAAAGGGATGCTTTGATGGTAGCAGAACACTTTCACTGTATAGACTAAACCCTGTGTAATATAAACAATGATAGTATTACTCTAATAATGTTAACTATGTAGTTCTTTTTCTAGAATAATACTCAACGGTCTTCATTATATAAAAACCTGGAATGAAGTTTTGGCAGAATGATAATTGTTATTTAATTTATTTTAAAAACAATATCTAAGTAGTGCATACACACTTATATCTGCATGCTTGTTTATTGTTGGATTTTTTACTATAATGTTGCATCTATGCTGTCTTTGCTACTTTTTTAATTGCAGAGTTATTGTTGTTATTTGTTCATAGATTCGTTTATGTATTCTGTCTGATTATCCTTTCATGTAATTACTCGTAAAACTTTTCATGCAGTTCCTATACAAGTGATTGCTTCTTTTAGGAAAACAAAGAAGCTCACACGGGACCAAGTACTTATTGCTGCTGCGCTGAAGGAATCCTCACTGCTTGTACGACTCTTCCTTCCTTGTTTTGTTAACATGTAGTGCATTGTAATCCTCTTACTTTTAGTCCTAAGATTTCTTCTTTTGGGTGCTGTAGGTTGTTAGTGGTGATGAGAAAAGGGTTAAGCGGCTCAATCCACTTCGTCTCAATGAAGTGAAAGATCATAAGGTATTTACTTAAAGAAACATGGTACTTATTTTAATCTGTTATGTGTTATCCCGAGTCTTATTCTTGGATTCCAGTTATTTACTGTTTTGGCAGAGAATTTGCCGGAGGACCATTCAAAGGAGAACATTCGGCAAATATTCCAAATAGCTGGAAAGTAAGATGTCTTCCTTAACTTATCATTTTTCCTCATCTCATGAAAGATGTTATATTTATTCTCCCAAATTTCTAATTATGTGACATTATCTTCTAATATGCAGTGTAAAAAAGGTAACTATAAATGACCCGCGTTCTACTGCAGCGTCTGCTAAACATATCAAGCAAGACAAGTTTCTTGGTAGCAAGGTACATACCCAACTTATGTTGATAGTTAACCATAATATGGTGTGTTCTTAATTTTTCAATGCATTGTTACTTGAAATTCCATTTTGAAGATGTGAAATGTACAGCAATGAATTGACAGTATGGGTTATTAAATACATTTTTCCTTTTAACTTTTTTATTTCATATGGAAATGATTTTGTGTTAAGTTGGTCTCTATTTAACCACAGTTAGGGTGCTAAATCAAAAATTGAGTTCTCGGATGATATATATATTACAATGTAATAATTGGATATCTGAAGCCTACCCACCCTTCTTTTAAAAAAATACCATCAAAGAAAGTGCGTTTCCTTTGTTTGTCACCCATGAACATGTTGTGAATGAAACAACTTATGACATCGGTTCAATTTTATAGGGTGAATGAAACAAATTTTTTCAATTTCTAGTCCCAACCCTAAACTAGTAAATGCCCATTTTGTAAACAATTATGTTCCAAAATAGCTATCCAGCTCAGTTTTGTTATACTGTAATTTTGTATCTTACTCTGTTATGACGTCAAAGCTTTTGAAACATGAGCTGTACCGATGGATGAATGTTCAAGTATGTCATGAGATGGCTGACATTCTTATAAAAAACAGATTTCTCACATTAAGGAGAGACTACTCTTGGGTTAATTTTGTAGCTTTTTCTGCTCTTTGTTTAAAATGCTCTTGGATAGATATACAGTAACGATCTCGTGTCAGCTCCTACCTGCTAAATTCTTCTCTGCCTATGATGCATGCCTTTATATTCTTATCTAATGTTTTTGCATCATTCTATTTTATATATCTGTAGTTGCACGCTCTTGTAGAATATGAGACTGTCGAGGCTGCTGAGAAAGCTGTAAGTTTCAGTTTATATGCTTTCATATTATCTTTAGGCCTTTGAATAGTGCTAGCAACACACACTGTCGCGTTTTTCAACACTATTTTTTTTATTGGTTAACATTCACATGGGTCCCATAAGAATTTTAACCAATAAGAGGGTGAGTGTTGAAAAATGTATGTTAAAAGAGCGTAGTGCTAGCACTCTTCTTAGACCTTTATATCTAGACGATTTGCTTAATATCTGTGGTGCCAATGCTGATTTAGGTGGCACTGTTAAATAATGAACAAGACTGGAGAAACGGCATGCGAGTTAAATTTCTCAATCGGATGGTTAGTTGCAGTTATCTTTTCTCAATTGACAAAATTGACAGTAATTGGTGTTGATGGTGGTTTTATGCTCTAGGATAAGTATGCACACAAAAAACAAGCTTGGAAGGGATCTAACTCTGAGAAGAATTGCTCAAGTCATGCATCTGAGAAAATTAGAGATGAGGAGAATCATGTCTCACATGCAAACAAAAAACAAGCTTGGAAGGGATCTAACTCTGAGAAGAATAGCTCAAGTCATGTATCTGAGAAAGCTAGAGACGAGGAGAATCACGTCTCACATGAGCATCATGAAGATACTCTTGAGGAAAAGGTGCGTGTTGCATTTGTTTTTCACCCTGGCAGCTCCGAGCCAGTAATTTTAAGCTCAAATATTATTGGTTCCTTGGCTTTCAGGATAAAATCATATTATTTTTATATTTTCATGTGTGAGAAATCACAATTTCATTTGACCAAGCATGTGCCAATTATCTAGATGTTATGACATCATAAAAATTGATAGGCGTTACATCTATCACTTGAGGGTCGGCACTACGCAATACCTACAGTTCTGTTGTTCGGATTTAATGGAGCATTAGGGTACACTAGTTCTGTTTTGGAGAGCAGCTATAATCGCTGCTTGCATTCTTAAAGCTAAAATTCCAAGCCTTGATGTGTATTAGTGCCTATATCTTGTCTCCTTGTCTGCCTATATGTTGCACATGCTCATGTTTTTGGCAAAACCAGTATTAGCCTGTTTATTTGAGATTTTGAAGCCTGCAGAATCAACTATTGTGAAGCACCAAATGTGTTGCTTTGGGAATAAGTGCATTGTAATCCGTGATTTTCAATTTTTTGTTTGAAAAATTCTCTCATAAATCGGCTAAGACAAGTTTGGTATTATTTAGCTTACATATGTCTCTGGTGCTTCCCTGTCATTATAGGATGGGGAACATTTGTCAAAGGATAAAGGTGGGCAGAGGTACCCTAAACAGGCAAGATCGAGAAAGCATAAATATCGTGCTACAAATGGAATGGGTATCTATCTTCTATTCTGTAATTATTTGGGAGTTCTATTCATTATATTATTATTTTGAATCCCTTCTCTTTTAATAACTTCTTGCATTGTTCCAGGCCATGGAGGTACTTCATCTATTCATACTGCTGAAGCATCAAAACCGCCTCCTGGGCCAAGAATGCCTGATGGAACACGGGGTTTTGCAATCGGACGAGGCCGGCCTATTGTCCCTGCATCGATTTAGCAAATGATTGAGGCCAGACAATTGACTGTATTTTATTGTATTTTCTGTTGTACAAGTGATGTACAATTTTTAACTTGGATCCTTTTGTGTGTTTGCTTGAGTCAAAGCTCAAAGTTTTGTTGAACTGTTAAATTTTGTTGCATAATCTGTTGAAAGTTAGTGTTGGCGGATCTCAAAACATTGTAAGATATTTAGTCTGTGGAATATTGAACTTTTTTTCTTGTGGTAATCCTCATCATTAGAGGAATCTTTGTAGCAATATTTCATAATGAGAAATCTGTTGGAGGGGATGAAATCTACATGTTTGATATTGATTGAAATGATCTAGGTTGACATTATCACATATGATTAAACTCGAGGGCTTCAAGTAATCTCTAAGTTAGAGTTTTACTACACAGTGCTGAAGGGCTCGAAGTAAATCTCTAAAGTAGAGTTTTACTACACAGTGGTGAAGGGCCCTAAATCATCTCTGAACTAGAGTTTTCCTACACAGTTGTGAAATAACAAGTCAATTTTATTTAGGCGGCCAAACAAGTTTTCCTCGGTTATTTTTTATGATTGAGTATATTGTAAAAGTTGTTTTTTCTTTACTCGGTCTGGTTCATTGATAATTTAGTTGTTTTTGATCCCTTTTGAACATCTGAACTAAGAAAAGAACCTAGTTCCCTCTGTTCTGGTTTAGTGAAAATTTGGTTGTTTTAATCCTTTTGAACACTTGAATTAAGAAAAGAATTGAGTTCAGGCTGTCATTTGTTGCAGATTTTAGAGCTACTTGTTAGATGTCAAATTTCACTTATTTGATCTATCAAATATTGACATTTTTCACTCATTTTTGTCATGAAAGTGTTGAAAATCACTCTTGTTTTGTTTGGTTTGCAATATATTGTGAAAATCTCTTGGTATCTTTGATTTGTGTGTTATTGTGCAGGAATTATGCACAAAATAAGTGAAAAGTAAGACACAAGAAATGGGCAAGGAAACCAAGACAACATGCAAAACACCAAAATGCTGCCATGCTCGTTAGGCGAGCTGGTAGCGAACATTCCCAGATTTGGACAAAACTGAAAGTATCATAAGCTTGCTAGGAGAGATCAGAGCGAAGGCTTCGCTAGCTGCTCGCTAGGCGAACAAGACAGATCCTGAATGAGTTATTTAAGTGTTTTTAGTGTTTTTTAGGTCATAATTCCATATTGTAACATTTTGTAACATTTTGGAACATCAGAACTTATCTCTCTTCATTTTTTAGAGAGAGAAACACAAAACCCTAAAAGGGAGGAGGTAAGATCTTTGATCTCTTGTTAGGGTTTGAATGTAATCTTTTGATACCTTATGTATTTCATCTAATTTATGTTTGTGAACTAGTTTGGATTCTCTATTGATTGATTATCTTTGATTATGTATTTGTGGGTCTTAACAAAACCTTTTCACATCTTTGATCTCAGATTTTCTTCTATCAATGAACAAACTTTAACATGGTTTTCAAGTTGATATTCATTGTATCTTCTATGATGTTGTGTTGATTAAGTAGCATGTGTAGGATCAATATGATATTGTGTGGGTATGTGATAATAGTGATGAAGAAAGATGTTCACAACCATTTGGCAGATTAGATGAATACATGTAAAAAGAGTTAAACGTGTGTACGTATTTTGATCATTGTGTTTTATGCAAAACAATCGTTTATCCGATATGGGTGTCGTCTTTGCTTACCTGTTTATCTTTGATCTGAACCGTATTAGAGATATACTCTGCAGATCTGGTTCTAGGATGATTGCCTGTTAGGTCCTAAATTCTAGAGATAGGTTTAGGCTTAGCATTTGCTTGAGTATCAGATCTTAATGTGTTGTGTTGTGTTTTTGTTGGAAAAGAGATCTCCAATGAGATAACATGGTAGTTCTCTCGACGCTGCTTTAGAGATAAGCTTTGTCGTGGGTGATACGTGATAATATTAGACGAATGGTTGCGCTGTGCTTAATTTGATCAGAAGAATGCATATGTTATCAATTGATGAAATCTAATCCCAACAAGGCTTCGTTTATATTTCAGTCTTTATTTTATATTTTCTGTTTTTATTTATGGTTCCTTGAACTTTTTAAACCAAAACTTTTGAACAATAAGCTTAGAAATGTAGAGGCCGTTGAACGACGTTCATATCGCACTAATCCCTGTGGAGACGACAAAACTGGGTACTTAATATTTTTTGCTTGCTACTTTACCGTGCACCAACAAAATGGCCCCGTTGCCGGGGATTGGTGTTGAGATTTTGAAGTGCATTGCAACGGTTCTATGTTTTTAAGCTTTGTATATTTTGTATATATTTGTTTCTTTTTATGTTTTTTCTAGTGTGTTCAGGAATGACGAAAACTCCTTCTAGAGTGGTTGTTATCGGTATAAAAGTATTCAATGAAGCTTCGACCGAGTTTGGATGACGATGATAGTATGAAACAAGTGAATGTTGTCAAGGTACATGGGTTCCTTGATTTAGAATGCTTAAGAACTTAAGTCTTGGTGCAAATGAAATTTGTTCTTTTGGCAACTTGTTTGAATGATTGTTTCACTTAGGACTTAAAACCACAAATTGTGAAGAAACTTCCATTGTTTACTAAATGCTGAATTTCTGATAAACTTTGTTGATTCGTATGATTCATGTTTTATCTTGTTATCATTGTAAATTTGTGGAAGCATTAGAAATGATAAAGACACTTGTTTGTATTGAGCACAAACATGTCCAAATGCAACTTACCCGTGAGTAGAGAGAATTCGTTAACCCACTTGAGCCTAAACAGTATGAATCTCAGTTGAATTTGTGTGAGATTCTAAACTTTTTTCTCGAACCCTTGAATTTGTTTTAATTGTCTTCTTTTCCATAAAAAGCTAAGAGCATTCACTTGAGGGTTGAGTAACAGTTAAGTTGGGGCGAATGAAAAAGGATGATAGTAGGTTGTTACAACTTTTGAAAAATTCAAGCAAGCACAAAAAATAAATTGTGTGAATATTAAAAAAAAACAGAAAGAAAAAGAATGCTCGCTTGGAAAAGAAAAATAGTGAAAGAATAAGTTGTGAAATAAGGTTTGTGAAGGTTTGCAACTAAGAAACAAATGGAATGAAGTTGAGGTGTGTAAATAACGTGTTCGGTGAATGTCTCTTTTGCATCGGCAATTTCGTTTCAATGGCCTTAGAAATGTCTCTTGTTTGTAAACCCGACCAAGCTACAACCTTAAAGACCTTAGTGATCTTCTTGCTTCCATATTTTTGCTTTTGATTTGTAGATATTGTATGAATTGAATTGATATTGGCATTGTTTGTTAGTTGAGTGAAATTGTCCCCGCGGTTGCAAACGCGTAATTTCTTCAATCCTTATTCGAAGAGGAGAGATAGAGTGTTTCATTCATGAAAAATATAGTTGTTGATTGATACATTTCTTAATATTTGTTTTAAGAATTTAGTTCTTGTGCATTGTTTGATTCTAAACATTTGAAACCATGACTTGTTGCATCATTTGTGTTTGAGCCAATTTTATCCATTCTTGGGTGAATCTTAATCCTTAGCAAATCCTCTTGTTGCGAAATGAGAGACATACTTTGCTTGAGGACAAGCAAAAAACTAGTTGGGGCGAGTTGTTAGATGCCAAATTTCACTTATTTGATCTATCAAATATTGGCATTTTCACTCATTTTTGTCATGAAAGTGTTGAAAATCACTCTGGCTTTGTTTGGTTTGCAATATATTGTGAAAATCTCTTGGTACCTTTGATTTGTATGTTATTGTGCATGAATTATGCACAAAATAAGTGAAAAGTAAGACGCAAAAAATGTGCAAGGAAACCAAGACAACATGCAAATCACCAAAATGTTGTCATGCTCGCTAGGCGAGCTGGTAGCGAACAGTCCCAGATTTGGACAGAACTGAAAGTATCATAAGCTCGCTAGGCGAGATCAGAGCGAAGGCTTCGCTAGCTGCTCGCTAGGCGAACAAGACAGATCCTGAATGGGTTATTTAAGTGTTTTTAGTATTTTTTAGGTCATAATTCCATATTGTAACATTTTGGAACATCAGAACTTATCTCTCTTCATTTTTTAAAGAGAGAAACACAAAACCCTAAGAGGGAGGAGGTAAGATCTTTGATCTCTTGTTGGTGTTTGGATGTAATCTTTTGATACCTTATGTATTTCATCTAATTTATGTTTGTGAACTAGTTTGGATTCTCTATTGATTGATTATCATTGATTATACATTTGTGGGTCTTGACAAAACCTTTTCACATCTTTGATTTCTGATTTTCTTCTATCAATGAACAAAATTTTGACATGGTTTTGAAGTTGATATTCATTGTATCTTCTATGGTGTTGTGTTGATTAAGTAGCATGGGTAGCATGGGCAAGATCGATATGATATTGTGTGGGTATGTGATAATAGTGATGAAGAACGATGTTCACAACCATTTGACAGATTAGATGAATACATGTAAAAAGGGTTAAGCGTGTGTACGTATTTTGATCATTGTGTTTTATGCAAAACAATCGTTTATCCGATATGGGTGTCGTCTTTGTTTACCTGTTTATCTTTGATTTGAACCGTAATAGAGATATACTCTGCAGATCTGGATCTAGGATGATTTCCTGTTAGGTCCTAAATTCTAGAGATAGGTTTAGGCTTAGAATTTGCTTGAGTATCAGATCTTAATGTGTTGTGTTGTGATTTTGTTGGAAGAGAGATCTCCAATGAGACAACATGGTTGTTCTCTCGACGCTGCTTTAGAGATAAGCTTTGTCGTGGGTGATACGTGATGATATTAGACGAATGATTGCGCTGTGTTTAATTTGATCATAAGAATGCATATGCTATCAATTGATGAAATCCAATCCCAACAAGACTCCGTTTATATTTCAGTCTTTATTTTATATTTTCTGTTTTTATTTATGATTCCTTGAACTTTTTAAACCAAAACTTTTGAACAATAAGCTTAGAAATGTGGAGGCCGTTGAACAACGTTCATATCGCACTAATCCCTTAGAGACGACAAAACTAAGTACTTAATATTTTTTGCTTGCTGCTTTACCGTGCACCAACAAAATAGCGCCGTTGCCGGGGATTGGTGTTAATATTTTGAAGTGCATTGCAACAGTTCTATGTTTTTAAGCTTTGTATATTTTGTATATATTTGTTTCTTTTTATGTTTTTTCTAGTGTGTTCAGGAATGACGAAAACTCCTTCTAGAGTGGTCGCTATCGGTATAAAAGTATTCAATGAAGCTTCGACCGAGTTTGGATGGCGATGATAGTATGAAACAAGTGAATGTTGTCAAGGTACATGGGTTCCTTTGTTTAGAATATTAGAATGCTTAAGAACTTAAGTCTTGGTGCAAATGAAATTTGTTCTTTTGGCAACTTGTTTGAATGATTGTTTCACTTAGGACTTAAAACCACAAATTGTGAGGAAACTTCCATTGTTTACTAAATGCTGGATTTCTGATAAACTTTGTTGATTCGTATGATTCATGCTTTATCTTGTTATCATTGTAAATTTGTGGAAGCATTAGAAATGATCAATACACTTGTTTGTATTAAGCACAACCATGTCCAAATGCAACTTACCCGTGAGTAGAGAGAATTCGTTAACCCACTTGAGCCTAAATAGTATGAATCTCAGTTGAATTTGTGTGAGATTCTAAACTTTTTTCTCGAACCCTTGAATTTGTTTTAATTGTCTTCTTTGCCATAAAAAGCTAAGAGCATTCACTTGAGGGTTGAGTAAAAGTTAAGTTGGGGCGAATGAAAAAGGAAGATAGTAGGTTGTTACAACTTTTGAAAAATTCAAGCAAGTACAAAATTTTTTTTTTATGAATATGAAAAAAAAAAGAAAGAAAAAAAAAAGAAAAAGGAAAATAAAAAGAATGTTCGCTTGGAAAAGAAAAATAGTGAAAGAATAAGTTGTGAAATAAGGTTTGTGAAGGTTTGCAACTAAGAAACAAATGGAATGAAGTTGAGGTGTGTAAATAACGTGTTCGGTAAATGTCTCTTTTGCATAGGCAATTTCGTTTCAATGGCCTTAGAAATTTCTCTTGTTTGTAAACCCGACCAAGCTAAAACCTTAAAGACCTTAGTGATCTTCTTGCTTCCATATTTTTTATTTTGATTTGTAGATATTGTATGAATTGAATTGATATTGACATTGTTTGTTAGTTGAGTGAAATTGTCCCCGCGGTTGCAAACACGTAATTTCTTCAATCCTTATTCAAAGAGGAGAGATGGAGTGATTCATTCATGAAAAATATAGTTGTTGATTGATACATGTCTTAATAGTTGTTTTAAAAATTTAGTTGTTGTGCATTGTTTGATTCTAAACATTCGAAACCATGGCTTGTTGCATCATTTGTGTTTGAGCCAATTTTATCCACTCTTGGGTAAATCTTAATCCTTAGCAAATCCTCTTGTTGCAAAATGAGAGACATACTTTGCTTGAGGACAAGCAAAAAAATAGTTGGGGCGAGTTGTTAGATGCCAAATTTCACTTATTTGATCTATCAAATGTTGGCATTTTTCACTCATTTTTGTCATGAAAGTCTTGAAAATCACTCTTGCTTTGTTTGGTTTGCAATATATTGTGAAATTCTCTTGGTACCTTTGATTTGTGTGTTTTTGTGCATGAATTATGCACAAAACAAGTGAAAAGTAAGACACAAGAAATGGGCAAGGAAACCAAGACAACATGCAAAACACCAAAATGCTGCCAGGCTCGCTAGGCGAGCTGGTAGCGAACAGTCTCAGATTTAGACAGAACTGAAAGTATCATAAGCACGCTAGGCGAGATCAGAGCGAAGGCTTCGCTAGCTGCTCGCTAGGAGAACAAGACAAATCCTGAATGGGTTATTTAAGTGTTTTTAGTGTTTTTTAGGTCATAATTCCATATTGTAACATTTTGGAACATCAGAACTTATCTCTCTTCATTTTTTAGAGAGAGAAACACAAAACCCTAAGAGGAAGGAGATAAGATCTTTGATCTCTTGTTGGGGTTTGGATGTAATCTTTTGATACCTTATGTATTTCATCTAATTTATGTTTGTGAACTAGTTTGGATTCTCTATTAATTGATTATCTTTGATTATACATTTGTGGGTCTTGACAAAACCTTTTCACATCTTTAATCTCAAATTTTCTTCTATTAATGAACAAACTTTTGACATGGTTTTGAAGTTGATATTCACTGTATCTTCTATGGTGTTGTGTTGATTAAGTAGCATGGGTAGCATGGGTAGGATCGATATGATATTGTGTGGGTATGTGATAATAGTGATGAAGAACGATGTTCACAACCATTTGGCAGATTAGATGAATACATGTAAAAAGGGTTAAGCGTGTGTACGTATTTTGATCATTGTGTTTTATGAAAAACAATCGTTTATCCGATATGGGTGTCATCTTTGTTTACCTGTTTATCTTTGATCTGAACCGTAATAGAGATATACTCTGCAGATCTGGATCTAGGATGATTGCCTGTTAGGTCCTAAATTCTAGAGATAGGTTTAGGCTTAGCATTTGCTTGAGTATCATATCTTAATGTGTTGTGTTGTGTTTTTGTTGGAAGAGAGATCTCCAATGAGACAACATGGTTGTTCTCTCGACGCTGCTTTAGAGATAAACTTTGTCGTGGGTTGTACGTGATGATATTAGACGAATGATTGCGCGGTGTTTAATTCGATCAAAAGAATGCATATGTTATCAATTGATGAAATCCAATCCCAACAAGGCTCCGTTTATATTTCAGTCTTTATTTTATATTTTCTTTTTTTATTTATGGTTCCTTGAACTTTTTAAACCAAAACTTTTGAACAATAAGCTTAGAAATGTATAGGCCGTTGAACGGCGTTCATATCGCACTAATTCCTGTGGAGACGACAAAACTGGGTACTTAATATTTTTTGCTTGCTGCTTTACCATGCACCAACAAAATGGCGTCGTTGCCGGGGATTGGTGTTGAGATTTTGAAGTGCAGTGCAACAGTTCTATGTTTTTAAGCTTTGTATATTTTGTATATATTTTTTTCTTTTTATGTTTTTTCTAATGTGTTCAGGAATGACGAAAACTCCTTCTAGAGTGGTTGCTATCGGTATAAAAGTATTCAATGAAGATTCGACCGAGTTTGAATGGCGATGATAGTATGAAACAAGTGAATGTTGTCAAGGTACATGGGTTCCTTGGTTTAGAATTTTAGAATGCTTAAGAACTTAAGTCTTGGTGCAAATGAAATTTGTTCTTTTGGCAACTTGTTTGAATGATTGTTTCACTTAAGACTTAAAACCACAAATTGTGAGGAAACTTCCATTGTTTACTAAACGTTGAATTTCTGATAAACTTTGTTGATTCGTATGATTCATGCTTTATCTTGTTATCATTGTAAATTTGTGGAAGCATTAGAAATGATCAAGACACTTGTTTGTATTGAGCACAACCATGTCCAAATGCAACTTACCCGTGAGTAGAGAGAATTCGTTAACCTACTTGAGCCTAAACAGTATGAATCTCAGTTGAATTTGTGTGAGATTCTAAACTTTTTTCTCGAACCCTTGAATTTGTTTTAATTGTCTTCTTTGCCATAAAAAACTAAGAGCATTCACTTAAGGGTTGAGTAAAAGTTAAGTTGGGGCGAATGAAAAAGAAAGATAGTAGGTTGTTACAACTTTTGAAAAATTCAAGCAAGCACAAAAAAAAAAATTGTGCGAATATGAAAAACAAAATGAAAAAAAAAAGAAAAAGGAAAAGAAAAAGAATGCTCGCTTGGAAATGAAAAATAGTGAAATAATAAGTTGTGAAATAAGGTTTGTGAAGGTTTGCAACTAAGAAACAAATGGAATGAAGTTGAGGTGTGTAAATAACGTGTTTGGTAAATGTCTCTTTTGCATCGGCAATTTCGTTTCAATAGCCTTAGAAATGTCTCATGTTTGTAAACCCGTCCAAGCTACAACCTTAAAGACCTTAGTGATCTTCTTGCTTCCATATTTTTTCTTTTGATTTGTAGATATTGTATGAATTGAATTGATATTGGCATTGTTTGTTAGTTGAGTGTAATTGTCCCTGCGGTTGCAAACGCGTAATTTCTTCAATCCTTATTTGAAGAGCAGAGATAGAGTGATTCATTCATGAAAAATATAGTTGTTGATTGATACAGGTCTTAATATTTGTTTTAAGAATTTAGTTCTTGTACATTGTTTGATTCTAAACATTCGAAACAATGACTTGTTGCATCATTCGTGTTTGAGCCAATTTTATCCATTCTTGGGTGAATCTTAATCCTTAGCAAATCCTCTTGTTGCGAAATGAGAGACATACTTTGCTTGAGGACAAGCAAAAAACTAGTTAGGGCGAGTTGTTAGATGCCAAATTTCACTTATTTGATCTATCAAATGTTGGCATTTTTCACTCATTTTTGTCATGAAAGTGTTGAAAACCATTCTTGCTTTGTTTGGTTTGCAATATATTGTGAAAATCTCTTGGTATCTTTGATTTGTGTGTTTTTGTGCATGAATTATGCACAAAACAAGTGAAAAGTAAGACACAAGAAATGGGTAAGGAAACCAAGACAACATGCAAACCACCAAAATGCTGTCATGCTCGCTAGGCGAGCTGGTAGCGAACGGTCCCAGATTTGGACAAAACTGAAAGTATCATAAGCTCGCTAGGCGAGATCAGAGTGAAGGCTTCGCTAGCTGCTCGCTAGGCGAACAAGACAGATCCTGAATGAGTTATTTAAGTGTTTTTAGTGTTTTTTAGGTCATAATTCCGTATTGTAACATTTTGGAACATCAAAACTTATCTCTCTTCATTTTTTAGAGAGAGAAACACAAAACCCTAAGAGGAAGGAGGTAAGATCTTTGATCTCTTGTTGGGGTTTGGATGTAATCTTTTGATACCTTATGTATTTCATCTAATTTATGTTTGTGAACTAGTTTGGATTCTCTATTGATTGATTATCTTTGATTATACATTTGTGGGTCTTGACAAAACCTTTTCACATCTTTGATCTCAGATTTTCTTCTATCAATGAACAAACTTTTGACATGGTTTTGAAGTTGATATTCATTGTATCTTCTAAGGTGTTGTGTTGATTAAGTAGCATGGGTAGCATGGGTAGTGTTGCGGTTAGAATATGATATCAAATTATTAATTAATTTGAATCGCATCTTTAGTTCACAACCGCTCTTTGATTTATCCGAAGGAAAAGGTCAAAAGAGGAAAACCTAATTTTGCATCGTAAAGACAATGCGGGGAGAGATCTAGGTAAGGGGTTGGTTAAGCTTAGGGAAGGTACTAGCACCCTAAACTTCTGTAGTACTCTACAGGAACCTTTTGTTTATTGTATGCTTTTTTTTTATATTTTATTATCTGTTTTAATATATATTGAGCTAAGGGATAGAGTGACCTAAAAACCTAAGGGTTAGTCCTAAGTTTACTCGGCAAGACGTCGCATCTTGTGCCTACATATCCTGACGGGAATGGAATCAGAGTAATTGTAGTTCCCCTCGAAAGGGAGGTTAGAAACGTCTTGACTGTGGTCAAGGTTTCATTGGGGAGTAAGCGTTCATAGGGAAGCGCCTACGTGGAGTCTTGAAACTCCTATTTCTACGTTGAAATTGTTAATTGAAATTAGGGTTAAATTAAATATTCCACGGCGGGAAACCCTAAAACAGAGTACGGCGACTCTTTGACCTAATGCTAGGGTAAAGGGTATTTTCGTCCACGGCGGGACACCTAGGCTATTAGGGTTTTTGAAACGGTCAAAAATTAGGGTTATTGACTCGGCGGTCAAACGACTAGACCTAATTCCTTCGGAGGGATTCTAACGGTAAAAACATGCAAAATACGACAAATTACTATTCGGCAGAATTAAAGTGCGGAAAAATAAAGAAAGCGGTAAAAAAAGCATCGCGACGATCACTCGCGTAAATTACAAATTCCCAAAAAATGCAAAATAAAATAACTGCGACCATGGCCTCGCGTAAATTACATCCATGGAACAAAAACGAACAAATGAAATAATAACGAGTTGAAACAAACAAATTAACGAGGGTTAGACAAAAATGAAACGGCTAAATCACAACTTATTTCTTTTTGAGTTTTTATTGAGAAGAGGAGAGGAGAATTAATTTCATGCTTAAATGGAGAAACTATTCTAATTATTTACTAAAAATTTTAATAAAGAAACTGGTTCTAATTTTAATGAAAAAATGTCTTGAAAAAAAATGTTTTAATGTTATCGAAAATAAATGTTTTAAATTTTAATTAAAAAATGTTTTAAATTTTAATGAAAAAATTTGATTTAAATTCAACGAAAAAGGTTTTAATTTTTGTTTTAGTGAAAGAAAGGTCATTTTTTAATTTTTGTGTTAACTTAATGAAAAATGATTTTAATTGGAAAAAAGCTTTAATTAAGAAAAACTGTTTTATTTAGAAATATGTTTTTAAATAAAAAATGATTTAATTTTTGAAAAAAAACTTGTTAGAAAGATCTTAATTTTTAAAAAACTGATTACGTTATGTTTTTTTTTTGTTGTTGAAATAGCTTACCTAAACTTAATTGCATTATTAATTACAAACTACATAGTTAATATAAATGAAAAAATAAACAATTGAATAATAAAATAAAAAAATGAAACGTAAATAAAAAGGCTTCTGCCGTTTTCTCCCTGGATGACTATCGAAGCTTTTCCTCTCCTTCAATCCTTGCATGTCATCTTCTATTTATTCTTCCCATTAATCTACCATCAATGAACAAAACAACACACAAAAATCATAAAATGCCGTAAATCAAAGGAAAGAGAAAGTTTACGGTAACGACGATGATGTTGAACGAACTGAGCCTTGGGACTTTTTGCTCGCCGGTAGCGCTTGGCCGATGATGAATTCAAACTTGTTAGGGTTCTTCCAAAAAAATTCCTTCTTCTGATAAATCGTGAGAACGGCCGCCGTTTTTCTCTTTTGTCTCCTTCTTCTTTTATCAAATACAAACTCATGTTTATATAGGTAACAAATTAGGGTTAACTCTAACCTAATGCCTATTTTAAAGCCCAACTTAAATAATTAGTCAAAACTAAAAAAACAAACTAAAACAAACTAAAACAAACTTAAGAGAATAAAATCTTTTCTAATATTTTTAATTTTATGATTTTTTGATGTTTTTATGAATAATATGGAAAAAAGTGAAAAAATAATATTTTTAAAAAAATAATTTAAATAAAATACGAAAATAATAATTAAATAATAAAAAAAAACTATTTTGTTATTTTTTTATATAAAAATAGAAAAGTTAGAATAAAAATAAAAGAAAAACAAAAAGTGAAGAAAGTGGGATTCGAACTCTCAACCTCTCACACTCACAACTCCTTACACACGGTCTCTTGCCAATTGTGCCATTTTATTCATTCAAAATAAAGTGGCACTAGAAACTATGTAAAGGTAGGACAAATTTGGGGTGCAACAGATGCCCCTATTTAAATAGCTTCACCGGATGATTTGAGCAGCGGAGACTCGAGAAATCACGGTGAAAGGGATTTAAATACAGATAACCGGAAATTTGGCCCCTAGATGCAGTGATATGCAATGATATGGACAAAATAACACGAACTATAATGCTGACAATGCCATGAATCTAATATGATGCGTATGATGAAAATGAAAAAAATGCACGGATGCAGACGAAACAACGTCACAGGGGACGGCGCAATGAGGAAATGCATTGGGGAAGAAGACACGCAGTGGTGACAAGGTAACATAGGATCCACACGGCGGCAGGACTAGGTAAACGACATGCGCTAGAGTTTTCGGGACATTTCTTTAAACGAAGAGATCGAGCGGGATCTTCAGGACTCACCAGAAAACATATAGGGAGAGATAAACATCAGAACATTTCGGAAGAACGTCGAAAAGGAGACACATCGTATCTGGAAGAACGTCAGATAGACATGACACGAAATAGTCGATGAGTGCCAAGTAAACTGGACTTTGTCCACAAGGTAAGACGCGGATAAAACACGACCTCAGGGAGAAAAATGCAAATGGGGATAAAACACCCATGTTGCCAAGTAACTAAATTCGTCCACAAGGTAAGACGCGGATAAAACACGACCTCGGGGAGAAAAATGCAAATGGGGATAAAGCACCCATGCTGCCAAGTAACTAAATTCGTCCACAAGGTAAGACGCGGATAAAACACGACCTCGGGGAGAAAAATGCAAATGGGGATAAAGCACCCATGATGCCAAGTAAATAAATTCGTCCACAAGGTAAGACGCGGGTAAAACACGACCTCGGGAGAAAAAGCAAATGGGGATAAAACACCCATGATGCCAGGTAAATTGGACTTCGTCCACGAGGTAATACGCGGGTAAAACACGACCTCGGGAGAAGAAGCAAATGGGGATAAAACACCCATGATGCCAGGTAAATTGGACTTCGTCCACGAGGTAAGACGCGGGTAAAACACGACCTCGGGAGAAAAAGAAAATGGGGGATAAAACACCCATGATATGCACATGTGTATAAATCATGCTATGATAGATGATCAAATGACAATGCAGATGTCGACGACAAGGCTCAAATCTGTTGGTAAGATGACAAGACTAGAAAACTGATTCCTCAACCCGGAGATCACTACCACTTACTAAATTGTAATCAGGTTAATGGTCCTCGTAGAAAGGATGGAAAGCCGCTTGGAGATCTTTCAAGTAAACTGCCCCAGATTAAATTGTCCATTACAGATGAACTGATAATTGCTTCAGCTTGTCTGATTCTGAAAATGACTGTTTTATTGTACCCTCGGAAGGTTTGCCCCAGTGTGAGTCTTGGAAAAAAAACCTTTGGATAAACCAAATCTGAGAAGATATTGTCTTGAACAAATCTTGAACTGATTCTTTGACAGGATGTAAAAGGAACTTGCCCCTGATAAGATCACTTGACCAAGTTTCTCATTGTTTAAAAATTCCTTAGAGGAAAGCCAATTTGCAAACAAAAATATTCATACAAACATGGTAATGCAAAGTTCATGCGACTTTTGAAATCAAAATTATTTTTGAAAAATGAAAAATAAGTCGTTGGTCAGAACACGGTGGTTCAAGACGCTCAAAATTTAAAACAAAAGTGTATTTCCAAAATAAATGATTCACAAAGATCTTTTGGAGTCAGGTTACGCAACCTTGTTGTAGTATACTTTCAAAATAACCTTGCTTCAATTAGGTCTTTTGAGGGTTGTAACGTGGTCTGGTTCATGGTTTATGAAACAAAGGATAAAGGCTCAAAATTTATTTATACCCACCCCATCTACATGATGATCTCCAGTCCTATGCTCAGTTAACTCCTATTATGCATTCAGGTTCCTATAGGTTAGGAATTGCACTGATGGTAGCAATGATGGTTCAGAAGTCAATGGACCTATGAAAAGCAGCCACTACTTCCTTATGATATTTGGTCATTTTGACATTGACGATTTTCAGGGTAAAGATTTAAAACTCCTCTTTGTATTATCCCTAAATTTTGCCTGAACTGTTTTACAGTCAGCGGGATGCCCCAGTTGCCTAAGTCTCCTTCATAGGTTTTGACTTAGCGGGCTTTTTCTTTTGATTTTTTTTGAAACATGACTGCCTGGTTTAATGATTACGGTGAACCATCATCGGTGTTTTTGACTTAAAAATAATCTTCGACACTTGTTTGTTGTGTGTGAAGGAAAATTGTAAGTGCGACCTTTATATGAAAGGTATATTGCATGAACACATAACCGAGTTAACTGAGAACTACCCATCCCCAGGTTAAAATTGCGGGTTTTTTTTTGTAAAGAAAGGAACTCCAACTTCTAGGCTCGAAGGGGTTGACAAGGGATTAACTTCCTTATTTCTCCAGTGTTTGGGAATTGAAACAATGCCTTACATCGTCAACAAGGTTTGATTGAAAGCATACTGACAACAATTATGGGTATAACATTATCATCATCCTCCCTCCAATCTTAGCATATCAAAAATTTGGACAAAAAGTAAATATTTGAAAAATAAAGCATAAAGATGTAAATAGTAGGCAAAATGAATTGAATCAAAAGTCGCAATGCTCATTTCATTAATGTAAAAGTACAAACATAATTTGAAAGCAAACAACTAATACGAAATAAGGAAAATGCAAACAACAAGGAATAAAAGGCCTAGTGATAAAACTTCATTTCTGATGCACTGGCAAGGGATCCTTCTGAACATTCGGATGACCGTCTGTAAAATCAAGTATTCCGGTTCTAACCAATTCACGCACTCTAGCCTTCAGCGCAAAACAATGTTCTAAGTCGTGGCCTGGGGCACCCTCATGAAAAGCACAATGGAGATCGGTCCTGAACCCAACCAGATGGGGATTAGGAGGAGGTGGCGAAGCCTTTGTGGTGATCAGTCCTCGTCGAACCAAGTCAAGATATAGCTCGGTGTAAGTCATGGGAATAGGATCAAAGTGGCTTCTGTTCCATTTCTAGTTTTGTCTGATAACTGGGCGTTGAGGAGTCTGAGCTGGCTATCCTCTGGCAATCAGTATTTGAAGCATTTCAGTAAGCTTAGTCATGTCTGACTTCAACTCATCGATTTCCATTCGGATCTCTGCATTGTATGTCTCTTGCTCTGACATCTTATGTCTATAGTTAGCCCTGGTCTGATATCTGTGTCGAGGAATCAGCTTGACGACTCAAAGGTACACTGGAAGACGAGAGAACCGAGAATGAGAAACCAAGGGGAAAATGCAATGCAAAAATGTGATGCTAATTCCATGTAATGGCTCCAAGAATTTCAACGGTCGATTGCAAATATTCCCTTTTAGGAAAGTTGGAAAGAAATTTTTTTTTTTGACTCTAAAATGTAGGACCTTTTTGAGTTTGCAAAAGACTGTTGAATTCCTTGAAACTGGAAATGATATGATGCTTTATGGATGCAAAGCACAAATACGCACACAAAGGTCCTAGGTTAGAGGACATCGAATGGAGTTAAGGTCTACCCTTCCCAAAAGGTAAGTACTATAGGTTAATTGTACCTGCAGAACAAGGTTCTAAAGCGGTGCCCAAAGTCATCAATCCATCTTTCGGATATTATCAACTTTCCAACTAACTTGGAGGTCGATAATATCCTCAAGAGAACCTCATTTGAGTGTAGTATCGCGTAGCAACTATTGTAGGACTACTCCCACATAGTTCCCGCACTACGTCCTATATAAGGCCAAGGTGGTGTTAAGGTACTACGGTCCCCAGTATCACAGACTCCAATTGAAAATAGTAAAAGTTTTCACGACTGCACTCGATCAACCGAACCATTTTCGAAAGGGTCTCAACTGAGCGGTGATTCTCGAGTTGACTTGGTCGGGACTCACTCCCGGCAAGCCTCGTCGAATATCTCACCTTCCTATAATAAGGTCACTCAAGTCCGGGTTAGGACTTATCTCACAATAACAGGTATCCCCACAAGGTACAATGATATATAAAAATAATTAATAAAATATCACACAATAAACAAAATAGGGGTAACCCTTAAAAATTAGGAGGGTCCCCAGTGAAGTCGCCATTTTCTGTTGCGGTTAGAATATGATATCAAATTATTAATTAATTTGAATCGCATCTTTAGTTCACAACCGCTCTTTGATTTATCCGAAGGAAAAGGTCAAAAGAGGAAAACCTAATTTTGCATCGTAAAGACAATGCGGGGAGAGATCTAGGTAAGGGGTTGGTTAAGCTTAGGGAAGGTACTAGCACCCTAAACTTCTGTAGTACTCTACAGGAACCTTTTGTTTATTGTATGCTTTTTTTTTTTTATATTTTATTATCTGTTTTAATATATATTGAGCTAAGGGATAGAGTGACCTAAAAACCTAAGGGTTAGTCCTAAGTTTACTCGGCAAGACGTCGCATCTTGTGCCTACATATCCTGACGGGAATGGAATCAGAGTAATTGTAGTTCCCCTCGAAAGGGAGGTTAGAAACGTCTTGACTGTGGTCAAGGTTTCATTGGGGAGTAAGCGTTCATAGGGAAGCGCCTACGTGGAGTCTTGAAACTCCTATTTCTACGTTGAAATTGTTAATTGAAATTAGGGTTAAATTAAATATTCCACGGCGGGAAACCCTAAAACAGAGTACGGCGACTCTTTGACCTAATGCTAGGGTAAAGGGTATTTTCGTCCACGGCGGGACACCTAGGCTATTAGGGTTTTTGAAACGGTCAAAAATTAGGGTTATTGACTCGGCGGTCAAACGACTAGACCTAATTCCTTCGGAGGGATTCTAACGGTAAAAACATGCAAAATACGACAAATTACTATTCGGCAGAATTAAAGTGCGGAAAAATAAAGAAAGCGGTAAAAAAAGTATCGCGACGATCACTCGCGTAAATTACAAATTCCCAAAAAATGCAAAATAAAATAACTGCGACCATGGCCTCGCGTAAATTACATCCATGGAACAAAAACGAACAAATGAAATAATAACGAGTTGAAACAAACAAATTAACGAGGGTTAGACAAAAATGAAACGGCTAAATCACAACTTATTTCTTTTTGAGTTTTTATTGAGAAGAGGAGAGGAGAATTAATTTCATGCTTAAATGGAGAAACTATTCTAATTATTTACTAAAAATTTTAATAAAGAAACTGGTTCTAATTTTAATGAAAAAATGTCTTGAAAAAAATGTTTTAATGTTATCGAAAATAAATGTTTTAAATTTTAATTAAAAAATGTTTTAAATTTTAATGAAAAAATTTGATTTAAATTCAACGAAAAAGGTTTTAATTTTTGTTTTAGTGAAAGAAAGGTCATTTTTTAATTTTTGTGTTAACTTAATGAAAAATGGTTTTAATTGGAAAAAAGCTTTAATTAAGAAAAACTGTTTTATTTAGAAATATGTTTTTAAATAAAAAATGATTTAATTTTTGAAAAAAAACTTGTTAGAAAGATCTTAATTTTTAAAAAACTGATTACGTTATGTTTTTTTTTGTTGTTGAAATAGCTTACCTAAACTTAATTGCATTATTAATTACAAACTACATAGTTAATATAAATGAAAAAATAAACAATTGAATAATAAAATAAAAAAATGAAACGTAAATAAAAAGGCTTCTGCCGTTTTCTCCCTGGATGACTATCGAAGCTTTTCCTCTCCTTCAATCCTTGCATGTCATCTTCTATTTATTCTTCCCATTAATCTACAATCAATGAACAAAACAACACACAAAAATCATAAAATGCCGTAAATCAAAGGAAAGAGAAAGCTTACGGTAACGACGATGATGTTGAACGAACTGAGCCTCCGCCGTTGGGACTTTTTGCTCGCCGGTAGCGCTTGGCCGATGATGAATTCAAACTTGTTAGGGTTCTTCCAAAAAAATTCCTTCTTCTGATAAATCGTGAGAACGGCCGCCGTTTTTCTCTTTTGTCTCCTTCTTCTTTTATCAAATACAAACTCATGTTTATATAGGTAACAAATTAGGGTTAACTCTAACCTAATGCCTATTTTAAAGCCCAACTTAAATAATTAGTCAAAACTAAAAAAACAAACTAAAACAAACTTAAGAGAATAAAATCTTTTCTAATATTTTTAATTTTAAAATACGAAAATAATAATTAAATAATAAAAAAAAACTATTTTGTTATTTTTTTATATAAAAATAGAAAAGTTAGAATAAAAATAAAAGAAAAACAAAAAGTGAAGAAGGTGGGATTCGAACTCTCAACCTCTCACACTCACAACTCCTTACACACGGTCTCTTGCCAATTGTGCCATTTTATTCATTCAAAATAAAGTGGCACTAGAAACTATGTAAAGGTAGGACAAATTTGGGGTGCAACAGGTAGGATCGATATGATATTGTGTGGGTATGTGATAATAGTGATGAAGAACGATGTTCACAACCATTTGGCAGATTAGATGAATACATGTAAAAAGGGTTAAGGGTGTGTATGTATTTTGATCATTGTGTTTTATGCAAAACAATCGTTTATCCGATATGGGTGTCGTCTTTATTTACTTGTTTATCTTTGATCTGAACCGTAATAGAGATATACTCTGCAGATCCGGATCTAGGATGATTTCCTGTTAGGTCCTAAATTCTAGAGATAGGTTTAGGCTTAGCATTTGTTTGAGTATCAGATCTTAATGTGTTGTGTTGTATTTTTGTTGGAAGAGAGATCTCCAATGAGACAACATGGTTGTTCTCTCGACGCTGCTTTAGAGATAAGCTTTGTCATGGGTGATACATGATGATATTAGACGAATGATTGCACGGTGTTTAATTTGGTCAGAAGAATGCATATGTTATCAATTGATGAAATCCAATCCCAAAAAGACTCTGTTTATATTTCAGTATTTATTTTATATTTTCTATTTTTATTTATGGTTCCTTGAACTTTTTAAACCAAAAATTTTGAACAATAAGCTTAGAAATGTAGAGGCCGTTGAACAACGTTCATATCGCACTAATCCCCGTGGAGACGACAAAACTGAGTACTTAATATTTTTTGCTTGCTGCTTTACCGTGCACCAACAAAATGACGCCGTTGCCGGGGATTGGTGTTGAGATTTTGAAGTGCATTGAAACGGTTATATGTTTTTAAGCTTTGTATATTTTGTATATATTTGTTTATTTTTATGTTTTTTCTAGTGTGTTCAGGAATGACGAAAACTCCTTCTAGAGTGGTTGCTATCGGTATAAAAGTATTCAATAGAGCTTCGACCGAGTTTGGATGGCGATGATAGTATGAAACAAGTGAATGTTGTCAAGGTACGTGGGTTCCTTTGTTTAGAATTTTAGAATGCTTAAGAACTTAAGTCTTGGTGCAAATGAAATTTGTTCTTTTAGACACTTGTTTGAATGATTATTTCACTTAGGACTTAAAACCACAAATTGTGAGGAAACTTCCATTGTTTACTAAATGCTGGATTTCTGATAAACATTGTTGATTCGTATGATTCATGCTTTATCTTGTTATCATTGTAAATTTGTGGAAGCATTAGAAATGATCAAGACACTTGTTTGTATTGAGCACAACCATGTCCAAATACAACTTACCCGTGAGTAGAGAGAATTCGTTAACCCACTTGAGTCTAAACAGTATGAATCTCAGTTGAATTTGTGTGAGATTCTAAACTTTTTTCTCGAACCCTTGAATTTGTTTTAATTGTCTTCTTTGCCATAAAAAGCTAAGAGCATTCACTTGAGGGTTGAGTAAAAGTTAAGTTGGGGCGAATGAAAAAGGAAGATAGTAGGTTGTTACAACTTTTGAAAAATTCAAGCAAGCACATAAAAAAAATTGTGTGAATATGAAAAAAAAAAGAAAAAAAAAAGAAAAAAGAAAAGAAAAAGAATGCTCGCTTGGAAAAGAAAAATAGTGAAAGAATAAGTTGTGAAATAAGGTTTATGAAAGTTTTTAACTAAGAAACAAATGGAATGAAGTTGAGGTGTGTAAATATCGTGTTCGGTGAATGTCTCTTTTGCAACGGCAATATCGTTTCAATGGCTTTAGAAATGTCTCTTGTTTGTAAACCCGACCAAGCTACAACCTTAAAGACCTTAGTGATCTTCTTGCTTCCATATTTTTGCTTTTGATTTGTAGATATTGTATGAATTGAATTGATATTGAAATTGTTTGTTAGTTGAGTGAAATTATCCACCTTCAAATTATTTTATAATTTCTATACTTAATATAAATCATAATCATTGTCTTTTTTTTTTTATAAAAAAAATTATGTTTAGTTATATTCGTTTTTTTTCTTTTAATTTTGTTATGTATTCTATCATATTTTCTTTTATATCAAATTGTAAACCATTCATTTTATTTATTTTTGTTTATTCATTTTATTAAATATTTTGAACCAATTAATATTTAATAATAAGTTATTTTATATATTTGTTTTGTTATATGATTAATAACAATTTAAACGATGTTATTGGCATATAGTTTAATTTATATTGAAAAGTTATAAGTGGAATCAATTGTACTCAATTTTTTAATTTTATGTGACAAATAAATACTTTTTTAATCACTCAATATTAGAAATTTTATTACCAATAAAAATACGCATGAATTTTTTACATTTTAATATCATATGATTTATATAAGATCATAAGGATAAAAATGTAAATTATTAATAAAATCCCTTTCCTCCCCTTCTGAACTAAACACATTTTTAATTAAAATCCCTCACTTCCCCTCTCCTCTTCTCTTTTGAACCAAACACTTATCTGATTAAAAAAATCACTCCCCTCCCCTCCCCTCCCCTTCATTAAAATCCCTCCCCTCCCCTCCCCCTCATTTGAACCAAACAGACCCTTAGTTACAATTATAACTAGGATGGTTGACTAGGTTAAACTAGCATATACTAACAAATACTCTATTTATCTCCTCTTCTGTGAAGTTAAAAGCGTGTTGCTGATGTAAACCTTTGGGGTTTTGCTTAATTCTGAAAATCCACTTGCATCCAATGACATGTTTATTGGATTGTAGAAAAGTTAAGGTCCATGTATTATTTTGAGTAATGCATTGTGTTCACCAAACATGATTTTGGAGGGTAGTTTTGTGAGAGCTAGTTGAAGTTCAATAAGGAGAAGTGTAGGATGTAACCTAAGCTGCACAATCTCGTGGCCATATAATGAGTGTTATTAGAATAAAGAAAGCGTAAAGTAGGTTAAGGGTATGAATTGTAGGAGATACAAGTGAGATAGTGTCAGATGTGGAATTATAATTTTGTGAGTTTGGAGATGTTAGTGAAAGGGAAAAATGTGACTTTGTGATGGTTATAAGTTGAAGATGTAGATGAAAGTGAGTTAGGATTTTGAGAATGTTGAGTATTCTCTTTGTTCTATAATGAGTGATCCATTTAAAATTCTTCCGTCCCATAACGAGTGATTCATTTGAAATAAAAGAGTGTTTTAAAATGAATGACCCATTTCAATTTTCAATACATTTTTTTTTAATTTTACCTTTTAATTAATATTACTTTCATTATTTCAAACATGGTTGAAGATCGTTTCAAAATTTTGATACCATATTAGACGAGAGAATTGAAGAAAATTAGAGAATTTACATTTTTATCATTTGATAATTCTAAAGTTTAAAATAAAGTTTGTTACAAATCTAGAGCATATGCTAGCAATACTAGCCTATCCTCTAAATGGTTTAAATAAATTTGATTTTTTTTTATTAACAAAATTAGGTTTAAATTAGCACAATCTTTGTGGCTTGTTTTATATGACAAAAATTTCAAAGTCATATGTACTATCAAATTTACTAAACTGCATGAATCAATAACGGTATACCAGAATTCAGGCTCATGATATTTTCAAGCACCAAACAATAAACAGAAACAGTTATGCCAGATTCTCCTAGCAAGCTGAGGCACTCAGTAATTGCAGCAAATGAGAACAAAACAAAACTTAAAACTAGTTATAGAAAATAGCAATACCAAACAGAGTAGAAAGCACGTGGTGACAACAACAAGTCACGTGACAAATACAAATGACCTAACTAGGCAAACGGTTTCGGCTACGCGATGATATCAAAGTAGCAGCAAACAAAATACTTTCCCTCTCTCAGATATGTAAAAAATGAAAAATTCCTTTCTCGGAAGAGAATATACTCGCGCCATTCCATTCCATTTTATAACCGTTTCTTTCTTCTTCTTCTTCTTGTTCACTCTCTCCTCAGATCTACTTTCTCTCTCCTCTCTCTCTCTTGCAACGCATCAATGGCTTCTCATTCTGGTCTACTCAACCACCGAAATCTCCCTCTCCGTCTCTCCCGGATGAACCACCTCTCTCCCTCTTCACATTTCGATTGCGCTACTCTCAAGGTACTTTTCTACCGATTTCAATTTTTATTCATTATTATTTATCTGTGAATTCTGTTATATTATTATTCATTCATTGTTTAATTGATTTCTCCTTCAATTTTCTGCAGTTACGCCCATTAACTATTCATCAATACAGGCTATGTGTTCGACGTAATGCCATTTCTGCTAAAGCTTTAGACGAGGTACATCTTGTTTCAATATATGTCAAAATGAACCATGCTCATAGCTGAGGCTTAGGTTTAAACACAAGAATATGCAGCATTCACTATAATTATACTATCAGTATTATAGCTACTCTCGTTTTTTAGATTTTTTAGGTGATAACATCGATCATTAGATCTCTGCATTGATGATCAAGTATTTGAGATTAAGTAAAATTGTAGAGTTGATTATGAACATTAAATGACTTTTAATGTTGATTGTTATCTAGGTTGAATTTTTCTCCTCTCACTCTAAGAATATAAAGTATCTTTTCGCTTATTACATTCCTTATTTATAATAAGTTTTACTGCTGTTTTAGTGTGAAAATTCTCAATAAAACTTTAAAAAAAAACTCTGAAACCATACTTTATTTTCTAATATTGAGTTTTGAGAGGGAATTGTTATCAATTTTAAATTAAAATGCATCCCACAAACTAGGTGGACAATTTCTCTATTACAATAGGATTGCACCAAGGTTGAACACTAAACCCCTATCTTTTTACTTTAAATATGAATGTACTCAGGAAACACATCCAAGAGGTTCAATACTAAACCCTTACTTTTTTACTTTAATTATGGATGTATTCAAGAAACACATCTAAGAGGTAGTACCAAAATGTATGTTTTTTACATATGATATAGTCCTATTTGGAGAGTTGAAGGAGGATTTAATGAGAGATTGGAGACTTGGAGGTGAGTCTTTTGAAACGCATGACTTTCGCCTAAGGAGAAGTAAGACGGAATATATGGAATATAAGTTTAGCGAAAGGAGAAGCGTTTCTAGCCTAGAGGTGAAAGTTGAAAACCATGTCACTCAACAAGTCACGTGGTTTAAATATCTTGGGTCTGTAATACAACATGATGGAAAAATAGAAGGGGATGTTAACCATCAGATTCAAGCTGAGTGACTGAAATGAAGGAGTTCTTAGGAGTTTTATGTGACACAAAAGTACCTTTCAAGCTAAAGGAGGATTTTACTGGACATCAGTAAAAATATGCGACGTGTACGAGACAAAATGTTGAGCGGTTAAGAATCAATACGAGAATAAAGTAAGGTTAGCAGAGATGAGGATGTTTCGTTGTATGTGTGGTAAGACTAGACGGAAAGATTAGAAATGACAATATTAGAGAGAGTGTTGGGGTAACACCTATAGTAGAAAAAATGGTGAAAAATAGACTTAAGTAGTTTGAACATCTAGAGAGAAAAAATGGTGGAAAATAAACTTTGTTGTAAGGAGAGTACATCAGATGAAGATGAGTCAAATAACTAGAAGTAGAGGAAGTTCTAGAAAACTGTAAGACCATCTATTAAGAAAAACCTCAAAATAATCGAATTGGATAGAAACATGGTATTGGATATAACATTATGATAGAATTCGATCCATGTAGTCGACCCCATTTGGGAGGATAAGACTTGATTGTTGTTGTTGTTAAGAATTTCATTTAAAGGCATTTAGCAAACCAGTTATTTTGATTATTCGACTAATTCTCTAAGTTTATATCTGGGATTTAACTCAATGAATCCCTTGAAGGCTCTAACAAGTCATTTCTTGTCATGAGCTGTGAATTATCTATAGTATTGTTGTTTCGTTGTCGTGACATCTGATATGTGTTACAGGATTCCTTTGACTTTCCGATACTTGATGATTGGGGTCCTGAAGGTAGTCCTTCGTATGTGCTCTCATCGAGTGACGACGAAGACTTTGATGATGAAGTCTTTCTTATCCCAGTGAATGATGTTGATTTGCCTTCTGCTTCTGCTTCAAACAATGATGCTTTAACAGTGGCTGCTCATCGGCTTTCAACCATTGGGAGGGGACACAAGAAACATAGGCAAGTATGTTGTAGAACTGGTGCAAATGGTTATGTTTGGGATACCCTTATTTGTCAAAGAGAACATTTCATATACTGAAAAATTAAACTATTATTTCATAGCATTTGTATGGTATCTAGATATTTTGGTTTGATTTTATCATGTTTTGCCTCTGAGCAATTTATTAGAATATAATGGGAGAACTTCAATTTATTAGAACTGTAACTGAGAATTTGCAAAAAAGCACAGCAAAGATGAAAATTTGGAGATTAATTGACATCTAAGGTGTAGGTGACCTAAATGAATTGAAATTCCGGTAGTTTTTTGTTAGAGCTAGATTTGCATCTTTATGGTCGGTGCGTGATTGCCTTTTCTATCAGCTTTTAAGCTATTGGATGGAGATCAAATGGCTGATCTTGTAACTTCAGTAAAAATGAATTTAAACTTAAAACCATTAATTTTTTAGAAGGTGGAGATGGATACTGCCGTAAATTTTACTGTATTCAATCCATTTCAAATTGTGCGCTAGATAGATGCAGATTGCCAATAGTCACCCATCGGTATCACTTCCTTGCTAGTTTATTTTGTTTTAAAATTAATTTAATTGGAAGTTGAGAGTGTAAGAGAAGAAAATTCAATGATGGCGGAGTGACAGATTGTATGAATGAGTTTCCTTAAATGCAGAGGATCTCATTCCGTGGCAGACTAGTATTTAATTAAGTAACTCATGATTATAAATTGCATTTCCTATTTCTGTGTGATGTTACATTAACCTAGTTTTGTTTTAATTATTTTCAGGGTCAAGCGTGGCCTTTTCATCACTATGGGGCTTATAATCGTCTTGACAGTACTGCTTTTATATGTTGATTGGTGTGTGTGGAAAATTGTTAAACTGCCGTTAGCACCTTTTTACTTGACCCGCCCGTTTCTCATATCAGCCGTTTTGGTTTCTTTTGCTGGCTATGTTTGTGTCCCAATTTTTCATCATTTGAAAGCTATCCATGTTATCAAGCTACAAGGGCCTCTTAGACAGCACTTGAAAAAGAGGACACCTACATTGGGTGGTTTACTTTTTGTACCTATTGGTGTAATTGTCGCTCATTTTATAGCTGATTCCTCATCTATAGAAGTGTCCGGGGTATGTGGTGTAACAATTGCATTTGCAGCAGTCGGTTTACTCAGTGACATATTAAACCTCACCAAGAATCATTGGAGAGGCTTACCAGCATTGGCAGAAGTTTGCTTGGAGGTGATTACTCTATTACTCTATTAACTTTTATTAATTTAAAGCATTATTTGTGGGGTTTTGATGTGCTTGCTAGTTGAGCTATTGTTCTTTGAAACCCAAAAAATATTATATGTTGGTCCCTCATGGATAATATTTCTATCCCTTTATATATCAGTTTTTGCAATCTAATCCCTCATCAGTCCAAGATTCCAAGTTTGTAATCCAAATCCGCCTCATAAAAACATTCAAATTGGAAAATAAAAAATTATGTGCAAGGGACTCTAGATTTGGGGAAAAAAAAAACTAAAATAAGTTGCTTGTTTTAAAAAAAAAATACATTGCTTACATCCATTTCTATTTAATAAATCTGCATTTTGATACCACACAGGTAGCTGTCGGAACGTGCTTTTCGTTTTGGTTGAACATCACCAGTATATCTTCACCCTATGGCATGTATACCTTCTTGTAACTAATCTGATCAGCATTTTTCTGATAGTAACTCACATATAAAACTAATCTGGTCAACATTTTCTGATGGTAGCTCACATACCTGTTCTCACAAAAGGCATTGGCAGTTGCAAATGTGACGTTTTCCCCCTTCTGGTCTTGAGTCATACAAATAATAAAAAAATAAATTATATGAATATTTTTTCTGTTTTCAGTTAAAAACACACTAGACTAGTTTTAATCTCTGTTATCAGCAACATTAGGAATAAATCTTCACCAGTCCATTGATCGATCTGAAAAATCTACCCAATGTCAGGAGTGTAATTGGAAAAACTTAAGCGAGTGTACTTTGCTTTGAAAAGATCCATTCTCTTACTTTCTCTCACTTACATGCGTGCAGGAAGACATTGCTTCCCCTACCAGTAGGCCTTGTGTATTTGGGGCGATATTACCATCTCTTGACCTCGTATTGTTTTGTTTCCATGGGCCATGGTGTTAAATTAGCAGATGCTCTTGATGGACTTGCTGGAGGCACTGCTGCATTGGCTTTTATTGGAATGTCAATAGCTGTGCTTCCGATATGTTCAGGTTAGTAGCATGTCTAGTCAACCATAGACTTGGAAATCTAGTATCTCAAGTAAGATATTCTTTTCTTACTAGTTCCATATTCTAATTATTATAAATAGTAAATAATGTAATTTTGGCTATCATGTTGTTGTCTTGCAACCTTGCACTTGAACATGAAAATTCAATAGGGATGAATGTATATGACTTAATAAAGTTGGTCTTCTTAAGATCTTAATTCATTATAGGTGTGTGTAGGCTCTCCACAGTTCATGTTGAGCTTTGTAAAACAACAGTAATGACCTCCATACTATTGAGATCTCTCTGCTTTGGTATTTTTTATTGCACCCTGACCATTATCTCTCATCAAAATCTGGATCTAAATATGTCACCATGATTTTTCATTTTGTACTCCATGACTGTTGTCACTAGTCAGAATGAGAAACCTCTGTTCATTTTTAAGACTGAACAATATTATATTGCCTCCTATGTTATTTTACTAGGATATGCAAAATGGTCAATTTTAGTAGTAATAGAGTATAGACAATGAATCCTTAACAATAGCTTGAGTTCTGTTTGATATTTTTGTTATCGATTTGTAAATATGTCAAATCAGAGCTTGCTATTTTTGGAGCTTCAATGGCTGGATCTTGTGTTGGATTTCTTCTATACAACAGATACAAAGCATCTGTTTATATGGGTAATACAGGATCTTTGGCCCTTGGTGGTGCATTAACTGCAATGGCTGCATGTACTGGAATGTTCTTCCCACTTTTAATTTCTTCTGGAATTTTCATAGTCGAGTCATCGTCAGTTATTCTTCAGGTTTGTTCCATGCTTGTAATGATGGCTACATTTATGTTATCTGATTTTTCTTTTTCCTTTTTATTTCATGAGTTAAATGTTCTCTAGTGTCCTTTTGAGAAATGTGCTAGAAGGCATCTTGTTTTTTTCTTTTCTTTTCATAATTGTTTTACTAACCATATTTGGAGTGCATGTAATCTGACTCTAACTCGCTTCGTGAGACTGCAAAATTATGAAAGTACAATGAGCATTTCATTGAAACACTACATTGAGTTCAAATTTTACATAGGGTATTGGTAAAAAAAGTGTGAAAAGGGTTTGTATGAATCTGTTAGCTATAGTAGTTCAAATTTAATATGTTTCTGATATTTTCCGCACAGGGCTTGTATGATCTAGGTTTGATATCATTTTCAAAAGAAATTATATATTTTTTATTTTGAATTTCCCGGTTCAAATCTAATTTGTTTAGTTTTTTCATATGAGATGATATGTGGTCTTAAACTGTTAAGAGCATTCCCAATGTGGTTACTTTACTCATTAAGCAATAGTACTAAATATGTACTCATTGGTGGATCTTTATTTTAATAGCTTGTTGCTTTCTTTTCCATTTCAGGTATTGCACTTGAAGATAACTAAGGGTTTGCTGGGAGCAAGTTGGGCCTTTTTAAGAATGCCACCCTTGCATCGTCGCCTCCATTTGCTCAGGTTTAGGGAACCAAATATTGTACTAGGTGCATATCTGATTTCATTTGTATTGGCTTTACTTGGCGGTTACGTGGGTCTAATTTCAGCGTAATAACTTCTGAGTGATGTGAAACTTCTCATTCTTGATATCATAGCAGCATATATCATGTCTTCAAAAAAAAAAAAAGCAGCACATATCCTCATTGAGTTGGCCTTGAACACCAACCAATACAAGAGAAGTTGTTTTACACCTGCTCAATTCTACAAAACTTTCACCTTACTTTAAAAAAAAAAAAGAAAAATCTTTGATTGAAAGTACACCTTCAGGGTGCCTTGCATGATCACATTAAGATCATGGGTTCTAACCATATTTTTGCCCGTGATCAATACATAGATAGATACCGATAGAAAATGGGATAGGATATTGAGTTTAGCAGGGTTTGGGAAATATACTGAGTTTTGGTTAGAAGTATAATTTTTATATTCTGGTAAAGTATTATGCTTCTCATTTCTGTTGCAGCACTTAATTTGCAACACATAGTGTATGTTTTTGAAAGAGATGAGTACTCTTCATGTGTAAAACTAATTTTTACTTGTTTGGTTCCTTAAATGTACAATTCATTATACTCTTCGGAATTGATATTATACTTGAAGTTATGATTTAAAACTTGAGTTTAAAACGGTAGTTTTATGGAAAAATTTAATGTTCAACTCATTTTTTTAGGAATGTAATTGAACATAAGTCATTTTTTCATTATTTTTTACACATGGTAGAAAGTAGAGGCCTTATTGTGATAAGGCGCGTCAATAAGACACGTGGTCATAAGGTGTTACCATTAGACCAACACAATTTTGTATGAAATAATTTGTTATTATTAATATATAATGGTTCGTGAATGATCATGCTTAAATTATTGAAATATTGTTTCTCCTTATTAATTGATGCAAGTTTTTTTTTTTATAAATAGAGATATTTAGGCATAAAATATACAAAATTTACTTGTTTCAAGTGCCAAAAATGATGTCTAAGTCATTCTTTTATTTTTCTAGTGCACAAGAATAAATAATGGAATTTTATTCGGTAAAATATTTTTACCGTTGATCTTAATGTGAATATACAATTCATGTTAAGGTTTTTAAAGTATCCTGAATGAGATTCACATACTAATCCATTTGCATTTAATTTGTCTAAATTGGCGGGGACGAATCGAACCTAAAGTTTAGTGTAAACACACGCTTTGAAATTTATTTGTGCAACTTTCATTGTACCGTTTTTATCTTCTTGTTCATGTTTTGCAGCAGACCTCCAACACAAGATTTAACAATTTTTAAGTTCAATTTTTGATTTTGATCTATATTTTATTTATAATTAATATTAAAGTATGCAACTTTAAAGATGCTAACAACTTTCAATGATGGTGAAAGCTACATAATTAATTCATATAATTTTAAAATTGTAGAATTTAAATTTAGGTTCTTGGTGATTAATTTGTGGTTTGAATTTTGATGGAAAGAAAAACATACATCTTTGTTTATTCGTATCATGGTGAAAGGTACATCATGTGCAATAAATTTATATATGCATGATTTATAAATTATACACGTATGTGAATTTGAATAATTAAGAATATATTTGGTTTATGATGTATACTTAAATGTAAAATACATGTTGAATATATTATTTGATATAAATAATATATTTGGTTTATGATGTATACTTGAATGTAAAATACATGTTGAATATATTATTTGATATAAATAATTTATTTTAATTAATAATACATTATTTTTAGATGAAATGATTTGGTATAAAAAAATTATGAATTTAAACTAATGGTGCATATATTGGTAACATAAAATGATGTAAATAAAATGTTAAAAATAAAAAGGACATGATTAAATTGTATTTTAATTTGTGCAATAACTTATTAAATTTAAAATGATTTATCTCATTATATGTGTATTATAATATGGAAATATTATTTCTTGTTCATCTTGATATTAAAAGTAATTTTTGTATATTTTAGATTGTTGTAATTTGACAAATATTTATGGAGAATAATGATAGAAAGTATTAATGAAGTGAATACATTGTTTATATTGAATTGTGATTTTTATTTGGATATATCATAAACATTAAATATGAAACATAAATTAATCACATGGTGTTGTATTTATATGGAATTTATGAATTACATGTTTGAACTCACTTCATGAAATAAAAGTTTATTGTGACAAATTTATATGATCATGGTTATTGATTGTTATAAATGATTAATGCATTAAATATATTTTAGATATATTTAAGTGGAAGTAAAACTTCAAACTAAAAATGTTGATAAATGAAGAATAACATAAAAGTTGTGTATATGATAAAATAAATGACTAAAGTGTCATGGTGATAATTTGTCAAAACTATCAAAAATATGAATATACTTTGTATATGATAATTGTACTAATGTGCTAAAAGTGTCATGGTTTGAAGATAGATGGAAAATACTATCAAGAGTACATAAAGTAATCATATGCATGATTAGTTGAAAAATTGAATATTCAGAATTTATTAAAGTTTGAAATTTTTTTGCAATTCTTTGACGAAAGGATTGACAAAGATATGGTGTCTTTGGAATAATTAAATACAATGAAGACGTCATTAGAGATGTGGAACAAGCCCATATCTAATTAATCATCAATACTGGAAACTCAACTCATACTTGATTAACGTTAAGTCTTGAGTTCAATGATGAAAGTACACTATTAGGGTGATTGAAGTACTTGACAATATAACATATGTTTTCCTTTTAATGGACATATAACATATGTTTGCTGGAATGCATAATTATGAGTGCATTTCTAATATAGTATAGTATATCTATAAGAGAATGAAATGGTGCTGCTTCATAGAGTTCAAGGACTTGACTCTTAAATTCTCATGAAAAGGATATGAGACACAAGGTTTTATTAAATATGTCATATTGATAATTCGATCAATGATACCAAGATTTCATGCGTGAGTTATGCACACTTATTCTAATGAATAATTGGTTCAAAGCTTCTCTACCAATCTATTCGAGAATGAGTGAAAACTTAACTTACTAAGTAATGGTTCAAATCGTAGATACCTTTGTCTGAAACCATGAAATTTTCTGAATAATGAATTTAATATATTTTGAAAATGGTGGGAGATTGTTGGAAATTTTTTCAAAATAGTAATGGTTAAATTAACAAAATATATGACCAAAAGTTGCAAGTGTCTAGAATCAAACCAGAGACTTTATTGTGATAAGGTGTGTGGTCATAAGGTGCCACCACCAGACCAACACAACTTTTCATAAAAATGGTTTGCTATTATTGATATATAATGGTCCGTGAATGATCATGTTTAAACCATTAAAATATTGTTTCTCCTTACCAATTGATACAAGTTTTTCTATAAATAGAGATACTTGTTAGGCATAAAATAGACCCAAAAGTTACTTGTTTAAAGTGCCAAAAATTATATCTAAATCATTCTTTTATTTTTCTAGTGCACAAGAATAAATAATGAAACTTTATTTCATAAAATATCATTGATCGATATGGTTAATGTGAATATGTGATTCATGTTAAGGTTTCCAAAGTATCATAAAGGAAATTCGCCGGTTAACCCATTTGCATCCAATTTGTCTAAATTGGTGGGAGCAAATCGAACCTAAAACTTAGTGTAAATACACGTTTTGGAATTTATTTTGTGCAACTTTCATCGTACCCTTTTCATCTTCTTCTTATTCATGTTTTGCAGCAGACCCCAATATAAAATCTAACATATGCTACAAAATTTCAAGTTGTTTAATGAGTGATACATAAAATAATAGAAATATGTATCTATTCCTAATTTTTTTACCTGACAATGAAGTTTTGAGCATTTTTTTTCTTCATATAATAATAAACTCACACCTGGCATATGTTGAGGGCATGGTACACGGGTAATTTTAACATTTAGATTTATTTATCGATGCTCTTATATGGAAAACTCTAAACACAATTATTCCCCTCCTCAACGTTATGATTTTTCTTAAATAAAAATGTAAATGCAAAGTTTTCTTTAATGAGAAGTGGAGAGTTATAAAAATGTAACTTTGTGTGTTTGGTGGAGGAGTTTTGGTGACTATAGAGATTTTCTGCAAAGAGGAATGAAAGTGAAAATGAATAAAAATAATGTATTGATATTTGTTTATAGAATTATGGATGAGTATAATTTAACCACACTCTAATAAATACATATTAATATCATCATTTTTAAGGTGAAAGTCTTAAACACTCCTTCAATATTAATGGTAGGTGATTTGATGCCTAAAACCTGATAGCTAATTTGTTACGCAAATATTAATGGTGGGTGATTCGATATCAAAAAATTATAGCATGTGATTCAACCATACAAAATTAGGTTGTAAGGTGAAAATTTCGCCCGCTTATACATATATATTGAGACCGTATCTTTTTCATCGTAGCCATTGGATAAGTGATGCACCTTTATATCTAAGAAATAATGAAGTTGGCCTAGATCTTTTAGGGAGAATGAGGGATTTCGTTTGATGATGCGTTCTTGAATAAAGAGTTTAGATGCGTTAATGATAATGATGACATCCACATTGACAAGGTCAAGTGTAGATTGAGCAGAGGTGTGAAACATGAAGACAGATGGGCCACATTATTTAAGGCATCTTTGAGTATGTCAAGCCGAGCCCTTGGGGCTGTTTAAGGCCATACAAGGTCTTGTTGGTCTTGCAAACCAATTTAGAACCAGTTTTGTCAAACCCAAGGGGTTCAACCATGTAAACTTCTTCATTGAGAAATCCATTAAGGAAGATATTATTAATGTTAAATTGTTGAATTTAAGAGACTGTCATTATTGTGAGAACAGGTCTCACAATGACATATTTAATAACTAGTGAGAAGGTCTCAATATAGTCAGCCTTTTTACTTTACGAAAAATTATTTACTAGTCTAGCCTCAAACCTATTAATATTTCCTCCAGGTTCTCTTTAATTTTAAAATCTCATTTGTAACCAACATGTTGCATGTGTTGGTGGAGACACCCAAGTCCATGTATTATGCTTGATTAAGACATCATATTCTGCATTCATTTATGCATACCGTTCAGGAATGATCAAGGCTTACTCGTATGTGGCTGGTTCAATGTGAATGAGGAAAAGGGTTGGATAAATATAGGTTGAATTATACCATTCTTAGCTAAAGTTTGCACATGGTGAGAATTCTGGGAATGAATTCTAAGGGTAGAGATAGCTAGTATAAGTGAGGTATTAAGTGGGGAGGAGGTTGAGATAGATGGGACTCTGTAAAGAGAGGATGATAAATTAATGTGTGTAGAAGTATGAGGTGGTGAAGGGAAAGATTCACTTACTGCTATAGAATTTGTGACATAGGTGGGTTCAGTAGGTGATGTACTAAGTGAATGAAGTGAGGTAGGTGTAGCCTGGGACGTGAGGACTAACTAGTATAGGTGAGTTTATAGGCGTGTGATAGTTCTAGAGGTGCTGGTGACAAAAGGAGTGAAAGTAGAAGTTGTAGACATTGTAGGACTAATAAAGGAGTTAAATGACACATTGCAATTAGTATGGATGGGTGGGGAGAGGATGATAATGATGGAGCAGAATAAAATAACTCCGTGTATGGATAACTTATTTTATAGAGAATGAAGTCTTTGGGTACAAATATTTGGGAATTTCTTAATACATCATGAAATTATATTTTTCAGGGGATAAATGTCGAACTCGATACTTCGATAACAGGTTTGATAAGATACACCAGAACCACTATACTAACAAGTAATAGATGATGGAACAGAAAAGTAATAAAGAACACAATCAATTGTTTACTCAGTTCGGTGAAACTACACCTACATCTGGGGGGTTTGAGTCCACAAACCAAAAAAAAATTCACTACTAGTAGTTAGTACATTTAGACTTACGAGAAAAAATAAACTCTATATTGTTCAATGCCTCTTTCTAACCCTACCCAATGATTTCCTACTAAGAGCCTCCCTTAAATAAGAAAACCTACTCACTTTCTTCTCTGCCACAAAACTAGTGACAAGGGCAAGCAACCATTAAACCATAATGATCAACTTCAATTTTCACAAGATGAAAGAATGTTGAATATTACAACTCAACCAAACAAACCTTCTATGGCAAGTTATTGAAACATAGAGATGTACATAAACAATGTTGATTACAACTTAACTAGATAAACGTTCTATGCCAAGTTACTAAAACATAAATGTGTACCTAAAGATCTTACTTGTATTAGGCCATTAGCGTGGATACACAATACAAAACCTAACACTCTAAGATCTTCAATGGGAGTGTTTTCTTTCCAATGTAGGTTTAAACTTCTTATGTAGAAAATTAACTTTGGACTTTTCTCCTCGGATAATATCTTTGAATTCGTCCAGAATTAATGCAGAATTTGTTGTTGGATATTTGATTTGCACAATGAATATCTTCAACAAGATATTATTTGTTTTAATTTAAATTCAAATCTTCAGTTAAATCCGAATTAAAATTCATCAAACTTTCAAACAAATCATCTAATCATATTATTAAATCAATAACAATAAAATATTTAGCAAAGGTTTTGTATAACACACTCCAAAATACAACATTTTGGCAGTTATTACACAAGGCCCAAATGTCGTACCATCATGTTAGAGCATCACATACAACATGTGTCATTTCTGTAGCTTCATACAACTTTAGCAAGCTAGACCTACCTTGAATAATTGGATACTTCTCCAAGTTTTTGTTTTTCTAAAATGCAGTCAATCTAAAGGGTCAATCCAATAGGAACAACAATCTTCCCCTTTGGAAAATTATGGCAAAACAACTCTTCAAGATAAGTAACACTTCTTCCAAGAAAACAAGTGACAACCAGTAGATGTATTGGATCTTCAGAGCATTTCAACAACAACAACTTCCATGTATCAGAGTTAAGCATCGAAAGCAACAGAAGTCAGAAGCATCAACATTTAGATGCTTACACATAGTCCATTCAATTTTCTCCAAACCAAAAGGACAAACATGCAATCATTCACATACTTAGTCATGCATGAATCAGTACCACATAGTTAGTAGCATACAGTTCTACTAACTAGCATATATCAATATGCAATCATTCACATACTTAATCATGCACACAAAGTTAGATAGTAGTTGATATTAGAATATCAATGAATACTATTAACACAAATATATTTGTTTTCATAGACACAAAGACTAGGACCAGATGTCATGCGCGATGCTCCAGCATGGAGCATAACATTAGTACTTCCTGAACAGTTAGTACTAAACAATCACCAGGTTTATCTACACACAAGGGAGAGAAATACTTTTTCTCTTTTGGCACAACTCCCTAGCATTGATTGCTATTGAATCTCACAACTGCATGCCCTTTTTTCAAAGTTGACTACATCTAATGACTTAAGAATGTTAGAGGCAAATGTCATAACATCTTGTCTCACATTACACTTCTTTAACATCTGTTTCACACAGAGCAATTGCTTACCACTGTACCAAGCAGTAAATAATTTGTTCCTTGATGACCCAAGATATGATGCTAAAGGCAATAAGAGAGCATCTAGTAGATGTACTCATTATGTGATACTTGTGACTTAATATGATGAATTTCATGTTTAGCACAAAGACTTCCTTCAATAGTTGTAACATTTCCTTGAATGTCAAAACTCCTTTTGACATCTCCTTTTTAAGACACATCCTCTTATGATACAACCATATACTCTTTAGAAAAATTTCTTCAACTAAGAAAGGAAATTTGAGGGAGAGAATCTCTTTTTCATTCAGCCTTCTCTAGATGTTGCACCTCGTGACAAATACATTTGTTTAAACATCAAATTCTGATTCGATCATTCTAGTTTCTCCAGGTTAAACATCCTTCATGTGTAGCTCATATTTTTATATGCCTGCTACATCTTGGACAAAATCTTCCTTATAAATTTTAATAATATCTTGTATCATATGATTACTCCATCCAAGTTGAGCGCAACTACTTCCTAGGGAATCATATGAGGAAGTCTTCATTTCTCTTCAAGAAAATCAGGAAGGTAGCTTACATTTTCAGTCAAGATGAACTCGTACACAATCTCCCTGTGTTGAGCATCTGACATTGTTCTACTTCTCACCATTGTGTCTAACAACAAATCATCACTATCTCTTAAGATGACACTGTTAGAGGAAGCGTTCAAGATCCAGTTCACATCTATTTCAACAGATGTTAAAGGAATAACCTGTTTCTTACTATCTGCACTTGTGGAATAATCTTTATCATTCTAAGGGGATAAATGATTCTTTGAAGTACAAACAAGGAGACTGCTTTCATTCTTACATATCACACTTTGACCATGGTCTTCCATATTTTAATGTCTCGATTTGAACATAGCTTATCTTCCATGGAGCTCACCCAACAGGCTAGGGTTCCTATTCTAATGCCTATTGAAATTATACTTCATAGGGAACATATGTCAAACTTGATGCTTCGTCAATAGGTTCAACAAGATACACTAGAAACCACTATACTAACAAGTAATATATGATGAAGCAAAAAAGTAATGAAGAACACAATCAATTGTGTACCCAATTCAGTGAAACTACACCTACGTCTAGGGGGCTGAGTCCACAGCCCAAGAAAGGAAATTCACTATTAGTAGTTTAGTACATTTAGACTTACAAGCAATAACAAACCCTATGTTGTTCAATGCATCTTCCTAACCATACTCAATGGCGTTCTATTTAGAGTCTCCCCCTAAATATGATAACCTACTCACTTTATCACCTGCCACAAAACCACTGACAAGGGAACAACCACTAAACACTAGTGACCAACTTCAATGTTCACAAGACGAAAGAATGTTGAATATTACAACTCAATCTGACAAACCTTTTATGCCAAGTTACTTAAACATAGAGGTCTACATAAACAATTTTTATTATAACTTAACTAGATAAACCTTCTATGCCAAGTTACTGAAACATAGAGGTGTACATAAAGATCTTACGCTAATCCTATTAGGGCATTAGCGTAGATACACAAAACAAAATTTAACACTCTAAGATCTTCATTGGGAGTTCTTGCTTTCCAATGTAGGGTTGAACTCCTTATATAGCTAAGTAACTCCGGGCTTTTCTCCTTGGATAATATCTTTGAATTCATCCGAATTTAATGCAGAATATGTTGGATATTAGATTTTCTCCTTGAACATATTAAACAAGAAATGATTTGTTTTAGTTTAAATTCAAATTCAAATCTTTATTTAAATTCAAGTTAAACTCCATCAAGCTGTCAAACAAATCATCTAGTCATATTGTTAAATCAATAACAATAAAATCTGTAGAAATCTTTTGCAGAACACACTCCAAAACACATCATTTTGGTGCCTTTTGCACAAGGCCCATATGTCGTACCAACATGCTGGAACATTGCGCCCAACATGTGTCCTTTCTGCAAATTCATGCAGCTTTAGCAAGCTAGACCAATCTTGAATACTTGGACACCTCTCCAAGTTGTTGTTTTGCTAAAATATAGTGAATTCAAATGGTTAATCCAATAGGAACAACACGCCATAAATGGTGGAAAATCATCATATGAAAATCCAAAAATTTCCTTCAGATTCTGGAAATGCATTTTCGGACGCACCTAAAATACACCAAATACATACGTAAGTGGGCCACACCTTCATTTTGTAAAAAAATAGTTCGAAAATACATTTTCGAAATATTTTTTCATTACCCCATGTAACGTGTAGCAAATTCGATAATTCAATTGCATCATGGTACATGTATTGATAATACTTTATTTATTGAGATTAAACATGGTTGCTTGCTCTATTTTTTATATATTCCAATTTCCATATCTTCAAGAATGTATCATTACTGGCTTGCATGCAAAAAGTTCCAGTAGGTGCATCAGTGTGCAGAACAATCTAACAGTAGGTTAGACAAAACCACCTTACTGGTTAAACACTTAGACCAGTGTTTACGGAAGATCTTCTCTAGTGGAATTCACCGCCGATTACAAGCATTGGAAAATGTCATTTCACATTCATATTTGAGCGGAATGGGTATTAATTGGTCTTTAGTAAGAAATGTCATGGACATGAGAGCTGTTTATGGAGGGTAATGGAAAGAAATATTCTGAAAATTTATTCCCGGACTTCCCCCCCCCTAAAATGAAGGTGTTGCTTATGCATGATTCAAATGTCAAAGATACATGGAAGCATACTAAAAGGTTGAAGTCCATGTAAGGGAGTACACGTTAAATTCTATAAAGATAACTGTTAACGACGATTAACATTGTAATAATATATAATACAAATTCAATCATGTAAATAAAGGTCACAAAAATTCATTAAGTATTCTCTATATAACTTAAGTATCCAAGTCATAAAGAGAAAATAGTTTGTGAGAAGATGTATGAAATTGTGTCCTTTTCTCTTAATCTATAAATTCAAAGCATTTAATTAAATGATCTTTTTATGCTCCTTGTTTATTTTTTTTTTAAAATCAATTATGCATTGTTTTAGTTAGAGTTTACATTTAAACTTTTGACATTAAAACATCAATTTTCAAAGAACAACCATATTTTCTCAAATCTTTTGCACAATATGTGCTAGGATTTTTTCTGAGTTTAATCTTGTGAGTAAATAAAAACTTATGATTTGATTTACTAAAAATAATAGTAAACAAATTGACACACGTGGTGAGACCCTTTTGTGCAAGAAATTCAAACTTTTGCAGAAAAGTGTTATGTATTTTATTTCTTTATTTTGTTCTTCATACATATACATGAAATGCCTTCAATTGTTGAATGTTTATGCGTTTGAAGAGTGGTAAGAATCTTGCTGAAATGACTCGCCCAACATTAAAACATCCTTCCCTCCCCAAAAAAATGCTCAATATGTAGAAGAACAATTAGTTAAATCGACGGTTGGGAATGTAGGAACTTCAACGACCATTGGAGTAACAACTTTTGTGAAAAGCCAAATTCCAATTTCAATGATATTACTAGAAGTGGTGAATTCCTCACCATATTAAGTGATTCTATGACGATATCCCAGCATCACACAAACTATGATAGGAGATCCTATACCTTATTTTTTCTTAAACTTTACAGTATCTTTTGGTGGTAGGAAATACCCTTATGACATGCCAACTGTCAGGGCTGGATTCGGGCTTATGCAACCTGCCCCATTGCACAGGACCTCTAAAAAATAAGGGCCTCCATTTTTTATAAACTATAAACATGAAATAAGTTTATATATATATATATATATATATATATATATATATATATATATATATATATATATATATATATATATATATATATATATATATATATATATATATATATATATATATATATATATATATATATATATATATATATATATATATATATATATATATATATATATATATATATATAATTTACAGTATATGTCAATTGGCGCAATAATTAAGCTATACAGTTTTTGGCATTAGGACGAGGGTTTGATCCAGCGTGGAACCTGTTTTTATAATTTAACGGCTTTATTTTACAAAAAGTGACTAAAATTGCATCCAATGGATTCGAAAACCCATATTACTTAAAATAAAATTTGGATAATGTTTATAAAATATAAATAAATAAAGACGTACTAAATAATATATTACTAAAATATTTAAAATAATTTATTTTTTCTTAATAAATTATGACCTTTTTTAATGTTTTTTTATTAGGGCCAATTTTAAAAATTGGAACTGGGCCTCAAAATTTTCTGAGATGGCCCTGCCAACTGTAATGATGCCAGATACAAACTAGTGCATATATGTATGCATATAATGCAATAACTATTGTATACCCTCTCAATTCATATTTAACGTCAGGATCTCACATAAGCAATCCTAATCAAATGGCACAACCACAAGTAGGATTATGATATATTCCTTAAGGTATGCGGCTTATAACCAATAGTTCCCTCTTGTCTGCGAGGTGACAAATGGATGAGAGTAACCACGATCTAGTGAATATGCTTACACGACAAATTGGTAATGTGTTTAAACCATTAATTTAAAACCTTAACCATAGTTACCATCGCTTATAGAAATAAATGGGTCAAATCTCTAATTTCTTTGGATCTTCTTAAGCGCCTATTCAACAAATCCCTAAAGCCCAAGTAGTTAAGGGAATTAAAGTTACATGCCTCCCTATTAATTAAGGGAAATAACGAATTATGCCTAAGCCAGTCGAACAATCTGTATAAGGGGTAGTCGAAGGAGGCGTAGGTTAAAATGACCCAGTGTTGGTATTGGTCTATAGGAATCAAAATGCAGACAAATTTGTTAGGAATGTCTAATAAAACAAATTTGCGGGGAAGAATAATATAGCCAATGCGGTCAAACAGACTCTAGCCCAAATTGGCCTTAATGTTGGCTTGCATGGGCCAAATTTTATCTCTGCATTATTAGAGTATGTATTATAGACTAAACTTCCCAAGGGTTGGAAAATCCCTAATTTTACTAAGTTTTTAGGTGACACTAATGAGTCCACTGTCGAGCACGTCGCTCGATTTCAACCAGAGGTTGGATCTGGCCAATAATGAAAAATTGAAAAATATTTCCCCAATTCCTTAACATAGAATGCTTTTACGTAGTTTACCACCTTACCCCAAAATTCCATATGTAATTAGAATCAATTGTAAAGGGCATTCCATGAATAATTTTACATGAGTTAGTCGAAGATTAGCTTGAAAGAATTGGTCAGTGTGAGGCAAAAATTGTCCGAACCAATAAATGACTACCTAAATAGATTCAGGATAATGAAGTTGAGGTGTTTCACTCAAGTGCCTAGACATGAGTTAGTCGATCTGGCTGCTGGAGGTTTTGACTATTCCACCAGGAAGAAGCTAGATACCTAATACTTAAGACACATGATCCAATTAGCAAATAAAATTCGATAAGTCGAATGGTTAAAGGCCGAAAAGGCTAGGTCGAGCAAATACCATAAGAAAGAAAAAGTTGCGTATGTAGAAATAGATGAAAACAACCAAGAATATGACATAGTCTTTGAGTATGTCAAAGAAAATGAGGTTAATTTGGCAGAACTAAAGCCAGAAACTCCATACATTTGTAAGGTTCTAAGACTATCTAATGGAAAAAATCACGTCGAACCTAGTAAAAATGAAAAATTCATTACAAAAACTTATACGTTTGACGTAACTAAATCTGATGATATTTTTTATCTTTTGGTTACCGATGGTTAGATCATAGTGCCAGAAGGCCTAAAGATACCACCTTTGGAACAAATAAAGAAAAAATTTGTTATAAATATCATAATTTTCTTGGTCATAAAACCTCTCAATGAGTCCTTTTCAGGGATCTTCTACATAATTCTTTGAAGGATGGAAGGTTGAAATTTGGAGACAAGTCCAAGTAGCCAACGTAGATTGATATTGATCCCCTCAAAGTCCAGGAGGCACATATGACAAAATCTATCAAAATCTTGATGGTTGAAACTCCAATGGATACTAATGAGAAGATTTAAAAGGTATGTACGTTGGTGGATGCTGAAAACATTAAGGTAGTCTACCCAAAGGCGGAAGAGGAACTGATCAACATCCTAAATTGTTGCAAGCTGAAGGGTTTTGAAGTTATGTTATTTTCTCACTGTAGAGGTGTCTTCAACAAGGAGGCCACCAAGGACCTCAAGAGTGTAACGCCTCAATGATCAAATAATAATAATTGTTCATGCATTATTAAATTTTCCATTCATATTAGTTTTGATCATGTATTTGTATTTTGTTGTGTAGTTGCATGTTTACTTTCTTATTTGTTGCATTTAGAAAGTCTATCTTCGTATCTTGTATATGATTTTTATTGTTGTATTTTATTCTTAGCTATGTTTAGCTCATTTATTTCTCTGGAATATCATTTTTGTTGTTGGTTTTGTTTGTATTTAAAATCATTAATATTTATCTCTTTTTGATCTTGTTAAAGGGGGAGAAATTGTAATGTGAGTCTAAATTTGTTTTATGTGTTTTATGTTGTTGTATATTGTGCAATGTTGTTGGGGGTGAACATGCAGTTGAAGGAAAGCATTGATAACATTTTTCTTTTGCTTGAAGCGACTCAATTTCAAGTGAAAGCTTTCCAAGCATAAAAAAAGGGAGATTGAAGTTGTATGTCTCTGATACATTAAGGGGGACCTCTATGTGGTTTTGTTGCTTGTCTTTTAAGCTTTAATTTGAATTTAGTTTTATATTTGAGTCTTCTATTCAATTTAACATAATTAATTATTGAGCTTTAGACTCGTATTTTAGCATGCATAATTCAAACTGTTTGTGTTTGAGTATGAATATTATGCTTTAAGTCAATTATTCAAGTTTTTGGAACAAGAACCACAATTGAGCTTGATCCAAGTCATACCTAAAGTAGAATCTCAAAACGCATTTGAAAACCTAAAATTTTGAGATTTTAGATGTGTGATTCGAATTTCACAATTTCTTTAGTCCAATCGAACAAGGCATAGAAGAATCATGATTTTTTCTAAGCTTGTAAGTCGAATCACAACCTGATCTAGATTCAAATCATGTATAATATGAGTCGAATCATAGTTTGTATGTGAGTTAAATTGCAAGTCATTCTACATCTACTACCAAGTTTGAGTCGAATCATAGGCTATATGAGTCGAATCATGCTTTATTCTTAACTCGAAACATAGAAAATGGGTCTCTCTTTAATTGTAGATCTTGTTCCAATACTTTGCCATTTGGCCCAAATCACCAAATTTTCTTGACTCAAATAAAATATGATTTTTTCACTTTTTTTTGTGCTTCAGCTCCAACACGTATAAATTATTTTTAACTGTAAAACCTTTCATAATGTTAGAAAACACATTCTTTCATTAATGATTTGAAAACTCACAAACCGCTTGTTATTTCATTTTTCAAAGAGTTTTAAATCTTTCATCTTTTATCTCATTCTTTTTCCATTGTTGCACGAATCCTAATCTTATCTTGAAAGATTTGTGATTTATTGAGAAGATTCATTTTGAATTTAATGTTTCTTTAAAAATTTGTTTAAGGTTTCAGAGGCTTGCAAGAATGTATGGTGTTATCACTGGTTGTGACAACTCTAGTGGAAAAGAAGAAGGTGTTGTTAGACGATAGGATTTGATCTAAAGAGGGGGGGGGGGGTGTTGAATAGATACAAATTTAAAATTTTAACTTTTGGCAAAAATCTGTTTATAAAATTTTTATGGAACAACGAAAATAATCCGAATCGAGTCGTCTAACCGAACCTACTATCAAAACGCTCGGATATGCATAAAGTCACACAATTGAATGCTAATGAACACAAATTGTTCAAAAATGATTAATCACAATCTAATTAAATGCTAAGCTATACGTAGAACTTATTTTAAATGATAAAAAAAATCAATTAAAAGCAATTAATACAATTTATCGAACACCTTGAGTGCAATCGATAATATTTGGAAATTTAATTTGATTTTTTGATCTTAAAGTCAATCACAATCAAAGTGATTATGATTCTATCAACAAACTGTAATTTAAAATGTAATAAAAAAGTTAATTTCCAAACGAATTGATCCAAACAACAAAGATTTGATAATTTGTAAATACAACAATTATATATATATATATATATATATATATATATATATATATATATATATATATATATATATATATATATATATATATATATATATATATATATATATATATATATATATATATATATATATATATATATATATATATATATATATATATATATATATATATATATATATATATATATATATATATATATATATATATAGATAGAGAGAGAGAGAGAGAGAGAGAGAGAGAGAGAGAGATAGATAGATAGAGAGAGAGAGAGAGAGAGAGAGAGAGAAAAGGAATTGGTTAGGGAGTTTCCCAATCGGCCTCGCTATGAGTACGTTTTCCCTCAATTCGAAATTGAATTGAGATATTTGCAATTAACCTTACTTTGAAAATAATGTATATGCAAGAGATGAAGAACTCTAACCCTAAAAACCTTATGGTTTGTTGTTAATTCTACCACCTCTAAAACCCTTGATCAAAGTGATCAAGTCACCAACAATGCTGCTTCAATCCACCAGTTCTTGTTACTATATTGCGAGACCTTCCGTCTCATGGTTTTTGCTTGGTTAGATTAATCCCATGAATACACTTGTTGAATCCAAGATTCACGAACACGATCCACCGTCTCACGCTACTCCCTTGCAAGGTACCACCTACCTTGTCCCAAGGCCTTCACTCGATCGAATTCGTATTTGTGTGATATTATCCAAAACTTTCAAATCCTCAATGATCTTAAAGGAAAACCCCAACTTGATTTTCTTATTTGAAACACACAAAGAACCCAAGCCAATATTCTCGGTTACACCAACCTAATTTGGACATTATCGAACCTAATCTAGATGGTCACCCAATCAAAAAATGATTATGTGTAGTTTGATTGTGCGTATGCATAGAAGAGAGGTTGAAGATGATGAGTTTACTTTGTAATTCTGGTTCCGTTTAGGTTTTACACTAGTACCTTGCTAGAAAATGGTGCATGTATGTGTACATATATGTATGAGAGATATGAAGTAAAAGGAATGAAAATGGGTTGAGGAAAAATAGAATTTTTGACAAAGGGCATTGTGAGTGTCGGCCTATTAAAGCAATAGGTCGGTCTATTAAGATACTCAGGTTGTCCTGTGAAGGTCTCAGGTCGACCTAAGTGAGGCGACCTGAAGGCAGTGGCTACTGACTTTATTATTGATGTATGGATGTTAACCTAAGATGGCTATGTGTCGACTTATATTGAAGTTCAAACTTCTATAGGTCGACCTAAACACGTATGTGTCAACCTAAGATGTATTATTTACCCAAAAACTTGTTATTCAATGTAATTTTTCACAAAAAACTTGTTTTCAATGCATGTGTGATGTAAAATCCTTTTCCAAATCATTTTAATGCTTCCTAATACTAAGATTCTCATCTAGAATAGGGAGATGCTGTCCAATATACATTAATGCTACACTATCCTAGTTTTGACATCATTTAAAATACACTTAACGGAAAGTAGCACTCACAGGTTCTTCTCTCCAGGTTGACCTTCATAATATTTTTTGGAAGTCTACATACATGGTATGAGTTCCTTTTAATCTTTGGACATACCAATGCTCAAAATACTGAAAAATTATATGGAAATTGCCGCATACGAAGACTTAGGAGCAACTCGAAGACTTAGGAGCAAGTTGTTAGGGCTGGAAGATTCAAGAAGCGATCTCGAGTAAAGATTTTGCATAGAATTCAGTTTGATAAGCTGTGTACAAGTCAATATCCAAAAAATAAAAAGTTTAATTTGACGCATTTATTTTTGGATTAGTGATTGTACGAACTCTTGTAATATTTTTGCAAATCATACTAGAAGACCAACACATTTTCAATGGGAAACCGTAGGAGAGTGAATTAAGTACAAAGCAAATACAAACTTGTCAAATAATTATAAATCATGGTATACTCTCTCTACTCTCTCTCTCTCTCTCTCTCTCTCTCTCTCTCTCTCTCTCTCTCTCTCTCTCTCTCTCTCTTTCTCTCTCTCTCTCTCTCATAGATTGTAAAAGTTGTTATACAAATTTTTATACAGGTTACATAATCAAAATCTCCTTTCAGTTGTCATCATCAAAATATATTTTAAAATTATCCTTTGATTACGTCTTTGATTAATTTACAAAACATGATTCAATAGGCATGATCTTTGAAAGGTTATCTAAAATTCTATTAATGAGCATAGATTCAAGTAAACTGACAAGGTATTGTGGAGATGGCCATTGTTATATATGATTTCCTATCTATGACCATGACCAAAGTATCTATTTACGAGTCAACAAGGTTCAAAACATCCCGAAAAATGAAATAAGTTAAGACAACAAGTATGGCAACCTAAGGCCAAGTTAGCCAAACCTAAACAAGGGGCCTTGCAGACTGGAATAAGATACGTGTTAAACAAGATTAAATTAAGTTGTTAAAAAATCATTTATATATAATAATTTAATCTATTAAATTATTATCTATTTAATTGTAATAATTTTAAAAATAAGTATATTGTGGTATTTGGATTGAACTCTAGTGTCGATAAGGGTGACGTTATGGTTCAACAGAAGTTGTGTATGCTGTAGTTGAATTCTGCTCGAACATAATGTCAAAATATATTAACTTGTAATTTAGGTTAGTATGTCGAATTTGACCTTACTTCTAAACTCAATTATTAAGTTAGCTTGTATCCTAAGTTAGCTTAGTAGTATATAAATAGACTAGTTCTCTCAGGTTGTTGAGAGAGGTTAATTGTTGGTATTCACTTGTAATCTTTGAACCTTTATTGATAAAGTGAATAGAAAAATATATTTAACCAAATCTTATTCTTCTTCTTCCTTCTTCTCTCCCTTTTGTAAAAGCTAGTAGGATTTCTTATGTTTGTTCAAGAAACTCAATATTTTTCTCATATTTTGGTTTGTTCTTGACGACATATATTGTGAACAAACTTGTGCGGTGAGCGTGGATGTGAAGATGTCCTCAACAAAGTATGAGATTTAGAAATTCACCTGTGTGAATGCTTTTGGTTTGTGGCCCTTGAAGATGCAAGTCCTTCTTGCTCAAAAGGGTTTGTTAGAAGCGTTGAAAGGATCATCGAAGATGGATGTTGCCCTATTAGAGAAGGAGAAGACAATGATGGTCAAAAAAACCCATATTTCTATAGTGTTGAGCCTTGGTGATAAGGTTCTCCGACAGGTTTCAAAGGAAAAAATTGTAGCGGGTGTACGAAGGAAACTTGAAGGTTTGTACGTGACGAAATCATTGGTTAATCGTCTCTACCTATAGCAAGCTTTGTATTCATTCAAGATGACTGAAGACAAAGCTTTGGCTGAGCAGTTGGATATGTTCATAAAGTTAATTTCTGATCTTGAAAGTATTGAGGTCAAGATTGATGATAAAGATCAAGCGTTTCTTTTGTTGAGCTCTTTACCTAAGTCTCGTTCTCACTTCCAAAAAAACTCTCTTGTATGGAAGAAAGTTGTTGACCTTTGAAGATGTTCAATCTGCCTTGTACTCTAAGGATTTGAACAAAAGAAAGGAGCACAAGCCATCTTCTGTTGGTGAATGTTTGTTCGTTAAGAGGAAATTCTTGAAGAAAGATGGTCGGTTTGAGAATAAGAAGGGTAAAGTTCTACATAATTCTTATGATGGTAATGCTCATACTATTAAGTGTTATCAATGTAAAAAAGAGGGTCATACAAGAAAAGTATGTTCTGGTTGACTGGACAACCACGGTGGAAAGGATAATGGTAATGCAACCATTGTGCAAGATGGTTATGAATTATCTGATGTCCTGGTGGTTTCAAGTAGTGACTCTAGCAAGGATTATATTATGGATTCAGAGTGTACTTGGCACATGAATAGAAACAATGACGTGTTTCAGAACTGTGTGATCAAAATGATGGATCAGTGCTGCTGGGAAACAACAAAGTTTGCAAAATTATAGGTATTAGATCTGTGAGATTCAAGCTTCATGATGAGTCAATATGGCTATTGACTGATATTAGGTATGTACCTAATATTAAGAGGAATTTGATTTCTCTTCGTGAATTCGACAAGAAAGGATATGTTTTCAAAGGAGAGCAAAGCATCCTAAGGGTAATGAAGGGGTCGAAGGAAGTATTGAGAGGCATGAAGAAATAAGACTTGTATACCCTTGAGGGTGATTTTGTAAGTGGTTCAGCAGATGTGGCATCCATGAAACCTGTGTCGAAGACTGAGCTATGACACAATGGCACAAGAGACTTGGCCGTGTTAGTGAAAGAGGCCTGGTCAAATTGTCGAAGCAAAATCTGCTAGGTGGTGACAAGGTTGAAAAACTAGAGTTTTGTGAACCTTATGTATTTGGTAAATCTTGAAGAATGAAGTTTAACAAAAGTAAACAAAGAACACATGGATCCCTTGATTACATTCCTGCTGATCTTTAGGGGCATGCAAGGAATCCTTCACACTCAAGTGCAAAGTATTTTCTATCCATAGTTGATGATTACTCTAGAAAGTTATGGGTATTCATCCAGAAGACTAAGGATGAAAATTTTGAAATGTTGAAAAGTTAGAAGACTTTGGTCGAAAACCAAATTGGAGGGAAGGTCAAAAGGTTGATGGCCGAGAATGGTCTTAAGTTTTGCAATGAGGCTTTCAACAGCTATTGTGATGCGTATGGTATTGTAAGGCACAAAAATACTGTAGGGACTCCCCAACAAAATGGTTTGGCTGAAAGGTTTAATCGAACCATTTTGGAAAGGGTGAGGTACATGTTGGTAAGTGTAGGTACATCTGCATGACCAAGCCTCAAAGACGAAGATTAGATCAGGTGATCTGCATGAAGAGGTTTAAGTATTCACGAAGCAACATCAACAAGGCTTCATTGGTGTAACAAATAAGGACATGGAAACCTTATGGTACATTAGAATGGGACATTCCTCAAATCAAGTTCATTAGCATATTTCACATTTAGTCAACCATAATTTTGATAGAGCAAATTATTTTGATGTATGCCACAAGGAAAAATAATGTAGAAACTCTTTCCCTTTAAGTATTAATAAAGCCGAAGCACTTTTTGAATTGATTCATTGTGACTTATGAAGGAAATACCATACTGCCACAAACAATGGATCACATTACATTCTAACCATTTTAGATGACTACACTCGTGGTACATGTGTATATTTAATGAAACACTAGATAGATGATTTACAACATTTGATTAGTTTTAGCAATCTAATCAAAAGGCAGTTTAATATGCATATCAAGAGGATTAGGAGTGACAATAGGATAGGGTTTACTAACTCTGATTTCAAGTGATTCGCTCAAAAAGAAGGGATCATGCATGAAACTTCTTGTGTTGCCACACCTCAACAGAATGGACATAAGGAACGCAAGCATAGGAAAAGTTTGAACATAGCACAAGCCTTGTGTTTTCAAGCAAATCCCTCATTGCATTTTTGAGGAGATTGTGTATTTACAATAGCATATCTAATCAATATAACCCCTACAGTGCCAAATAAGGGAATTCTTCGATACAAGATACTTTTTAAGAGAGCACAAACTATGATCACTTGAGAACTTTTGGATGCTTGTGCTACAAGAAAAATGACTCAAAGAAAATTATTAAATTTGATCCCAGAGCTGAAAGTTGTATTTTTATTGGTTATACACAATGAAAAAAAGGACGGAAAGTTTACAATCCAAAGAATTTTGAATGCTGCATATTGAGAGGTGTAGTGTTTTATGAGCATATCTTTCCTTACCATGTGCAAGAAAATAATAGGTCTACTAATTTTAGAAATAACTCATCAAGCGATAACCTCAATGACGAGTTTTCACTCTATAATGATGTAAAATTGGAAGTACCAAACCTTAAGGAAATTCCTCATAATGACCAAACATCAGGTCCTATAGAAAGTTTACCCATTAAGGAGCCTAAACATGTATCCGTTGATGATATGAATGAAAAAGTCACCAATGATTCTAAAAAATATTATCAAGTGAGGGTGAAGGAGAAGTCTCGAATGACGGGAAGCCTCAGAACATGCCACACAGAACATGATCTCCAAATTATCTAAAAGACTATGATTGTGAAAAATTAAAAATAAACTCCAAGTGCATGCCATCAATTGCAAAATCCTCTTTAGGTATCACATATCCCATCTCAAAATTTTTAAAATATGATAAGTTTTCATGAAAACATAGAGCTTACCTTGCAACTATCACTAATGACGAAGAACCTCAATCATAATCCTAAGTCAAGCACATAATTTAGAGGGAGGCCATGGCTTAAGAAATCAAGGCTCTGGAAGACAATGAGACCTGGGAACAAACTCCATTACTGCAAGGAAAAAATTGATAGGATGTGTATGGCTGTACAAAAATCAAAAATAAAGCTACAAGTGAGATTGAAAGTACAAGGCCAAATTAGTTGCTAAAGGTTACACACAAATAGAAGGTGAGGAGTTCAATGAAAATTTGGCACCAGTGGCCAAAATGACCATAGTCAGATGCTTGTTAACAATTGTAGTGGTGAAAGGATGGAAATTACATCAAATGGATGTTAAAAATGCCTTCTTACATGAATAATTGATAGAAGAAGTATATATGAGTCCTCCACAAGGATATAAATTTCCAAACAAATATTTGGTATACAAATTAAAGAAGTCATTGTATGGCTTGAAACAAGCATATAGATATTGGTATAGCAAGTTATCTCAATATTTGATAAAATATGGTTTCCAAGACAACCATTCTGATCATAGTCTATTTACTTATTCACATGGATCAATTTTTCTTGTTTTTTTAATATATGTTGTTGAATTGATCATTGCTAGTAATGACCTCGAGGCATGTGATAAGTTGAAGCAATATCTCAGTCAATCTTTCCACATGAATGATCTTAGCTCTCTTAAATACTTACTAGGCATGGAACTAGCACAAGGGTCGGAAGGGATATTCCTTTGTCAAAGAAAATATACCTTAGACATTCTAAAAGAATATGGAATTCTCATTTGTAAGTCTTCTTTGTTTCCGATGGAACAAAATCACAAACTTTCTTTGGCCAAGGGACCTTCACTCTTAGAACTGTCAAGGTATAGGAGATTAGTTGGACGCCTAATTTACTTAACTATCATTAGGCATGAATTAACCTACTCAGTTCATATTCTAAGTAAATTCATGCAAACTCCACTCCAAGACCATTAGGATGTTATTATGTGAGTCTTACGATATCTTAAATCTTCTCCTAGTCAAGTTGTCATTTTTCCACAACATAATGATCTATAACTAGTTGGCTATTGTGACTCAGATTGGGCATCATGTCTCATTACCAGAATGTCCATCTCAGGTTATTTAATGAAACTTGACAATGCTCTAATAACATGGAATACAAAGAAACAAGCCACAGTCTCTCAATCCTCAAGTGAGGTTGAATATCGTGATATGGCACATGCCACAAGTGAAATACTATGGCTATGTAATTTGTAAGAGACTGCAATTTCTATGCATCAAACCTACACTTCTGCATTGTGACAATTAAGCATCTCTTCATTCAATGACTGTTATTTTATTAGGGAACACATATAGTCAGGTGCCATAAGCACAACTTACCTATCTACAAAACAAAAAAAATGATGACATTTTCACTAAGTCCTTAGGCGTGAAATTTTTTTAAGACCTCATGTTCAAGTTAGGTATTCATAATCCTCACCCTCCAACTTGAGGGGAGTATTATAAATAAATTTAATAGTTTGTTATTATTTTGTTAGGATTGTTATTAGTTTTTTAGGGTTGATCCTATTTTCAAGCTCTGAAAGACAGATCATCAGTCTATATATAAAGATATGTCTTGTATCATCGAGAACCATAAGAATACAATATATTTTCAAGTTAACTTTCTGTTAGGAACTTTGTTGATAATAGTGTTGTCCTAAATTTTATCATACTTATAAATTTATATAAGTTGAATTAAAACATGGAATATTTGATCCCAACTAACAAGAAGTTGGCAAGTTTTATAGGGGTACCGTCTATCGCGGTGAGAATCGGAGACCATAACTATTGAGTTAGCTAGACTCGTAAATTATAAGATATCACCACCAATATTTGATTTATCCAAGGGAATGGGTAAAGAAATAATAACCCATAAATATGCAATGAAAAAAACAATGCAATAAAGCGATCTAAGGTTCGGGGTTGGTTATACTAAGGAAGGTATTTTCACCCTAAGTATCTAGAGTATCCTATAGGAACCTCTTGAAATATTTGTCTTAAGTTTAAAGTTGTTTGCTACTTGGGATTGATTGATGAGATGAGAAATGTTTTTTTTATTGTGTTTGTGTTTGGAAAGACACAAATTCTTGTGCCTACGTACCAATAAATGATCAAAACCTCGTAGTCTAGGATAAAAATTGAAAAGGGTTTGTCATGTGGATTTTAATGATGAAGAGAAAAGTTATCATCTTAAGAAGAATACTTAACTTATTCACCACAAAAATGTGGAAGAGAGATATTTTCTTCACATTGAGAAAAGACCTCCAACTTGGATATAGAATCAACAAGTATGCCACATACATTTCTCAAGTGAAAAAGAATCAACATATTTCTCAATAATGTCATGGGGTAGGAGAATTATATCTCAACTAAGGATGACTAATGTCTAATCTATTTTTAAAAGATTTAAAATTGAAAATCCAAAGTAGCAAAAGGTTTGAACTGAAGTTTGTGTCTTTTAGTCTTTGTGAAAGAGTTTGAATATGCTTAAGATGTCTTGAAGAATTAGCTAAGAAAAAGAGTTTGAAAAGTCAATGACCTAATGTCAAATTTTCTATTGAAAGAGATTTTGAGTTTATCAAAGGGGAAACCCTAATTAAATAGTCTAAGTTAATTCATCCTAAAGGAAAACTTCCTAAGGGATAGTAAGTTAAGGATTACACGTCATGTAAAATATGTACAAGAAAATATAAATATGCATCTGCAAAATGACATAAAGTCAAAAAATGAGTCCCTCCCTTGAATTTAGGCAACATGTATATAAGTATACACAAAAATTCAACAAAGAAGTTAAACATGAGGAACATGGTATAAGTGAGGTTAATCATGGATCAACAAACATGTACAAAGTTTAAAAATAAAATATTTGATCAAGGCATGCTTTGATATAAGCTAACATTCTCAAAATGAACAAAGCATGGATACACTATTCATCAAGATATGCTTCAATAAAATGGCATTAAAGACATGGTTCAAATGAAGGCAAAACTAATCATGGGTTGTCAAGTAAACATGGTATATTTTTTACAACATGTATACACAAAACAATGTTAACACCAAAGTAAGAAGTCAAGGCATGGTTTGGAATCAAATATTTAGATCAATGATGCAATTTAAATAAAACCTAAACACATGGATAACTTTGAAGCAAGTAAGAATAAGTATCAATAACTTTAAAGTATTCAAGATAAAACAAAAATGGCATTAAGGACAAGCAAATCATCATGGTCATAGCACATTATCAATATATGAACAAGGAGAACAATCATATATCATCAAAGATTAAATAAAATTCTAGGTGCTAGGCATACATGTACAATTATATTTAATAATTAATTTGAAAATACTTTAAATAATTAATAAAAGAAAAAGTGTATAAACATGGGAATTAAATGAAAATAAAAGGGGTGACATTTTTTAGGTATTAAAATAAGAGAATAAAATAAGAATTAGTAAATAGATATTTTTTGTGATTTTGAAGTTTTAATTAAAGTAAATAAAATAAATAACTAAAATATGATTATCATTTAATTCTTAATGTAAAATAAAATAAATAAGTGGAATAAAATAAAATATTTTTGATATTTTTGGATATTTTAAAATGAAAAAGGAAATATTAAAAATAATATACAAGAAAAGAAAAGAAAATAATAATAATAGAAACAAAAAGAGAAATAGAAAAAGGAGATTAAAAAAGAAGTGGGGACGCCTAGAATTGAACCCACACCCTCAAGGTGATGTAACAAAACCATAACCACTAGGCCAGACTGTATAGCCTTGACATTATTTCGCTCCCATAAAATAATATATAATGAAAAGATTTAAAATAAAAAACACGCGCGAACATTTTCATCTTCAACCTTGGAACATCATAATTTTGAAATTGTGATTTTCATATTTTGAAACAAAATCAAGCAAGTGAACATACTATCTTCATCAGAATTTCACAAGAAACTCAAAAATGCATTCAAAACTCATTTATTTTCCCTTTAACTCAAGAATTTAAGCATTAACCAGATAAACCCTAATTCTTAAAATAAAAAATAAATTTCAGATATGTACAATCAATGGATACAAGCTTATGGTTTTTGATCCTCACATCATGTCAAACAAAATGGTAACATATATGAATGTAAAAGATGCTTGGATCAGGGAGTTTGAAAAGTTTACCTATTGGAGAATATCCAATGCACCTACAAAATTGTTCCAGATGCAAGTTGATGGTGACTTTAGACTAGATCCCCAGAAGTGTGTTTGAATGCCTTGCTTACTTTAGAAAGGTTCCAACTCCTCAGCTTGATTCCTTTTACAAATGGTCAAAAGTGAAAATTGATTTCTGTGATGGAGAGGCTACAGTTGGTGTTTGATGATTTGGACAACTTTTATGAAGTATTTATGAGGTGTTTGAAGTGGTAAGATGAATAGAAATGCCAAGAATTGAAAGTTTGGAGGTTTTGGCTCTTTGGTCAACATTGTGACCAATGGACGGTTGACTTTTGATTCTAGGAATTTCTTGCTCAATTGTCGTGTCTTTTGTTGAGGTTATGAAGTGCTATTTATAGGGAATGCGATTTGATTAAGTTGCAAAGATTTGGAGAAAAGTGGAAGCATGGTCCAATGGAAGGTACAAGTGAGCCATACTTTCTAGGGTGGCTTGCAAGTTGACCTTATGCTATCAGTATAAGAAATCTCCAAACATTTCATATCACTTTTCATGACTTTAGGGACACGCAAATACCAGAAAATGCTTTTGATGCATGATCCATTATGCAGTCACCATGGCATATTGTATTGAGCTTTTGTATGATGAAACAAGATCAAATAGGGCAGGATTTGGTACCATTGGAAATATTTCAAGATAAGTAACAAGTTCCAAGTTGGCCACTTGCTCTGAAAATGCTTGGAAGATGGGAAAAACATGTCTCAAACTCGTGTAGAAATCTTGATGCAAAATTTGTCTTGGACCAAACAACTATTTCATGGCTACTTTGCAACCTTGTAACTTCATGCTCAAGTAAGATAATTTCAAGCTCTTGGTACCACTGGAAATATGATATCATATACTACAACTTTGATTTTGATCACTTAGAAAGAATCAAATTGGATCATTGAGATAATTGGCCATCAAGATTGGATTTTTTTTATTGTTTTATACCTAGAAAAAATTCTAAGTATTGACACTTTCACATCTTAAAAAAATCCCAACTTTGATTAATCATAACTTTCAATTGGTATATGCTTTTAGGTTCACTCTTTCACCAATTTGAAGTATTTGATACCATCTTTAAAATGAGTCCTCAAGTGTTTCCACTGGATGGTTGAGGAAGAAGTTAGAGTCTTGGAAAGTAGATCACTTATTCACACATTTCCGTAACTTAGAAAAATTCTCAAAACCCTAATTTTCACAATTTTTGATCTTTGCATGAATTCTTTGATTTTCATGATTAATCATGATCTAATTCATCTATTTTAATGATCATTGACTTGTGGAGTCCATGTTTGACCAAAAATCTTAAAAGTTAAACTTTGACTTTGATGAACAATGGACTTTTCTCAAATGAATTCAGATCTTTCAATTATCAATGAATCAAACTCTGGAGCAAATCCAAACATATGAATTGACTAATATGATGTATGTGGGGCCTTTAATACATGTCTTGAAGTGTGAGATCATGACTTGCTCAAAAAGTAAACTCAGGGTTAAAACCCTAATTTCGTGCATCAGATGACTTGGAGCTTGTTGATCTTGAATCTATGAGACTTTTCACTTTATTATTGATGGAAGGAGGCCTTTGATCATGTTAAATATTTAAGGGCCACAAAAGTCCTTGATTGGTCAACCTCTTGAGCTCTTGGTGCCAAAAACCCTAATCTATGATCAAAGTAAAACAAAACACATACTATTGGGTTTCAATGGGATTAGTAATGCATAAAAGACACACGCATGAAATGATTGATTTTATGCCAAAATGATACAATTGAGGTGGAATCTTAGGGTTCAAAATTAGGGTATGACAGATGCTTCTATTTAAGTTTCTTCTATATGAGGATATGGAGATTGAAGTCTTCATCTCGACGTGATGGGAGAGACTTAAATACAAACATGCATAACTTTTTGCCCTAAGATGCCACATAAATTCTCATGTTATGATATGAATTCAAGAAAAGGATTATGTGGGGGATAATTCCACAATAAATGAATATATTGGGGAAAAGATTGCAACTCCACTGGGGAAAGATTGACAACTCTGACATTTGAAATAATAATAAATTCCTATATCTGGGATAAGATTCAACTTAAAATAATCAAATAATATTTTTGAAAGGATAATAAACCTCCCCACGCTTCGAGGTGGTGTACCACGAACAAGTCTCAGCTTCTTCTTATCAAGTATTCCACTTGAAAAGGTTAAAATAAACTTCCTCAATGCTTCAAGGTTGTATGCCACGAGCAGGTCTCAGCTTCTTCTTATCAAGTCTTCCACTTGAAAAGGTTAAAATAAAATTTCCCAATGCTTCGAGGTTGTATGCCACGAGCAGGTTTCAGTTTCTTCTTATCAAGTCTTTCACTTGAAAAGGTTAAAATAAAATTCTGTAACGCTTCGAGGTTGTATGCCACGAGCAGGTCTCAGTTTCTTCTTATCAAGTCTTCCACTTGAAAAGGTTAAAACAAAATTCCTCAAAGCTTCGAGGTTGTATGCCACGAGCAGGTCTCAGTTTCGTCTTATCAAGTCTTCCATTTGAAAAGGTTAAAATAAACTTCTCCATCGCTTCGAGGTTGTATGCCACGAGCAGGTATCAGTTTCTTCTTATAAAGTCTTCCATTTGAAAAAGGTTTAAATAAGCTTCCCCAAAACGCTTTGAGGTTGTAGGCCACGAGCAGGTCTCAGTTTCTTCTTATCAAGTATTCCACTTGAAAAGGTTAAACTAAACTTTTGAGGAAGTAATCAATTGTGGTAAAGTATCTTCACATGGGATTAGGAATTTCAATGGAGATTTATAACTTCATCAGGGATCTTCAAAAGAGATGCAGGCCGGTTGACTTGCAGAAATCAGGTTTCTCAAATAAAGAGAAATATCAATTGTAAGAGTCTTCACCAAACTTCTCGGAGAGATGCCATTTGATGGAAGAAAAATGTGATAATGAGCTCACTGTGGAGCATAGTTAGCTGTAATTGAAGTTGCGTTTGGAGAAACTGAAATTCTTGTAACAGGATATCTCAAATAAAGAGAAAAACATCTGTAAAAGCCTTCCACAAACTTTTCTGACGGGACTTCCGGAGAGATGCCATTTGATGGAAGAAAAGTTGATAATCTTGATAATTTCACTGGGGATAGATAAACTGTCTTAAGAAGAGACCGCCAAATAAAGAGTCTGTCACTTGTTGTCTCGTATAAAATCTGAGAAAGTGTTATAACAACACTACTGGAGAGTAAAGGTTTGTCTTCAATGTGGATCGATAAATAGATTTTTCCTAGAGAGACAAAGTGTCCAAATGTGCAAAATAAATGCACCCTCGATCTAGGATTAACAACCTAGAGAGATTCGAAACCAAAATAATTGTCAGAGACCAAGGTTCAATCCAGGAACAAGCTGGAGAGAAACAGTCAAACAAGACTCTAACCAATGCGGAATGAACTCGACTGGGTATTTACAAAGGGAAATCGCGACCCAAAATGTAGTAAAAATTAAAATTTTCCCTTTAGTGATCCTTACCAATGAGCATGATCAGTGACAGAAACGATTATCTCTTGTGGTGATTAACAATTTTGATGCAGATCCGAATGAATGTTCACGAGCATTGAATGAAGAATAACGCCTCAACCCAGTCCATACCAAAAGAGTGCCTTCAATCTCAGTGGTAGCTACTACGAATGAAGACTTTGAGTAAGAGAGAGAAAGAGAGAAATACGGCCAAGGTTTCACCAACTGAATTTCATCAAATCCTAAAACTTTTACACAAGAGTTGTATTTATAGAACCACTTGTGTGGGTTGCAAGCTAAAAAGCCCAACTTAACTGCACCATATAATAATAATAATAATAATAATAATAATAATAATAATAATAATAATAATAATAATAATAATAATAATAATAATAATAATAATAATAATAATAATAATATAATAACCATTATTATAATAAACATATTTTATTATTATTATATTATAATAACTATGATAATAATAATAATAATAATAATAATAATAATAATAATAATAATAATAATAATAATATTAACTCTTATTATTATATTATACGATGTTTCATATTTTACTTAAGCACACCATACTTTACGGTGTTCCATAATTCTCTCAAGTACACCGTAACTTACAGTGTTCCTTATTTATTCTATCTCTCATCAATATGTCCTTATGTGTGTGACCCTGTAGGTTCTCGTGATGTTGAAAATTATATTAAATCATATATTTAATATAATAAACAGTGAGTGGTATCTAGCAACACATCACTGCTACCCAAGTCACGAAAATGTCACGTGATCTAACAAAATATTTTGTGATAGTACTTGTGTGTACTATTACCCTTTTGTCCTTATGTCCATATTGAACACAAGACATATACCGTGTCATCCTTATCAAGTTCAATATTGAGCCCTTAGACATTTATCCTGTTATGCAGGATGTGTAAATTCCTTCTAGGTCACTCATGTCCCTCAACATGCTTTGTGGAGTACCCATCATCTGTCTTTATAGTCATCTAATTATGGACGATGTTAAATCAGTAATAAAGTACTTGACTCTACATCTACACTCCATAGTGGTTTCAGGTCGAAGGGTAGTATACACCACTATCACCATGAGAGTAACTTATGACATTTTGCATAACATTATATGTAGTACTCTCATAGCAGGTCAATCCAATATAAATATTACTCCTAATATTCATACATATTGAAATTCTGGTATCATATATGAGATGTCGAAAGAGATGTCACAACACTAATATCTGAACAGTTACCAATATATGAACAAGATAAAAAGCAGTTAACAATTGTAAAGAGACACAAGCAATTGTTAACCCAGTTCGGTGCAAACAGACCTACGTCTGGGGGCTACTAAGCCAAGAAGGAAATTCACTAAATAGAATTAGTTTGAAGATTCATAGCAAACTCTCTCTAGTTTACAATCTTCGCACCTAATCTCTACCCGTGCAATTTCTATCTAAGACACTCTTAGATAAGAGACACCTCTCACTCCCCCTCAACCATAAAAGTGATAAAACCAGATTATTAAAACATAGAAGACACTCTTCAAGGACAATACTTGATCTTGCTTAAAAGCTTCAATCAAGAACAATGCACTCGTGCTTAAAATCTTACAGTGGATAACTTACAACTCAAAGACTCAGTTCAATTCACACATTAAGGTGATGAGTGAATGGCTCACAATTAACAATAACATAAGAAGGTAGAAACCTTATTCCTTAAGCAACACACTCTTACAGCCCTAGCTTCTCTAATCTTCAAAAAGGATTGTAAAGTCTTTATATAAAAAACTACCTCTGATCTGTTAAAATCAAATCAGATAATTCTACAAATCTTTTCATAATTAACACCAATTCAGATTTGATCAAATCAAATTAAATCAAGCTCCAAATCTTCTCATAATTAAAACTAATTCAGATTTGATTAAATCAAATCAAATCAAACTCCAAATTTTCTAAAGATTTTCTGCATGAAAATAAAACAAAAGATTCTACAGTACTCCACGAATTAACTAGCAGAAGCTCTTTTGTTTAAAGAAGATCTCCATGTTGATTTGTACCAGCAAAAATTCTTATCATAAAAGCATATGCGGTTGCACAAGAACACAACAGATACAACATAACATTCTCACTGAATATTTTGTTCACAAATGTCAGGACATCATACTTGACATCATGAACTAAACCCTGCAACATTAAAAATAGCCACCTGCAGAATGTTAGGATCATATGTCAAGACATCCTATAGGACATCTTGTGATAACACCAAGTTTTACCAAAATTGCTGCCAATCATAGAACTAACAAACTCCCCCTTTGGCAAATTTTGGCTAAAACAACCAATTGATCACAAGAGCTCCTAGAACATATCATAGAGCACAACATCATAAAAACACCGATATTGCTCCCTCCTCCTCAAACCAAAGTGTAAGCAAAAACAAAACTCCCCCCAACATCATAACCAGTAGTAGTTAAAACCAAACCTCGTCATACTCCTTCTCCCCCTTTTTAGTCACAAATAAAGAAATCAGACTAAGGGAAACAGAATAACATAGAACAAATTATACAGAACCAATAGTGTTAAGAGTGCAGTAAGAACCCAGATAATACAAGTCAAAAGCATATTAAGTGCAAGAAAAACAAATTCTGAATCAACAAACAAAATAATCATAATTTAAAGAACACCATAGCCAAGCATCATCAATTCTATTCCTCATACCCATAACTGTCACATGTATCATCAGCTGTAGACCCAAAAACATGATCACCAGTCCTCTCACCAGAGGCAGAATTCTCCCCATCTTCCTCTTCCTGAGTATCAGGAGCCTCCACATGATTTTCTTCATTCTGTTCCAGACTTTTAACTAGTGCCTCCAACCTTAGTTTCCTTGCAGTAGCCACATTAATAACTTCTCCCAATTCCCTGCAGGTCTCCTTTAAATCTAAAATAACCCTAGACTTTTTAGTGGATGTCTTCTCAGAGGATGTCAAGACAATGTATGGGACATGTCTTCCTGCAAACAGCTTATAGTGGAGTGATAACACATAATCCCTTTTGCAGGAAACATCATTACTTGAGAGAATACTAGGATACTGGCTCAAAATAATCCCACAAATCAAAGAAGGGAAAGTAATGGGTAGCTTGACAACATTGGCGGTGGCATGCTTCATAATTTGATTAAAGATGTAGCTGCCATAGTCAAATTTAACCTTGGTACCAACAACAAAAATAAAACTTCCTAACCCAACAACAATGGTGGAAGTATGATTGGTAGGCACCCAGTTAGCTACTCCAATCCTAGGCAGGATAACATACTTCACACTCAGTTGGCTAGCAGATAGTTTACCTTTTAAGGGCCATGCATTAACTTGGTTAGCTGTGATCACTTTGCAAACTTGATTATCAGTTACTTCCAATTCACTAGCCTCTTCCTCATCCCTACCTAGAAACCTGTTAATCACATCAGCAGAAAACTCAACACATCTTCCTCTCACAAACACCTTCATAAATTCCTTGCTCTTTCTGTCAGTAATGTCTTCAAGAATGTTCACAATGAACTCCTTAACTAGCATATCATAGCACTTTGAAAAACCAACTACAGTCTTCATCAGCCCAGCATCAGAGGTTAACTTCATGACTTCCTTAATCTCAAGAGCATCCTTGCCCAATTCTCTCTCTAAAGCAACTCTTCTTTGGTACACAAACTTCCACTTTGCCACATTGTCAATGGAGTGGAAAGACACATTGTCTAAGGGAGTAGAAGGCACAATATTTGTTGCTCTTTTGGTAGTGAAGGTGTGAAATAAACACAAGAAAGGGGGGGATTGAATTGGGTTTATACCTTATTAAACTTTTTAATTCTCATCTCTTCTTCACTTCTTTTACTTGTTGCTTTATAGGATACTATCAATTGCATTGTGGAAGCATAAACAATAAAGCATAAGTAAAGAACACATGATATATCCTGGTTCACTTGAGCAACTCTCAAGCTAATCCAGTCCATCCTTCCAAGGTGATTTTGCCTCTCTCAAGAAAGGACTTAATCCACTATAATCAAACTGATTACAGACATGCACAAGCTAACAATAAGTGACTAACAAATAGACAATGACACGTTCATGGATCCCCAAGGATATAACGTTCATTGACTTCTAATAGAATCCGATCACAAAAGATCTCCTATTAGAATTCCACAGATGAAAACTGTCACTGGTCATCTCAAGTATACTGATCTTCACAAGATCACTTGAGGGACCACTAATTCTAAAATGAATTTGTTGGAGGTTACATGAGTGCTTCTTATCAAGCAGATTACTCCTAATAAAGTACAAGGCAAGTATTGAGCAACAACTCCTTACTTCCTAATACAGAAACTAATCTAAGGATAAATCTCTAAGAGATTATTGAGAATGTTAGTTTCCATAAGGGTTCAGCTTGTATGCACGCTAACACGTTGACAGGCTTGCTAACATATGAATGACTCAAATGTTCTTCTTTTATATTTGCATCCAATAGAGTCGTTGGGAGGGTATAGATGTCCTTTCAATATTCCAACGGATAGAATAAGCACGTGTTGGATAGTACAGTGACATTACTTTCTTTTGTCTTTTCTTCCAACGTTAATATTTCATTTAACAGCTTGGACATATAAGCTTCTGGCTTGTTCATCTGATGATTCATCTGATGAGTAGTTCAGAACTACTTTGGTATGAAAGCTTCAACATCAGAGTTGTTGGCACATGTTTATCAGATTTAATAACAGCAGCTTATCTATTGACTAATATGCCTCTATCTAGGTGAATCTTCTTCTGACACAATCTTCAACTTCAGAATCCAGTCTTCAGCATTCCAAGATCTAAGTTTCCTCTGAAACAGTCTTGAGAATCTTCATGACTAATTCTTCAGAAATCATGTCTTCAGAAACTTCAGAGCCTTGATCTTCAGAACACGTCTTCAGAATCTTTCTGCACTTGGTCTTCAGAGCCTTCAGCCTTCAAGGCTTCAAGTCATCAGAGTCTTCAGAGGACTATATCTTCAGAGTCTTAATCTTCAGAACCTTTAAGTCTTCAGAGTCTTTCTGCACTTGGTCTTCAGAGCCTTCAGCCTTCAGAACTTCAAGTCATCAGAATCTTCAGCACTTAGTTCTTCAGAGGAATCACTCTTCAGAAACTTGTTAGCTTCCAGATTAGATGCACAACTCAGAACAAAATCCACAGGAGCATTGCAACAGCAATATCCAGCATCCTTGGATCTTACTGAACGTGATCAGATGTAGAAACAAACTTGCTTCTATATTAAGCGCTGTTTACTTTCAGATCAGATGCACTCTAGCTTCTTCATTACGCACAGATGCAAACTTGCTTCTTTAATAAGTGTTGAGACAGATTTGCTTCTCCAATAAGCACTATATGACGTTACACATAGTAACTCCCACATTTGAATTAGATGCACGTTTGATATTGTTTGTTTGATCTTATATCTTTATTTAACGATCTGCGCACAACAAACATTAGACCATAAAATGATTCTTTCATAAATACTTAATTGTTATCATCAAAACATAGAGATAATCCTGTAGAGACAAATCTTTCTCTTACATGTAGCAGATCTTTTTACAAGAGTGATGTCCTGGACATCATCCTCATCATCTTCTTCAGACTCAGTTTCATACCTAGCCTTTCTTTTCTTAGAGACAGGGGTGACTTTGCTCCAAGCTTTAGGGGGTCCAACAACAGTTTTCTTCTTATTACTCTTAGAGGGAGATTGATCAATCACAGACTTACCTCTCTTAGTCTTCAACCTTTTGGCAATTCCAGGAGCCACATTCTTAATTAATTCATCATCAGATGGAACATTATCAAGGTCCACCACATCATTAGAGACATTAACCTTCTTCTTACTTTGATCTGGACTACCAGTTTTGTTCTCCACACCAGAGGTACCAGCATCCTCATTAGCATCACCTTCCATCCTTCCTTCTTTGAGCACAAAGTTAGCTAGCTTGTGCAGATTATCAGTGTCTGGGTTCTTCTCAGAATGAGAGTCATCAACATCGTTTTCTTTACCTTGGCTAGCATCTGTAGTAGGAATAGCATCCATTCGAGACAGTGGGGTAGAAATCCCAGGAACATTATGTCCTTCATACATAACCTTAGTAACCAACTTCATAATGTCTCTATCAACATATACACTACCCTCTTTGTCCCTATTTTCAGTTGTTGAATCAAGAGGAGGATCAGAAGATTTACCTATAGGGTCCCGTTTGGAACCTCTTGCATGTGTGATTGTGGATTTTATCACTTCAGCATCGTCACATGGAACTATGGCTAGAGAAGCTACATCAAGCACGTCATCAAATGAGATGCTCACATGTTGAGCCTTTGTCTTAGAATCAGATCTAGCGGTTTGGATGAGGCAAAAACATGTTTTGGAGACATCTTGAGATTTTTGTGAGTGAGAGAATGGGGTTCAAGCAGAGGTTTTGTGAAGGTATGGGAGATGAACGAGCAGTTGGAGTGAAAAGTGTGGTTAGGGTAGTGTGTGGAAATGAATTTTAATGTGTTTTGAAATAATAAGTGATGTTGAGACATCTTTAATTTTGGAAAATACCAAACCTCTTGAATAGTATTTCCACTAAGCAATAATTGCTACAAATCCTCATAAATGCAAATCCCTAATATCCCTCTTAAAATTTTAAATTGACTAGCATCCAATGCCTTAGTGAAGATATCAGCTAGCTGCTTCTCTATAGCAACATGTTCTAAAGCAATGATTTTATTTTCAACAAGCTCCCTTATAAAGTGATGACAGATATCAATATGCTTGGTCCTACTGTGTTGAATAGGACTTTTGGAGATGTTTATAGCACTTAAGTTGTCACAATATAATGTCATGACATCTTGTTTGACATTATATTCAGTCATCATTTGTTTCATCCAAACCAGTTGAGAACAACTACTCTCAGCTGCTATATACTCATCTTCAGCAGTAGATAGAGAGATACATTTTTGCTTCTTGTTGAACCATGATATAAGATTGTTCCCTAAAAAGAAGCAGCCTCCTGATGTGCTTTTCCTATCATCGTCACTTCTATCCCAATCAACATCACAATATCCAGACAACACATAGCCAGATCCATGAGTGTATAGCATTCCATACTCACTTGTTCCATTAACATACTTCCGAATCCTCTTAACTTGATTGATATGACTCACTTTGGGTTCAGCTTGATATCTAGCACATACCCCTACAACAAAGGCAATGTCAGACCTGATTGCTGTAAGATATAACAAGCTCTTTATCATACTTCTATAGAGACTTTGATCCATATTAACACCCTTTTTATCTTTAGACAACTTAAGATGGGTAGGTGCAGGTGTTCTCTTGTGACTGTCATTCTCCATCCCAAACTTCTTAACTATATTCTTGGCAAATTTACTTTGAGATAAGAATATAGAATCTTCTATTTGTTTGACTTGCAACCCAAGAAAATAGGTTAATTCACCAACAAAGCTCATTTCAAATTCTGACTACATTTGCTCGACAAAATGTTGAACCATCTCATTTCAAATTCTGACTGCATTTCCTCCTTCTTCCTTGATAAATAATGTCTTATCTATGCCTCCTTTTCTGTATCCATTATCAACAAGAAATTATGTTAGTCTCTCATACCAAGCTCTAGGATCTTGCTTCAGTCCATACAGAGCTTTCTTCAACTTATAAACATGATTGGGAAAAGTTGGATCAATGAATCCCTTAGGTTGTTCCACATAGACCTCCTCGTTTAGGTATCCATTTAAAAAGGCACTCTTAACACCCATCTGAAGAAGCTTGAATCTCAAAATGCAGGAAACTCCCAAAAGTAATATGATAGATTCAAGGCGAGCTACAGGAGCAAAAGTTTCATCAAAGTCAACCCCTTCAATCTGAGTGCATCCCTGAGCAACCAGTCTGGCTTTGTTTCTGGTGATCACTCCTTTTTCATCTGACTTATTCTTGTAAACCCATTTTGTTCCAATCATATTTGTTCCTTCAGGCCTTGGAACAAGATCTCATACTTCATTTCTCTTGAATTTCCCTAGCTCTTCTTGCATGGCATTGATCCAGAATTCATCAGTTAATGCTTCTTTGACATTTTTGGGTTCAATTTTAGACACAAAACAAGAGCTTGTTATGACTTCTCTGGATCTAGTGGTAACCCCCTTATTTAGATCACCTATGATAAGATCCATAAGATGGTCTTTCTGAATTCTAGTAGAGGGTCCCTTGTTTACTAGATCAGGTTCAGGTTCTGTATTAGTAGGATTGAGATCAATATCTTTGTCTGCAGAAACTGCTGAGGTGTCAAGGGATGTTCCAACATCTTCTAGGACATCAGTCTCCTTATGCACATCATCAACAACAACATTGATGGACTCCATCATAGTTTTGGTTCGGGAGTTGAATACTATATAGGCTCTACTGTTAGTAGAATAGCTCAAAAATACTCCTTCATCACTTTTTGGATCCATCTTTCTTGTTTGGTCGCAATCTACCAATATGTAGCATTTGCTTCCAAACACATGGAAGTATTTGACAGTAGGTTTTCTTCCCTTCCAAATATCATACAAGGTGGTCATGGTTCTTGTTTTTAAGGTCACTCTATTATGAATGTAGCAAGCAGTGTTCATAGCTTCAACCCAGAAATGGTAAGGCAGTTTTTTTTGCATGGATCATAGCTCTAGCAGATTCCTGGATAGTTCTATTCTTTCGTTCCACAACTTCATTTTGCCGTGGAGTAATGGGAGAAGAGAATTCATGGCTAATCCCTTCAGATGAGCAAAATTCAATAAATTTTTTATTCTCAAATTTCTTCCCATTATCACTTCTAATTCTAACAACATTGCTCTCCTTTTCTCTTTGAGTTCTTTGATAGAGATCTTGGAACACATCAAACACTTCAGATTTTTCTCTTATAAAATTCACCAAAGTATATCTGGAAAAATCATCCACCACCACATAGGCATACTTCTTTCCACCAAGACTTTCCACTTGCATAGATCCCATCAAGTCCATGTGAAGGAGTTCCAACACTTTTGAAGTAGTGAGATGTTTAATATTTTGGTGTGACATACTAGTTTTCTTTCCAATTTGGCATTTACCACAGACTTTTCCTTCTTTAATCTTTAGCTTAGGAATTCCTCTGACAGCTTCCATAGAGATGATCTTCTTCATTCCTTTTAGATGCAAATGACCAAGTTTTTAGTGCCACGGTTTCACTTCATCTTCTTTGGCTAGAGCACATTTAGAATCTTGAGTATTGTAACACCCCAAATTTTATTAGAATATTTATTTAATTTATTTAAATAAGAATATTCACATTTTTGGTAATTTTCGGGGGTTTGTTGTGGATTACTGAGAATTATGGATTTTTGGGATTATTTATTTAAATAATAGTATATAATATGAATATATTAGTATTATTATTAATTTAAATAAATATAAGTTAACTAAGGGCAAATTGGACAATTGAGGAGGAGTTAGTGAGGGTAATATTGGGAAAGCCCAATTTTGAGGCCCAAAGTTAGGTTTAACAAAAAGGAAATTGTGATGGGATTAGGATTCATTTTGTTAGACCGCAAAAAGAATTGAGGCCAGAGCTCTGAGAAGGAAGAATTGAGGCAAAAGCTTCGAAAGGTTTTCTAAAAGATTTGAGAAGGCTTAGAGTCGACAATTAAGGTATGGGGAGTATTACCTTCATTGTTTTCAATGTGTAATTTCAATGTATTTAAGGTCGATTTAAGGGTTTAAGGGTTTTGGGGCTGATTCTGAGGAAAAAGGGAATTTGGCCTTCGTGGCCTAAATCTATTATTGAGATTTTAACCGTAGGGATTTATTTGGGTTAAAGGAAATTAAGTCTTCGTGGCCAAAGCTCTGATTTGACATTTGCCTAACACTGTAGGGAAATTTGACAATGAGGAACTCTAATGATTATGGTGTAGTTGTAAGGATTTATGGGATTTAGAGCGTGAATATGATGCGGGATTGGCCTAATAAACCGTATGTTTTGTTCCTTTATTGCCGTAAGATCTTAGGGATGATTTAGAGATGTTTTGGGTTATTGGGGAAGTAAATCGTGGGACTTTTGGGTTGATTTTAGGTTCTAGTGTGTAACAGCGTTTTGCTGTCATCGCGTGTTCGCACAACGAACGAAGTTGGTCCCAGACTCACACTATGAAGAAACTCGCCCCAGACTCGCACAACGAACTTGCTAGCGAATGTAGCAGAGTTTCGCGAATTCTGATTTTGTGTAGCGATGCCTTGATGTTTTGATGTTTTGATTTCTTTGACGAATGAATGTAAGTATGACTGTGAATTATATCTGATTTGTACATGATTATATGATGATTCCTATGATGAAATGATTGATGAAATATAATGATATTTCCATGAGTTTTGATGATTCTACGATGATATGATGTTTGATGATAATGATTATGATGAATGAAGATGCACCTATGATGTTATTATGAGGATGATTATTGACGTGTGCATCATGCATTCATGTACATCTGGACTTCGGTTAAAGACCTTGATTTCTATTGCTTCAATCCCATTGTGCGGATGTGAGGTATTTTGATGTGCTCTTATTCTCGAGTCGAATCGATCCTATTGATGGGGATCTATGGAGGGTTGATGGCCCGTGTCCATCAAGCTGTGATGATTAGTACCACATGCATTGAGTCTTGTTGCATTTGCATTTGTGAGATGATTTTGAGTAAATTATGATGTTGTGGATGTCGTCGAGGGCTTTTGAAGTTTTTGGGTCGTTGGCCATGGTGGTTGACTTAGAGGGTCATGCTTTGATAGTGTAACATCAGGTTGGGGTCTTTGAGTCAAACCTTATTTTATTTGATTTGGTTAGTTTGATTTTGTTCCCGTATATGGAAAACTTTGGATGATGCCTTTTGAGTTCCGCTGCAATTTTTGATATCTTTTGAGAAAACCCGTTGTTTACGGAGCTTTGACTTCTATTTGATTTATTGGGAAATGTATGCCCTTTGAGGTGATTTTTATTAAATTTAATATTTTACTCTGATAAATGTGAATATTTTGCCTTTTATTTTATGGGGTAGAAAAGGGTGTTACATTAGTGGTATAAAAGCAGGTCGGTCGGTCCGCCCAAGTTTTATGTTGTTAGTTCCCTGTCAGTCAATAGTGTGGGAACACTATTGGATGAGTTGTTTTCTTCTAACCTTGTTGGTTATTGCAGATGGCTGGAAGAAATGATCGTGCTATTGCTGATGCGCTGAAATCACTTGCCCAAGTGATGGCCCAGAATGGTGGACCTCTAGATGAGTTTTGTGCTTTGGGAAAGTTTTAGAGGAACAATCCGCCGAATTTTTTGGGCACTCATGATCCTGATGGTGCGCAGAAGTGACTGAAAGTGATTGAGAAGATTTTCGGAGTTATGGCGTGCACTGATGCTCAGCAGGTGCAGTATGGTATGCATATGCTAGCAGAGGAAGCTGAGGACTGGTGGGATAACACTCGTCAGAGGTTGAGAGGTGCTGGCATTGCAATAACTTGGGTTGTGTTTAAGGAAGAATTTTTGAAGAAGTATTTTCCTGAAGATGTTCGCGGCAAGAAAGAGGTTGAATTCCTTGAGCTGAAACAAGAGAATATGATTGTGGTTGAGTATGCGGCAAAGTTCGAGTCTTTGGTAAAGTTTTGTCCGCATTACAATCGTGTTGACGCAGAGATGTCAAAGTGTCTCAAGTTCGAGAATGGATTGAGACCAGAGATTAAGCAAGGAATTGGGTACCAACAGATTCGTCGGTTTGCGGAATTGGTGGACAAGAGCAGAATTTATGATGAGGATAACCATGCTCGATCTACTTACTACAAGCAGCTAACTGAGAAGAAAGAGAAAGGTTTGTATAGAGGGAAACCGTATGTGACTTCTGGTGATAAAGGGAAGCAGAAGGCTTCAGATGGGAAAAAGTCAAGTGGGGGAGCAGCTACTGCTCCAGGCAAGTGTTATAAGTGTGGCGAGCAAGGTCACCGTGCTGAGGTTTGTAGGGCGCTGAGATGTCATCATTGTGGCAAGAGAGGTCATAGAGCTACTGACTGTAAAGACAAAGCTCCGACTTGCTTCAACTATGGAGAGAAGGGTCATATCAGTACCCAGTGTTAGCAGCCAAAGAAGACTGCTATTGCTGCTCAGACAAATGGCAGGGTGTTTGCTTTGAGTGGTGCAGAAGAATTCAAGACAAATAACTTGATCAGAGGTACTTGCTTTATTAATGATGTTGAATTTATTTCTATGATTGATACTGGTGCTACTCATTTGTTTATTTCGCTTGAATGTGCCAAGAGGTTGAATTTGAAATTGTCTTCTATGATTAGGAGTATGACTATTGATACCCCGACTAATGGTTCTGTGACTACTGTGTTAGTCTGTTTGAGCTGCCCTTTGACCATTTATGATAAGAATTTTATGATGGACTTGGTATGTCTACCTTTGCATCAAATCGATGTTATTCTTGGAATGAACTGGTTGGAGTACAACTACGTTCATATCGATTACTACAGAAAAACTGTGAGGTTCCTAGAGTTTGGTGATGGTGGAGAGCGGATGTATGTATCTGCTAAGCAAGTAGAATAATTCTTGGAAGATGGGGCTTAAATGTTTGCATTGCTTGCATCACTTCAACTTGATTATGAAGCAGTGAGCGTGGAACTTCCTGTTGTTCAGGAATTTCTAGAAGTGTTTCCAGACGACGTGAGTGACTTACCTCCTGAGCGTGAGGTGGAGTTTACTATTGATGTGATATCAGGCATTAGTCTTGTGTCGATGGCTCCTTATCGGATGTCTGCATCTGAGTTAGGGGAATTGAAGAAACAGTTGGAAGAGCTACTTGAGAAGAAGTTTATTCGACCGTGTGTTTCTCCGTGGGGTGCTCCTGTGTTGTTGGTGAAGAAGAAAGATGGTATCATGAGATTGTGTGTGGATTATCGACAATTGAATAAAGTAACAATCTAGAATAAGTATCCACTTCTGAGGATTGATGATTTGATGGATCAATTGGTGGGTGCTTGTGTGTTTAGCAAGATTGATTTGAGGTCTGGTTATCATCAGATTCGTGTTAAGCCTGGTGATATTCTGAAGACAACTTTCAGGACAAGGTATGGACACTATGAATATACTGTGATACCGTTTGGTGTATCTAATGCACCTGGTGTATTCATGGAGTATATGAATAGGATTTTTCATCCTTATTTGGATCAATTTGTGGTAGTTTTCATTGACGATATCTTGATATATTCTAAGTCCGAGGAAGAGCATGTGCAACATCTAAGAGTGGTATTGCAGGTTTTGAGAGACAAGAAGCTTTATGCCAAGTTGTCCAAGTGTGAGTTTTGGTTGAAGGAAGTGAGTTTCCTTGGCCATTTGATTTCTAGTGGAGGAATTAATGTTGATCTGTCTAAAGTTGATGTTGTGTTGCAGTGGGAGACTCCAAAGTCTGCTACTGAGATTTGAAGTTTCCTTGGGTTGGCTGGTTATTATCGCAGGTTTATAGAAGGCTTTTCAAAGTTGACACTTCCATTGACTCATTTGACTCGAAAGGGTCAAGCTTATGTGTGGGATCTTGCTTGTGAGAGGAGTTTTGTAGAACTCAAGAAGAAGTTGACGACTGCTCCGGTGTTGATTTTGCCAAATCTGAGTGAGTCTTTTGTAGTGTATTGCGATGCATCGAAGATGAGTCTTGTAGGCATATTGATGCATAATGGTCAGGTCGTTGCTTATGCTTCCACACAACTGAAGGTTCATGAAAGGAATTATCCTACGCATGAGTTAGAGTTGGTCGTTGTGGTGTTTGTGTTGAAAATTTGGAGACATTATCGTTTTGGGTCTAGGTTCGAAGTGTTCAGTGATCACAAGAGCCTGAAGTATTTGTTTGATCAGAAAGAGTTGAACACGAGGCAGAGAAGATGGCTTGAACTTCTGAAGGATCATGATTTTGAATTGAGTTACCATCCTGGTAAGGCTAATGTTATGGCTGATGCATTAAGTAGGAAGTCCTTACATATGTCGATGCTTATGGTTCGAGAGTTAGGAATGATTGAGCAATTCAGAGATATGAGTTTGGTTTGTGAAGAGACTCCTAACAATGTGAAGTTGGGTATGCTGAAGTTGACTAGTGGTATTCTCCAAGAAATCAGAGAAGGTCAAAAATCTAATTTGAGTTTAGTGGACCGTCTCACGTTAATCAATCAAGGTAACGGGGGTGATTTTCGGATCGATGAGAATGGTGTGATGAGGTTTCAAGATAGAGTGTATGTTCCTGATGTGCTAGAAATCAAGAAGAGAATTCTTGAGGAAGGTCACAGAAGTGGGTTAAGATTCATCCTGGTGCCACAAAGATGTATCAAGATTTGAAAAAGTTGTTTTGGTGGCCGAGTATGAATAAGGGAATTACATAGTTTGTGTATGCTTGTTTGACTTGTCAGAAGTCGAAGATTGGACATCAGAGACCGTCAGGTCTAATGCAACCGTTGGATATTCTAGAATGGAAATGGGATAGCATTTCTATGGATTTTCTAACCGATTTACCGAAGACTTTGAAGGGATATGATTCGATTTGGGTAATTTTTGATAGATTAACCAAATCAGCTCATTTTATACCGATGAGGATCAATTATTCGTTGCAGAAGCTTGCTGAAGTATATATTGATCAGATTGTGAAACTGCATGGTATTCCTTCAAGTATTGTGTCTGATAGAGATCTGAGACTTACATCGAGGTTCTGGGAAAGTTTGCAGACAACTTTGGATACTAAGTTGAGGTTGAGTTCTTCCTATCATCCGCAGACGGATGGACAGTCAGAGAGAACTATCCAGTCTTTAGAGAATCTGCTGAGAGCTTGTGTGTTGGATCAAGGTGGATTGTGGGATAGTCATTTACTGTTGATTGAGTTCACCTACAAGAACAATTACCATTCTAGTATCGGAATGGCACCGTATGAGGCTTTGTATGGTAGGAGGTGTAGGACTCCTTTGTGTTGGTATGAGTCAGGCGAGAGTGTTGTACTCAGACCTGAAATTGTGCAAGAGACGAATAAAAAGATCAAGATGATCCAAGAAAAGATGAAAGCATCGCAGAGTCGTCAGAAAAGTTACCATGATAAGAGGAGGAAAGCGATTGAATTCCAAGATGGAGATCACGTGATTGAGAGTTACGTCGGTAGCTGGTGTTGGCCGAGCTTTGAAGTCTCAAAAGCTCACATCGCGTTTTGTTGGTCCGTATCACATTTCGCAGAGGGTAGGGGAAGTAGCATATCAGATTGCTTTACCGCCGTCACTTACGAATTTACATGATGTGTTTCATGTGTCTCAGTTGAGGAAGTACATTCCAGATCCGTCGCATGTGATTCAGATGGATGATGTACAAGTGAGAGATGACTTGACTATTGAGGCGTTGCTAGTTCACATTGATGAACAAGAAGTGAAGCAACTGTGAGGTAAAGAGATTGCCTTAGTGAAGTAGTTTGGAGAGGACCAGCTGGAGAAAGTTGGACTTAGGAGCGTGAAGATCAGATGAGGGAGTCGTATCCGACTCTGTTTCCTTGAGGTAATTTTCGGGGGCAAAAATTCTTTTAAGTGGGGGAGTTTGTAACACCCCAAATTTTATTAGAATATTTATTTAATTTATTTAAATAAGAATATTCACATTGTTGGTAATTCTCGGGGGTTTGTTGTGGATTACTGAGAATTATGGATTTTTGGGATTATTTATTTAAATAATAGTATATAATATGAATATATTAATATTATTATTAATTTAAATAAATATAAGTTAACTAAGGGCAAATTGGACAATTGAGGAGGAGTTAGTGAGGGTAATATTGGGAAAGCCCAATTTTAAGGCCCAAGGTTAGGTTTAACAAAAAGGGAATTGTGATGGGATTAGGATTCATTTTGTTAGACCGTGAAAAGAATTGAGGCCAGAGCTCTGAGAAGGAAGAATTGAGGCAAAAGCTTCGAAAGGTTTTCTAAAAGATTTGAGAAGGCTTAGAGTCGACAATTAAGGTATGGGGAGTATTACCTTCATTTTTTTAAATGTATTTAAGGTCGATTTAAGGGTTTAAGGGTTTGGGGATGATTCTGAGGAAAAAGGGAATTTGGCTTTCGTTGCCTAAATCTATTATTGAGATTTTAATCATAGGGATTTATTTGAGTTAAAGGAAATTAGACCTTCGTGGCCAAATCTCTGATTTGACATTTGTCTAACCTTGTAGGGAAATTTGATAATGAGGAACTTCAATGATTGTGGTGTAGTTGTAAGGATTTACGGGATTTAGAGCGTGAATATGATGCGGGATTGGCCTAATAAACCGTAGGTTTTGTGACTTTATCGCCGTAAGACCTTAGGGATGATTTAGGGATGTTTTAGGTTATTGGGAAAGTAAATCGTGGGACTTTTGGGTTGATTTTAGGTTCTGGTGTGTAACAGCGTTTTGCTGTCATCGCATGTTCGCACAGCGAACGAAGTTCGTCCCAGACTCGCACTGCGAAGGATCCTTCGCACAGTGAAGAAACTCGCCCCAGACTCATACAACGAACTTGCTAGCGAACGTAGCAGAGTTTCGTGAATTCTGATTTTGTGCTGCGATGCCTTGATGTTTTGATGATGTGATTTCTTTGATGAATGAATGTAAGTATGACTGTGAATTCTATGTGATATGTACATGATTATATGATGATTCCTATGACGAAATGATTGATGAAATATAATGATATTTCCATGTGTTGATGATTCTACGATGATATGATGTTTGATGATGATGATTATGATGAATGAAGATGCACCTATGATGTTATTATGAGGATGATTGTTGACGTGTGCATCATGCATTCATGTGCATCCGGACTTCGGTCCAGGACCTTGATTTCTTTGGCTTCAATCCCATTGTGCGGATGTGAGGTATTTTTATGTGCTTTGGTTCTCGAGTAGAATCGATCCTATTGATGGGGAGCTATGGAGGGTTGATGGCCCAGTGTCCATTGAGCTGTGATGATTGGTACCACATGCATTGAGTCGTTTTGCATTTGCATTTATGAGATGATCTTGAGTAAATTATGATGTTGTGGCCTTTGATATTCCTTGATGAATATGATGATGTTGAATATGAAAATGACTCCATTTTATATATTGATTTCCTACATTGATTATTATGAATCATTTTACTCACCCTGCCTGTTTGAATGTTGACTCCACGTGGGTAACGTGCAGATGACCAGGTTTAGTCGTGGATGCCGTCGAGGGCTTTTGAAGTTTTTGGGTCGTTGGCCATGGTGGTTGACTTTGAGGGTCATGCTCTGATAGTGTAACATCGGGTTGGGGTCTTTGAGTCACGTTATTTTATTTGATTTGGTTAGTTTGATTTTATTGTCGTATAAGGAAAACTTTGGATTATGCCTTTTGAGTTCCGCTGCAATATTTGATATCTTTTGAGAAAACCTGTTGTTTACGAAGCTTTGACTTATACTTGATTTATTGGGAAATGTACGCCCTTTGAGGTGATTTTTATTGAATTTAATATTTTACTCTGATAAATGTGAATATTTTGCCTCTTATTTTGTGGGGTAGAAAAGGGTGTTACAAGTAACCCATAGATAGCAGTTGTCCTTAGATCTGACTCCCTTCATAATCACTTCACTCTTTTCATTTGTGTTGTACCCCAAATTTTAACCCCTTATATCTTCATCATAATTCTAGGATCATCATCATTTGTTTATCTAACCATAACCTATTTCAAGTTTGTCTTTGTCAAGATACAGGTGAATCAGGGTTCCGTACAGTCAAGAATCGAGGTTTCGATGGTTTGGTCAGTCAATGTCTTGGATTGATTCTCCATGAAACAAGTCTCTACATCATCAAAGATACTAAATTGGTTCAATTATGAATCCAATTTGAGGTTGTCACCCAAAGATCAAGAACAGTGCAGTTGAAGACACCCGATTAGGGTTTCTGATTAGGAAAAGTCAACTGTAGTTTGACTTTTGATTTAAAAGGTGTTCCAATGATGGAATCATGGTCCGTGAAACTCATATGGCTTAGTGAATCCCACAAAAGAAGTTTCAAGACCTCAAAAGACCCAGAACATCAACAGTCGATCTGGTAGTTATCGATCGATCGTTTCATTTGACTAAAAAGTCAACTCCTTGACCATAAGGAATTTGACCTCAAAGTTTGAAGCAAATATGTTCCTAATAACATATTACACCTATCCATGAAGTTTCATGACCATTGGATCAAGGATTGAGGAGTAAACGAAAAAGTCGGGAATTAGGGTTTTGAAAGGGGCAAGACCATAACTTCCTAACCACACATCCAAATGAGGTGGTTCAAAGCTTGTCAGAAAGGTCTTAGCAAGCCCTACAAAAGTTTAAAACTGACCTATGGAAAAAAGTGCATAGATTTGGAGTTATAGTCAAAATCATCACTAGAGGGAGAAAACACTTAGAAAATTCTAAGTTTTTTTTTGCATTTTTAAGCATGTTTTCAGCCAACTTTGAGGGGGGTTTTGACCTAGTTCCACTTGGAATCTGAAAATTCAGTAAACATGAAAGGTTTAGAGCTCCATGAGGGCTTTCCAAAAATTACAAGAAATCCTCCATATCCCTTGTGAGTTGAGTGTTTCGAATTGGACAAGTTGGGCCTGAACACTTGATTGTCATCTTGTCAAAACTCAACATAGACTTGGTTTCCAACCATGTACTTCATTTCTAACCATGAGAAAACATCTAATGTGATGTTTTAGAGGGAGATTTGAACCATATCTATAGAGAATCAAAGTAAAACAAAAAGTATAACCATAATCCATTTGTTTATTATATAAGGTACAAAAGTGTACATGAGAGAGAGTGTTGATTTTGCTAGCTTACCTTAGCACCTCTGCAGCCCCTGCATACCAGCTCAAAGGAAGTTGTTTAGTGAGGTTAAGGATTGTTGGAAAGAAGATAAAGCCAACAGATGAAGAATCACATTCGAAACACTAAGTACTTTCCCACCAAAATGCAAGTTTGCATTCCAAATGACAATTCTGCCCCAACCTTCACTTGGCCTATAAATAGAGTGTCCATTCAACTCTTCTCAACACACTAGAGCTATCCAAAACACAAGAAACACATAGCTCTCCTTCCCACCCTCTTTGCATGTATGTGAATAAATTCTCAAAAAATCACCAAAAGTGTCACTTTGCATTTTTCACATTAGTCCTTTGTCTAAACACAAAACCACCTTAAAGACCATACACACGCACACACTCAAAATTGTCATTTGAAGTTGTTCCCACCATTAGTTTCATTAAAAGAAACCTAGAACAAAACTTCAACCTTCATACCACCTCACTTTGACTTTTGAGCATATTTCTCACTAAATCACTACATAGGCCATTTTTCATCATCACAACACTTGAAGCACCTCATATTCATGTTGTGTTAGCTGTTTACAGTCTCAAATCATAGCTGGAATTGCATTTGCTCAAACTTTCCAGAAAGTTACACTTTTCTTCAAGAAGAAGTAACAATCTCAAGCTTACATTAAAAGGAAGGAGTTCTTGCTTTTATTTAGCTTAAGTGTGGGAAGACTACAAGAGGTATGTAGTTTTGGACATTCTCATCATTATGCATCATGTGTTGTTTGATTTTTGTTGAATATGTTTACACATTTGTCATGTTGATTTGGTTTGTTAACCATGCTGTTAAACTTTGTATGCCATATGCTTTTGCTATTAAATGACCATTAGGGTAAGGTGTGCATATGTGTACTTTTGTTAAGTATACTGTTAAATGTATGTTAAGATTAGGTTTGAAATTGTTGTGTCGAGTTGATGTTCATTACCACCAAACCTTTTTCTCATAACCAAAACTTGTTGGTATTTTAACCTTTGTCCCATCATGGAGTTGAGTTTAGGTAGTTTGTTAATAGAAGTTAGGTGTTACCATTTAGAACTCATAGTTGCGGATGTTAACTTGGATCTCTTTCTAGGGTTTGGTTAGTGACTGTCATTAGGTCAGTTAGAGGATATGTTGTTGAAGTACTGCTGTTGAACATTGGTATATTGTTACTTTGAGGTTTTGTTTTTGCTATTCATGATTCATTGCTGCCAAACATCTATTCTCCATGTTTGTTTAGTAACTGCCATTAGAGTTTATGCATAGGCCTGTTTCTAGAGCTTGTGTGAGGGCTGGATCTGTTAACTCCTGTTGAACACTTAGAGTTGGTGACTCTTAGTGTTTATGTATTCACTTAGGCTAGGCATTGTAATGTCAGGGTTTTGTTTTAGTAACATTCCAACACCTTTAAATTGTGGCTTTAGGCTATTAAGTTTCAGTTGGTTGATTTAAGTTGAATTTTGACATTGTGCAGTGTAGGTTCTTTATTGTCAATGCGTGCTTAGAAACTGAGTTTCTCAACTTAGGTGTAGTCTCTATCAGGTTGTTGGGCTGTTTGGTTTATGTTATAGTTGCCATATGAAGAGTTTTAGTTTAGAGCAGAAATTGACCAAGTTTGTGGTCATGAGGTTTGAGAATTGGATAGTATAGTTGGCTTGCTGCAAGTAGGGAGATCTTGTGAGTATCTCAGACCTGTTGAGTTTTGTTAAGTAGGATGGTTAAGGCTAGAATGACATGTTTCATGGGATTCTCTGCTGGTGCATTCTGATGAGGAAAGGGTTGACTTGGGCCTGTTTTGAATTCTTGAAATTTCAGACTTGACTGACACCTTGATTTGCTGCTATGCTCATTAACCTTTTTCATTTAGAAGCTTGTCAACCTCTTTTCTTCTCAGAATAGCAGTTTGTATTTAGTTTTTGGTGAGGGTTTATGCCATGATTGCTACCAAGTTTGAGTCAAGTTTGAACTCATGGTTTTGATGTTGCTGTTATCCTTGGCCTTGTATTTAAGCATGGTGCATAGGGTTGTTTAGTTCTGTTTTGAGGTTGTTGTTATTAGGTGAGCATGTCCTTTTTGTTTTGTGTATTACCAACTTTGTCAAGCTATTATGAACCCTTTTGTGCACCTGTTTCTATCAATGACTTGCTTAGAGATTTGTCAACCTCCATTATCATTAAGTGTCCATTTCAACCACATTTCACTGATTTACAAACTTGGTAGTCATGTTTTGTATCATGACATTAACTTAGCAATACTCTTTTTCAAATCTTCAGGTTGACAGTTGGTCAATTAGATTGTTAGGATTTGGTTGTAACCCTTAGCATGGTTAAGTATGGCTTGACTTGATGTTTTGATTATCTTGTTTAACTATGTTCAAGTCATAGCAGCTCATGTGCCAAGATCTGTTCACATTATCTTTTGATTCATTTCTTTTTAAAGACTTGATCTTTTGCATATTTGGAGTTTGTATATAGTTGAAGTTTGATCTATTTGCATCTGTTGTAATCATTGAATACCAAAATGCATGTCAAAACCTGATCTTGCACATGCCATCGTGTCTTGAGTTGTGATTATTATTCCATAAAATGGTTGGTACCAGCCTCTTCCTTGTGAAAAATCAAGCATGTTAGACTTTTATTTTGTTGATTTTGGTTAAGAATTGATGAGATTAGAGCCAAATCATTTTTATGAATTTCACTTGAATTTGCTTTGCTCATAACCCAAAAAATGCGCCTATTTTGGTACATATTCAACTGGGGTGGCTTGATACATTGGATGTATTGCCACCCCAGTGGTTATTGCCTTGCCTTTAAGTACTTTTCCATGCCTTGTGAACCGAGTTCGACCCTCAGGGAGGGCAATTTTTTTTTCATTTTTATGATTTTTCTGGGTTTCAATATTTCTTCTTCCGTTCCCATTAGTTTTCACGCGTGTGAAGTGGTAGAGATGGCCTTATTTTATTTAAATTTCAAATTAACATAACTTCACCATTTTTAATCATTTTTAAATGATTGTTTTTGATAAATTCTTGTATCAATGTATATTTTCACATAATGATTAAAGAATTCTAAAATTCCTATTTTAGAAACACTTTACATTGTGAGAGAATTGTAATTCATTTTAGGGTTTTCACCCTCCTATCCCTCATTCTGCATTTCAAACTTTGATTTCATTCCATTTGAGTTTAATTTGAAATTGATATAGGCTTGGCTTGTTAGCTTCCTTATGTGCTCGAATTTGAATTTCAACTTTTGCTTGTAAGCATTTAGGTGGTTTATCTTTAAAACTTATGAAATCTCCATGAAATATTTAAATTTCTTACTTACATTGTGGTGACTTTGTTTGTTTGTCTATACTTGATTGTCATCAAATGTATGATGTTTGCTTATGTAGTTACATATGATATCCTTTAACCTAAAATTCCTCATCTTTGGTAAGATATCCTTACATCTTTGTTAAGATATACCTTCATCTTTGTTAAGACATTGTCATTTGGTTTTTACCTCTTATGTTGAGTCTTGTAAGAACCTATCCCTAGATATTGAGATATCTTTGTGTTTACATTAATGTTACCATTTGCCTTGCTTATAATCTTTGCTTAATATTGTTATATGCTTACATTGTTCTTTGTTGTAACCATACCTCTTGTATTCATCATGTTTAAATATTCATACTTTGTTAAGTTACTTTCCTCAAGTGATGGAACTCTTTAGTTCTCATCCAAGTTGTCTCATCTTTTCACTTCCAAAGGAAAGTCTCTCTATTGACCCTTAAGGTCATAGATAGCTCATAACACTCCCCTTGACTTTGTTAAGTCATCTTGAACTAAGTTAAGTTAGAACCCATATCCATTAGACTTTTCTTAAGTCTAAAAGACCTACCCCTTATTAGGAGTATCCTCAACTAGAACATTAAGATAGAGTTTGTTAACTCTATGTAAGAATTATGGTGATAATTACTTACTCCCCTCTTGGCTTTTGTAAAAAATAAAATTCCCTTGAGTGTATAACTTAGAATAGAGAGTTTTTTCAAACTATATGCAAGCATTGTTATGTTTTCTCCCCTTTAAACCTTGATCATAATCAAGTCTTCATCTATCCCTAGTGAGGTGAACTACGATTGCTCTGATTCTATCCTAGTTAGGATACGTAGGCAGAGGATGCGATATCTTTGCGAGCAAACTTAGAAACTATCCTTAGGTCTTTACCTTTACCTTATACCCTACCCCAAACCATAACAAACATCTAGAAATCATAGCATACAAACAAACGAAAGGTTCCTGTAGAGTACTACAGATGTTTAGGATGTGAAATACCTACCCTAGGCATAACCAACCCCCGATCCCCGAATCTCTTAGCGTTGTTGTTACATCGCGCAAAGGGTTTTTCTTTCTTTAACCTTTCCTTTGGATAAATCAAAGCCCGGTTGTGAATTTAATGAATTAAGATTCAATTTAATCAATAGCTTGGTATCACGATTCTCACCGCAACAATTTGTAACCAAGCATTCAGTTTTAGTGAAGTTGACATTGAGTCCTTGATCACACAATTGACTGATGCTAATCAAGTTGGCAGTTAATCCTTTCACCAGCAACACATTGTCAAGGTTTGGAGCTCTTGAGCAGTTCAATTTTCCAACCCCCTTGATTTCACCCTTGGCTACATCACCAAAAGTCACATAGCTAGTAGAATGAGATTTGATGTCTACTAAGAGATTTTTAATTCATGTCATGTGTCTAGAGCACACACTATCAAAATACCAATCTTCCTTAGCTGAGACTTTGAGAGACATATGAGCTATCAAACTGGTAGCAGCAGTTTTAGGAACCCATTGCTTCCTATTAGAAGGAATGTTGTGATTGGCTCTAGATTGAGGAATATGTTTAGGATATCCATGCAGCCTAAAGCAGAAAGGCTTTATGTGACCAAAGCGTCCACAGTAATGACATCTCCATCTTTGGAATCTTCCTCTTGGGTGGTTGGGTTGTCCTCTGTCATGATGTTGAGACATCTGATGTGACATATTTCGCTTAGGCCCAAAAGGAGTGTGGTGTGAAGAGGGTTTACAATATGAAGATGGTTTCTTTTCTCCATCAAACCCTATCCCAGTCATGTCTCCTACCCTCTTTCCAACCTGAAGGATTTCATCAAAAGTGTTAGTACCACTTTTCAGCATTCTAACAGACTTGGACATTTGATCAAGTTAGGAATTCAGCATATTAACTTCATCATTCAATTCAGAGATAGTTTTAAGATACTCTTCCTTTTCAGCCTTCAATCTGATTATAAGTTTCTTCTGCTTTTCTCCTTGATGACATACTTCTTCACTTCTAAGACACAACTCTTTGTAGGAAGCTGCAAGTTCTTCAAAGATTAATTCATCATCACTAGAGTCTTCATCAGAGTTATATCTCCCAGTCAAAGCAGTCACATGTTTAGCAGATTCTTCTTCAAGGTCACTCTTAGAATCCTCATCAGTCCAAGAAACAACTAGGCTCTTCTTTTGTTTCTTGAGGTAAGTAAGGCATTCATCTCTAATGTGACCAAATCCTTTACATCCATGGCACTGAATCCCTTTGCTTTGAGTGGATTTTTTTTCCAGACCTTGTTCTTCTACCAGCATGATTAGACCTGCTGATGTCATATGAGTTGTTCTTGATATTTGGTCATGACTTTATATCCATCCTCTTCATTACCTTATTAAACTGTCTTCCAAGAAGCATTATAGCATTGGATAAGCTTTCATCAGTATCCCCATCACATTCATCCTCTCCATCTTCAGTATTGGACACAAAGGCTATGCTCTTTTTCTTATCAGATTTGTCACTTATCCCCACTTCAAAGGTTAAAAGGGATCCAATAAGTTCATCCACCCTCATTTTGTAGATGTCTTGAGCTTTTTCTATGGCCGTTACTTTCATATCAAATCTCTTGGGAAGAAACCTGAGAATCTTTCTTACAAGCTTTTCTTCTGACATCTTTTCACATAGGGCACTTGAAGCATTGGATTTTTCAAGGATATTCATATGAAAATCATGTATGCTTTCATCATCTTTCATTCTTAGGTTTTCAAATTTGGTAGTTAGCAATTGAAGTCTTGACATCTTTACCTTAGAAGTACCTTCATGAGTAGTTTTGAGTATCTCCCAAGCATCTTTAGCAACTTCACAATTGTTCACCAATCTAAATATATTTCTATCAATTCCAATGAACAAGGCATTCAAGGATTTAGAATTTCCAAGAGCCAGTTCATCCTCCTCCTTAGTCCACTCTTCCTCAGGCTTTAGGTCAGATGTAGCTTTTCCATCTTTCCCAACAGTCACAAGGTGTTCCCATCCCTTTATGACAGCTTTCCAAGCCTTACTATCTAATGATTTCAAGAAGTCCACCATGCGAGGTTTCCAGTAATCATAATTATTTCCATCTAGAACAGGTGGTCTGTTCACAAATCCTCCTTCTTTGTCCATAGTACCAGAAAGTATTGTCCCTAGTTCTCACTCCAGAACCAGAGCAGGTAGTCTGCTCTGATACCAATTGAAATTTTGGTATCAGATATGAGATGTCGAAAGAGATGTCACGACACTAATATCTGAATAGTTACAAATATATGAACAAGATAAAAAGCGGTTAACAATTGTAAATAGATACAAGCAATTGTTAACCCAGTTCGGTGCAAACACACCTACGTCTAGGGGCTACCAAGCCAGGAAGAAAATTTACTAAGCAAAATTAGTTTGAAGATTCACAGCAGCCTCTCTCTAGTTTATAATCTTCGCACCTAACCTCTACCCATGCAATTTCTATCTAAGACACTCTTAGATAAGAGACACCTCTCACTCCCTCAATCACAGCAGTGATAAAACCAGATTATTAAAACGTAGAAGACACTCTTCAAGGACAATACTTGATCTTGGTTAAAAGCATCAATTAAGAATAATGCACTCGTGCTTAAAAGCTTAAAGTGGACAACTTACAACTCAAAGACTCAGTCCAATTCACACATCAAGGTGATGAGTGAATGGCTCACAATTAACAATAGCACAAGAAGGTAGAAACCTTATTCCTTAAACAACGCACTCTTATAACCCTAGCTTCTCTAATCTTCAAAAAGGATTGTAAAGTCTTTATATAGAAACACTTTGAATGGGCTTGGGCTTTAGCAAAAACTACCTCTGATTTGATAAAATCATATCAGATAATTCTTCAAATCTTTTCATAATTAACACCAATTCAGATTTGATCAAATCAAATTAAATCAAGCTCCAAATCTTCTCATAATTAAAACTAATTCAGATTTGATTAAATCAAATCAAATCAAACTCCAAATTTTCTCAAGATTTTCTGCATGAAAATCAAACAAAAGATTCCACAGTACTCCACGAATTAACTAGCAGAAGCTCTTTTGTTTAAAGAAGATCTACACGTTGATTTACACTAGCAGAAATTCTTATCATAAAAGCACACACGGTTGCACAAAAACACAACAGATAAAACATAACATTCTCACTGAATGTTCTGTTCACAAATGTCAGGATATCATACTTGACATCATGAACTAAACCCTGCAACATTAAGAATAGCCACCTGCAGAATGTTAGGATCATATGCCAAGAAATCCTATAGGACATCTTGTGATAACACCAAGTTTTACCAAAATTGCTGCCAATCATAGAACTAACACATATGTTAAGACTTGATAACTCCTTATCCATGACCCATGAGATGTGATCATCAGTCTATCTACATAATAGTCTTAATGCTTTAAGGTTATCTCACTTCACAGTAAATCTCGACTACAGATACTTTAAGAATAATGTCCTTATATTTAATGTATCTCATGATTAAGTCACACTTAATATTTCATTAAACGAACTACCTATTCTAGGGACTTTATTATTCTAGAAAAACAACCATAACAAAGAAATGCCTTTTTTTTAATAATAAGTAATTCGATACAAGTACCAAAAGTATTAGCCTCTAGGGATTAAGCCAACAATCTCCCACTAGCACTAGTGCCAATCAGGCATACTCCTAATACCCATATATCTAGTATGACCATCATGCTTCTGCTACGCAAGAGGCTTTATTAGTGGGTCAGCAATATTGTCAAGTGTAGGTACTCTACATATCTTCACATCTCCCTGATCTATTATCTCTCGAATAAGGTGATAACGCCTAAGTATGTGTTTGGATCATTGGTAAGATCTATGCATGTTAGCTTGTGTTATAGCACCATTGTTATCACAATAGAGGTCAATGAGATCCATAATGCTAGGGCTTATGCCAAGTTCACTATTGAACTTCTTGATCCAAACATCTTCCTTTGTTGCATTTGAGGCAGCAATGTACTCAGCCTCAGTTGTAGAATCAACAATTGTTTCTTGCTTTGACCTTTTCCAGCTCATAGCGCCACCATTTAAGCAAAACAATACTCAGATTGTGATCTGAAGTCATCCTTATCTGCCTAGAAGCTAGAATCATTGTATAATGATCATAACAAGCTCTTCCTGACCTCCATATACTAAGAATGAGTGCTTAGTCCTTCTCAAGTACTTAAGGATATTCTTGACAGCTACTTAATGAGCATCACCGGGATCAGATTGGTACCTACTCGTTGCACTTAAAGCATATGAGACATCTAGTCGAGTATATAACATGGCATACATGATAGATCATATTGTAGATGCATATGGAATCTTATTCATGCGATCTCTTTCTTCCTTAGTTGAAGGGGATTGTGTTTTTGATAGACACATGCCATGTTGCATAGGTATGAATCCTTTCTTGGAATCATGCATATTAGAGTGTCTCATCACTTTGTCTATGTATGTACTCTGACTTAGGCCAAGCAGTTTTTGTGATCTATCTCTATAAGTCCTGATTCCTAATATATAGGCTGTTTCACCAAGGTCTTTCAAGAATTTCCCTAACCAAGTTTTCACTTGTTGCAAGGTAGGGACATCATTTCTAATGAGTAATATGTCATCTACATATAATACCAGGAAGACGATCATGCTCCCACTAGCCTTCCTGTAGACACAAGGCTCATCTTCATTCTTCATGAATCCATATCAATTTAATCAAAATGAAGATTCCAGCTTCTGAAAGCTTGCTTCAATCCATAGATTGATCGTTGTAACTTGCATATCTTTTGGGCTTCTTCTGGTATGTCAAATCTTTCAAGTTGTGTCATGCGCACGTCCTCAAAAAGATTCTCATTAAGGAAATCAGTCTTGACATCCATCTTCCATATTTCAGAATCATGGTATGCAAAGATTGCAAGTAAAATCCGAACAGATTTAAGCATTGCAACTGGTGAAAAGGTTTCATCATAATCTACCCTAGTAAGTTGTTTATAGCCTTTAGCAACCATTCTTGCCTTATAGGCATGTACTTTACCATCCATGTCAGTATTCTTTTGGAAGACCCACTCAAATCCTATAATATTAACTCCTACTGGAGGCTCTACCAAGGTCCAAACCTGGTTTGTGTGCATGGAATCTATTTCAGATTCCATGGCTTCTAGCCACTTCTCAGACTCAGGACCAGTTATGGCTTCTTGGTAGGTTACAGACTCTTCTTGATCCATGAGTAATACATCACCTTGATCATTTATGAAATATCCATATCTTTGTGGTTAGTGATGTATTCTGCTCGACCTACGTTGGTCTTGTTCTACTTGAGCAGGTTGCTCTTCCATAACTACTTGTAATTCCTGCTATAATTCCTCCATAGGTGTCTCAATGCTTTATGATTCTTGAATTTCTTCAAGCTCTACTTTCCTCCCACATATTCCTTTGGTAATAAAGTTCTTTTCCAAGAAAACCACAGTTCGAGCGACAAACACTTTTCCCTCAGAAGGATTGTAGAAGTAATACCCTCTTGTTTCTTTAGGATACCCCACAAATAAGCATTTGCCTGATTTGGGCTCAAGCTTAGTTAAAATTTTTTATTTCACACAAGCTTCACAATCCCAAATCTTCATGTAAGACATATATGGTTTCTTACCACTCCATATCTCATATGGTGTCTTTTCAGCCTTTTGGATGGAACACGGTTAAGTGTGTAAGCTGTTGTCAGTAGTGCATGTCCCTAAAAGGAATTTGGAAAATCGGTGTGACTCATCATGGAATAGACCTTGTCTAACAAGGTTCAGTTTCTTCTCTCAGATACACCATTCATTGTGGTCTTCCAGGAGGAGTGAGTTGGAATAGAATTCCACACTCTTTGAGATGGTCATCAAACTCTAGGCTTAAATATTCACCGCTTCGATCTAATCGAAGAGTTTTAATATTCTTACCTAGTTGGTTTTGTACTTCATTCTTTAACTCCTTAAACTTTTCAAAGGATTCAAATTTGCGTTTCATTAAATACACATAACCATATCTACTGAAATCATCAATAAATGTGATGAAGTATTGAAAATCTCCTCTGGTTGGTATGTTTAGTGTACATATACATCAGTATGTACGAGGGCACAAAAATCATTAGCCCTTTCACCTTTTCCTGTGAATGGGGACTCTGCCATCTTTCCAATTAAACAAGATCTGCATGTATCATATGATTCATAATCAAAAGAGTCTAAGAGTCCATCTTTATGGAGTTTGGACATGTGACTCTCATTTATATGGCCTAAGCAACAATGCCAAAGGTAACTTAGATTTAACTCGTTAGGTTTCATCCTTTTAGTATTAATGTTATAAATTGGCATTTCAAGATAAAGGACATACAATGCATTGTTCATTTGTGCAGTAGCATAGAATATATCATACAAAAAAATGGAGCAATAATTGTTCTTTATTATGAATGAAAAACCAAACTTTTCCATACAAGAAACATAAATAATATTCCTGCTAATTGCAGGTACATAATAACAGTTCTCTAACTGAATTATTAAATCACTAGGTAAAGTCAATACATAAGTTCCTATAGCTAAAGCAGCAACCTTTGGTCCATTGTCAACTCGTAGGTTAATTTCACCTTTTGCCAAATCTCTACTCCTTTTTAGCCTCTGCACATTAGTACAAATGTGAGAACCACATCCAGTATCCAATGCTCATGAGGCAGAAGTAGATAAATTTATTTTTATAACAAAAATACCTGAAGTCGAATTCTCCACTCCATTCTTCTTATCTTCCAGGTACTTCTGGCAGTTTCTTTTCCAGTGTACGGTCTTACCACAATAGAAGCAAGGGCCCTCCTTTTTTATGCCTCTTTTAGGCTTCAAAGCATGAGCAGTAGGTTTTGGTCTAGCAACTTCCTTGCCATTCCCTTTACCATCCTGCTTGGTGGGCCTTTTGTTCTGCTTCTTTCCATTACTGGCCATTAGAATGGACTTTCCTTTTGACTTCAAATTCTGCTCAGCAGTTCTTAACATACTTAACAGCTCTGAAATACTTTTTTCCATATCATTCATGTTGAAATTAAGGAAAAACTCACTGAAGTTCTCTGGAAACGATTGTAGTATCAAATCAATCACAAGTTCCTTTTGAGGGGAAAACCCAATCTTTTAAGGTTCTCCACATAACCAATCATCTTGAGTACATGGGGACCTACCGGAGCTCTCTTAGCTAGCTTGCCTTAAAAAATAGATTTTGAAACTTCAAACCTCTCATGCCTTGCCTGCTCTTGATATAGCATCTTCAGTTGTTTGATCATATCGAACGCTGTCATGTTTTCATGTTGCTTTTACAATTCAAAATTCATGGTAGCCATCATGAGTCAAGCAGTTTCATTGGCATCACCGACATTTCTTCTTATGAGCATCTCCTTCAGCCTTAGGAGCAAAACTAGGAGGCTCATCTTAAGGAACATATGTCTCTATAACATACAACTTTTTATCATGTTTAAGGATAATCCTCAGGTTTCGGTGCCAATCCAAAAAATTTGTCCTAGACAACTTTTTCTTATCAAGGATTGATCGTAAAATGTGTTAGAGGTGTTTGTTGTCATGGTAATCTACATAAAATTATAAGTATCAATTAAAACCAACATATTCAATTAGGCCTTTAATTAAATATGCTCCCACTATTTTACTCAAACCAAATGACCCTCACCATTTGATTTGGAAAATTCCGTTGGAAGATTTTCTAGTGGACCGAAATCCATATTTCACCTTGTTTTAACTCATCGTTAAGTTGATCACATAAAACTCAGTTATTTAGGTAGAAACTCCTTCCAATTGTATCTAATACAATTCTCAAATATTTTCAGTTGGGTGAATAATTCCTTGTTCTAATCCATCATATGGATCATTCCTAACTCTTGCTTCAAAACGTATATAATGTTATTATAATTTGTTTAGTTAAGTTTGACGAATTATTTTAGAAATTGGATATTACATTTATCCCATCACACCTTACAAATATAAAATATACACATTGCGTTAGGAGAAAACTATATTATTCGATACTAGTCTTGATAAGTTCTAAAACTTAAAAAGCATAAACTTAATAATCAATTTTGAGGAAATTTGTAATTAGTTTGATCTCACCGGCTTATTTATCATATAAATTGTCTCTCACATGCATCAATATATAATCACATGCATCAACATACATATAAAATATGAAACAGTTATGGCCCCTAGCGTAATTGTTCTCTCAAGCCAATGAGAGAACCTAAGTTAAACCTAATAACGATCTATGCTTCTCCAAGCTAGACCTCTATGGTTGTCCTCCTTTGATATTGTCTTCTTCTTTTCTTCATTACATTACATTAAATAATACTCGTTTTACATACGAGGGAGTGAGATAAGAAAAGAAGTTATATAAAAAGTTATAGAAAAAGACACGACACGTATGCCATATTTAAAAAAAGAAGACTTAGGCCATAACCGTTACCCACAAGAAAACAATAATAAAAATATATTTATTATTATTGTTATTATTATTATTATTATAAATTTAAATTCTATTAATTAAATAAATTAAATTGAACTTTGGCGATTGATCATGAGTTAATTGGCGTTTCTACTGTCCGATTATTGACGTATACCAAATTATTTTAAAATAAATAATAAACTATTTTTATTATTATTTAATTAAATAATAACATGATACTTTATCATGTTCTTTTGAAAAAAATTCATTCTTCATATACACAGGAACCGTGAATGAGTATTTCGGTATAGGAAACCGATATTTTGTATATACAGTAATACATACTACATATTACATACAAATATTGTTATAATAAATTTTATTATATTTATTGTATGATATAGGCAACATCTCATTACTGTTATCGCAACATGTGTATGTATTTTATAATAACAATAACAACATTTGTTACTAAATTAAAAAATAAAATAAAATACTTATAATAATAACAGTTATTATTATAATATATAATTTTATAAACCTTTAAATAACTCTTGACCGCACAAATCTTGTGCCGTCAAAAACTCTAATACAACTCATTCATACTATCAAAATCATAACGATCTATTATTCAAATTGATTGATCGAAATGTTATTGCTTCACCATACAAATGTCGGATTCCGAAGCAAAAAATATTGACCAATCACATGAAATATAATCATCACAAAAATCGAATCGATGAAATAAAGAGCATATAAAATATACCGTCATTGCATCCAAATTATTCATATCGTATATGAAATTGATCAATCACTTTTGTGTAACTTATGAGTGATCGATGTATCGCTGCTTCAACATACAAAAGTTGGATTGCAAAGCATAGTCAACATCGAATCATCAAAATCATACACAACATGATGCCAAAATTAATTTTTTTTATTATTTAATTTATTATGTGTTTTAATCGAATTAAATCAGAAAGTACAAAAAATAAACATCTACCAGATTCATGGTTTCGTAAGTGGCTCTGATACCACTGAAGGGAAATCGCGATCCAAAATACGGCGGAAATTAAAATTTTCCATTTAGTGATCCTTACAAATGAGCATGATAAGTGATAGAAACGGTTACCTCTTGTAGTGATTAACAATTTTGATGCAGATCTGAATGAATGATCACGAGTGTTGAATGAAGAACAACGCCTCTACTCAATTCGCACGAACAGAGTGCCTTCAATCTCAGTGCTAGCTGCTACGAATGAAGACTTTGAGTGAGAGAGAGAGAAAGAGAGACATACAGTCAGGGTTTCACCAGCTGAATTTCATCAAATCCTAAAACTTTTACACAAGGGTTGTATTTATAAAACCACTTATGTGGGATGCAAGCTAAAAAGCCCAACTTAAGATCACCATATAATATGTAACTTGCCAAAAATGGTGAATGATAAAAAATTGAAAGTAATATATCTTGTTTTCTTTTCTATTTTTTACCATTCACCATTTTTTTTTGCAATTGCTTGCAAATTACAGCATGTTTAGGAATAAATATCTCATATTGTCAACTGAGGATGCAATAAATTATAGAGTGTTTTCTTTGATTGACAAAATAGGAAGGTTATTCAAAAAATACAATAAAAAAACCAACACCATTATATTGGGATGGAATGCAAGAGCAGAAAAAAATATTTTGTTCAAGATAGAAGAACATTGAAAATATTTTATGTCTTGCAATCCATCCTAAAGTATGATGTATCCAAGGTTGGAGCGGTTACATATAAGTTAGGTTTAGGGTAAAATCTGATTTATGATTTCTTTTATAGTGAAATTATGATTATCTAATCCCTCGGTTATTAAAGATAACCGAATGAATACATCATTAATTTAAAATAATAATAATAATAATAATAATAATAATAATAATAATAATAATAACCATTATTATAATCAACATATTTTATTATTTTTATTATATTATAATAACTATAATAATAATAATAATAATAATAATAATAATAATAATAATAATAATAATAATAATAATAATAATAATAATAATAATAATAATAATAATAACTCTTATTATTATATTATACGATGTTTCATATTTCGCTTAAGTACACCGTACCTTACGGTGTTCCATAATTCTCTCAAGTACACCGTACCTTACGGTGTTCCTTATTTATTCTATCTCTCATCAATATGTCCTTATGTGTGTGATCCTATAGGTTCTCATGAGACAGTTATATTAAATCATATATTTAATATAATAAACAATGAGCGGTATCTAGCAGCACATCAGTGCTACCCAAGTCACGAAAATATCACGTTATCTAACAAAACCTTTTGTGATAGTACTTGTATGTATAATTACCCTTTTGCCCTTATGTCTATATTGAACACATGGCATATATTGTGTCATCCTTGTCCAATTCAATATTGCGCCCTTAGACATTTATTCTGCTATGCAGGATGAGTAAATTCCATCTAGGTCACTCATGTCCCTCAGCATGCTTTGTGGAGTACCCATCAACTGTTTTTATGATTATCCAGTTACGGACAATGTTAGATTAGTAATAAAGTACTCGACTCTACATCTAGGTCCATAGCGGTTTTAGGTCGAAGGGTGGTATACACCACTATTACCATGAGAGTAACTTATGACACTTTGCATAACATTCTATGTAGTACTCTCATAGCGAGTCAGTCTAGTATAAATATTAATCATAATATTCATACCTATGTTAAGACTTGATAAATCCTTATCCATGATCCATGAGATGTGATCATCAGTCTATCTACATAATAACGTTAATGCTTTAAGGTTATCCCAGTTCACAGTAAATCTCAACTACAGATAATTTAAGAATAGTGTCCTTATGTTAAATTGATCTCATGATTAAGTCACACTTAATATTTCATTAAACGAACTAGCTATTCTAGAGACTTTATTATTCTGGAAAAATAACCATAATAAAGAAATATCTATTATTAATAATAAGTAATTCGATGCAAATACCAAAAAAATTGGTCTCTAGAGCTTACACCAACAATTTTTCTTATCCAAGTACAGAAAGGAAAGATAAAGCAAAATCTTCCATGAGGGATAAACTCAGCAGGGAATTAGAAAGGATATACACTTTCTGCTTAAGGATGACAACTCTATTGGGAGAGGTGAACAAACATCAATTGGGGATAAACACAACCAAAGTGAGTGAAATAAATAATATCACGAAATGCACATGCATCATGTATGTGATGAACGAATTTATGTCATGTATATGTTTATGCTGACAAAACAGGTGAAAGAGATCAATTGAAGATGAGGTAAACTGAAGATAAAATAAACATCACAACACAACCAGATACTCGGCCAATCTTAACAATAGAAACATCATTTGGGATGAATAAGAAGCCACAGATGGTATACAATCCTACTTCAAGGCTTCAATCTCTCTGGGAGAGGAAGATACTTCACTCAGGGATAACCCAAAATAATCTTCTATCATCAAAAATCCACTGAGGGATAACAATATGAACTTCACTTCAAGGGGGAATAAAGATCCACTAGGGAAGGATCATCCGTAACTGGGGAAACTTGAATCAAGATGGTAGCCGGGATGCCGGGCTTGAGACTTCATAGGAGATAAAATAAATATCCACTTTATTGGGGAACGCTGAATTCAAAGGAAACATATGGGGAAATCCTGTACCAGACACGCCATAACTGCTTGAAGTAGAGACTTACTGGGGATATGTGTATTACAAAAACATCATAGATCTTTACTTTGAAGTCTACCATTCTTAGAATGACCATTTATGTCCTTTTTCGTGTTCATAAATCAAAGTAAAAAACACATACATACTTTAAAAGCAAGAATACAATTTTAACTTTGTTTTAAAATATGCTATCAAAAATAGAAAAAACAATTTGCAAGATAGAAATAAAGATAAGAATTGCAAACAAATGGATAAGGCTCAAATTCCATTAATTGAATGGCAGTTTGCAAATGACGTGACTCCATGGATCATTACGAAATTTGGAAAATGGTAAATAAGGGAAAGGTTACATAAAAAATAATGACCACTACTCTCCCTAATAACTTTGAGTTTCATATGCTCTTGAGTTTCTGATGACTTAACTAAGAAATCCATGCTGATAGAAGTTACCCTCAACAATCCAGTCTGATTTGATGCAGTTACTAGCCATGATACCTAACTTTTTCCTAGATTGCCTTTTCAGGTTTTCAATCTACCGGGATAATATTTTTCTGTTTTGTCTCTAATTTTTGCCTAGACCGTCCTTTCGGGTTTTTAGTCCACCTAGACACTCATTTTTTCCTAAGTTGCTGATCAGTGCATTTTAATGCACCTTTCTCTATGTTTAGACTTAGGCATTTCTACCATTTAGTTTATTTAATTTCCTATTTTATAATGTTTTTACAATTTATTTTATTTTAAGCTTTATTTAATTTTCGTTTGTTATTTTTCAGCATTAATAGCTTTTAGTGAAAAATTCATAACTGGAGCTACAGGAATCGGATTGAGGCATTCTACCAGTCGTTGGAAAGCTAAGAAAGAGATCTACAACTTTCATGTTGCACAAAGGAGCTGATTCGAATTTCTTGAGTCTCGAATAATTCGTTGAAGTTTCTGACTTGTGACAATGTAGTTTTCCTTGCGGGCCTAGTTTAGGTTTCTGGCCCAGTTATTTTCTATTTAAAGTTGTTGTTGTGATGCAAAACAGGGACCTAGTTTATTTTCCGAATTTTTTTCCTTTGTTTTATAGTTTTCATGGAGAACTAATACCTCCGGGCAAATCCTGTTGTGTACGGTTTCAACACTTTGAGGTTATTATTATGTCAATTTACTCTGATTCCTTTCAATCCTTTTCTATGAAGTCATCTGCTTAATTTGATTACAATTGTTTGCTTAATTCAATTGTTGTTCATAGGATAGAATTGGTTAAATTCAATTGTATGCATGTTCCTAAATTTAATTGCGTATTATCGTTTGCTTAATTCGTTAATTCGTCATATTCTTAACCGTTTGCTTAATTCGGTAAACAGGAACATAATTCATTTGATGTTGATAAGCGCTTGTCTGATTAATATCATAATCGAATAGGATTGGTACCGCTTAGGGATTGATGTTATAATAACCGATGATAAGTCGGAACCCGAATCAGTAGGATTAACCGTTTTAGTTTATCTGATAATCACTTTTTTTTAATCACTTTTTTTTTCTTATTTTATAAATCAAAACTTAAAACCCCCATAAACATTTTCTTTAGTTGGTTGAAATAATACAAGAATCCTTGTGAGAACGATATTTCGAGTCATTTGTCGCTATATTACATTTTTATCAAAACTACTCGTTTTTGATCCGCGAGCGACCGCAGATCAGTTGCCCTTTCGAGTTTTCAACTTAACGAGTTGTTCTTTTCATTTTTAGGCATAGTATTTCTTGACTGCCTCAATATTCACAGGACGAGTGATCTCCTCTCCATGCATAGTTGCAAGAATTAATGCACCGCCAGATAAGGCTTTCTTTACAATGTATGGGCCATCATAGCTAAGAGTCCACTTGCCTCTAGAATCAGTGATGAAAGACTGGATTTTCTTGAGCACAAGGTCTCCTTCTCTGAATTCACAAGGTTGAACCTTCTTGTCAAAAGCCTTCTTCATCCTCTGCTAGTACAACTGACCATGGCATAAATCTGTCATTCTCTTTTCTTTGATTAAGTTCAGCTAATCATGTTTGCACTGACACCATTCAGCCTCAGATAACTTAGCCTCCATCAAAACCCTCATAGAAGGAATTTCAACTTCCATGGGGAGTACTGCTTCCATGCCGTACACAAGAGAAAATGGGGTTGCCCCTGTTGATGTGAGAACTGAAGTATGATACCCATGCAAAGCAAACGAGAGCATCTCATGTCAGTCTTTGTAGGTGAAAACCATCTTTTGAATGATCTTTTTAATATTCTTGTTAGAAGCCTCGACATCACCATTCATCTTCGGTCTATACGGGGAAGAGTTATGATGTTCAATCTTGAACTCCTCACACAGCTCTTTCATCATTTTATTGTTCAAGTTTGACCCATTAACAATGATAATTTTACTTGGGACCGCATAGCGGCAGATAAGTTGATTCTTATCAAGGAGAAGAGATGACATTAACAAGAGTTGGCAGTACATAAATCCTGTCAGCATAGATCTGACATTTGTGGCGTCTTTTAGAAAATTTGCAACAATAAGACTCCATTTTCATCCAATAGTAGTCTGCTTTCAAAAGTTTCTTCGCCATCGCATGTCCATTGGCATGAGTGCCAAAGGATCCTTCATGAATCTTAGTCATTAACATGTCTGCCTCTCAATTGTCTACACATCTTAGCAAGACCATGCCAAAGTTTCTCTTATACAACACATCATTGTTCATAAAGAAATTAACAGCCAATATTCTCAATGCCTTCTTGTCTTTGTTCGATGCCCTATGTGGGTACTCATGTCTTTTAAGAAATCATTTAATATAATAGTACCAAGGCTTATCATCACTAACCTCTTCTATTGCAAACACATGTGTGGGTCTGTCGAGACGCATAACATCAATCTTGGGAATATCGTCCCAATGGTTCACCACAATCATAGAATCCAACGTTGCCAGAGCATCCGTTATTCGGTTCTCGTCACAGAGAACATGATGAAACTCAACCTTGTTGAAGAAAGGGAGAAATCTTCATGCCTAATCTTTGTAAGGAATCGAGCCATCTTGGCGAGTTTCCTATTCACCCTTAATTTGGTTGATTACTAAGGCAAAATCTCCATACACATCCAAAATTTTGATTCTCAGGTGGATTGCCTCCTCGAGGCCCATGATGCACGCTTCGTATTCAGCCATGTTGTTTGTATAGGTGAAGGTTAATCTTGCTGTAAACAGGATATGGGATCCATGAGGAGTCACAATAATTTCCCTAGTCCCTTTTCCATAAAAATTGGCAGCTCTATCGAAGATTAAACCCCATCCGGATCCTGGATCATGCCCCTCATCAGGTAACGACTTTTCACAATCTTTCATTTTCAGGTACATCACGTCCTCATCTGGGAAATCAAGCTTGACAGATTGATGATCTTCAACTAAATAATGAGCCAAGTGATCAACTAAGACACTCCCCTTTATGGCCTTCTGAGTGTGGTATTAAATATCGTACTCAGACAATAACATATGCCAACGGGCAATCTTTCCAGTCAAAGTAGGTTTCTCAGAGATATACTTGATCAGGTCCATCTTAGAAATCAACCAAGTAGTGTGGTTCAACATGTACTGACGAAGACGTCTAGCAGTCCAAGCTAAAACACAATAGGTTTTTTCGAGCATAGAGTAACGAGACTCACAGTATGTGAATTTCTTACTCAAGTAGTAAATTGCATGCTCCTTCTTTCCTGTTTCATCTTGTTGACCGAGTGCACAACCCATTGAGTCTTCCAAGATGGTCAAATACATTATTAAGGGTCTTCCTTCAATAGGAGGATTCAAAATTGGAGGCTCAAGGAGATATTCTTTAATACTGTCAAACGCCTTCTAGTAATCTTATGCCCAAACACATCCCTGATCCTTTCTAAGTAGTTTGAAGATTGGCCCACAGGTGGTAGTCATATGTGATATGAATCGTGAGATATAATTCAAGCGTCCAAGAAGCCCTTTGGCTTGTTTCTTAGTTATTGGAGCAGGCATCTCTTGAATAGATTTGACCTTGTCAGGATCAACCTCAATTCTTCTTTGGCTAACAATGAAACCTAAGTTTTTCATGAGCGGACACTATAGGTACACTTGTTTGGGTTCAAACAAAGTTGATACTTCCTCAACCGCTGATAGACCTAAAATATACTGATTATTTGACTCGATTTGCATGTGTTATTTAGGATTTTATTTCCGTTTTCTTGTATTATGTCTCTGTTTTGTTTCTTTTTCAGGTTTTTGTATTTTCAAAGCTAGTCGAGAAGAAATGAAGAAAAACGATTTAAAAGACTAAAATTCTCTGGAATTGTACACATGGCTTCCACCATGGCGGGCGCCATGGGGGATGCCACACATTGGATAGAAGACCAACTGCTGACAACTGCCACGTCTCCCACTCCTTTCCACCCTAGTTCATGTGGCGGGCGCCACCTTTGCTTTCTCGTTTCCCTCCCAAAAGGAGTTGGGGGGCATTCTTGTCCTTACCTGTACTTTCGTACCACTATAAATAGAGGAGTTCTGTCTCATTTATAATCATCCAAGCTTAGTTACAAAACTCAAGCCATAAATTTCACCTATTATAAAGTGATAAACTTCTCACATCGAGGGGTTATCACATTAGTTAATCGAGTCTGTAATCGAGTTTGGAGCACTTGGGTAGAAGTTAATCCTGCCGTCATTTTATTTCTGTCATTTACTTCTAGTTGTATCGAGATTTAAAACCTCCCGTTTGGAGCAGGTTTCTGTTTATTTATCGCCCTTTTTATTTATCCGCTTTTATTTCTCGCACTTTTTATTTATCGCACCCTTTACCTCACTTTATCTATTTTACCCGCACTTTATTTACTTGCATTTATTTACCATGTCCATTTACCTTACCATGTCCGGCTAAATCTTAAAGGCTAGGGTGTAAGGATTATAGTTATAATAGTATTCCATACGGCTGTCGATAGAATTACTTAGGAGTTATTTTGATTTTTAACACTTATTTTCTGCACTTAAACTTTGTTGGGTAAGATTGAAAGTCGTCCAACCTTTAGATAAATTAGGTTAGTTTTAACTGTCCAAATGAAGCGAAAGCGCTTGGTTCAGTTAATTAGGAATTTTTAATGTTTAAGAAAACCGATTTTAGAACTATTTTCTGACGCGTTTATGGATTTAAAGTCCGGTTCGCAAGAACCTCTTTTTGTTAGAAATTCCAGGTTAAAATACTTTTCAAATAAGTTAAGAAACTATATTTCTTAAAAATAGGTTTAATCAACTCTAACGCAATGCGCGCCTTTTTATAAGTGACAATAAGAGGGATCAATTAGGGGATAAACTCAGTTCTGAATACGCGAAAGCGACAGTTCCCGTTAATTAGTTCTTTTCATGAGTAGAAAACATTACCCTATAATGCATTCTATCTATACACATTTGGAATACTACGTAGCCATGTGAGTTGCATCTGAGCCTGTTGTTTTATAATTGAATTTATTTCCTTAGATAAACACCATAACACTAGCGAACGATAGATTGGCGTTTGGTCTCTGTGGGGTCGATAATCTTTTATATTACTCTGGCGCTATTCGTGCACTTGCGAAATAAGCCATCAAGTTCTTGGCGCCTTTGCCGGGGACCAATTACGTCAAAATTTTGTACCCTATTGTTACACCGTCTAGACTAAGGTTTTACCCACCGGTCAATTTGAAGAACTCGCAGCACCGATACTCTTATAGATCCTTTAGAGGAACCTGAACGTTACACTCGCGAACGTATCTTATTTCGTAGAATTAAGAAAGCTATGGACGAAGACCGTAACTAAAGACCCCTTAAGGATTTCCCCCAACCATCTAATGACGACCTAGTTCTAGTATTGTGAACCCCAATATTCCTGCTCACAGTTTCGAGCTAAAACCTTCCCTATTACAATTAGTGCAACAAAACTAGTTTGCGGGACTCACCACCGAGAACCTGAACCAACATTTAAAAACCTTTATTCAGTTAGCTAACACTTTTAAAACCAATGGTGCTACCCCTGAGGCAATTCAGTTAAGATTATTTCCCTTTTCCCTTAGAGACAAAGCCCTTACCTGGTTAGATTCCCTTCCAGCCAATTCTATAACAACTTGGGAAGACCTTAGGAGAGTTTTCCTCGCTAGATATTTCCCCCCGAGCAAAATTGTTGTTCTTAGAAACAAAATAACCAGATTTACCCAAAATCAAGGTGAATCACTCTTCGAGGATTGGGAAAGATATAAAGACCTGTTGAGAATATGTCCACACCATCGCCTAGAATCATGGATAATCATTCATACCTTCTATAATGGACTTCACTATAACACAAAGATGACCATCGACGCCGCTGCAGGTGGCGCTCTAATGAATAAACCTTACCCTGAAGCTTGCACTCTCATCGAGGATATGGCTCAAAACCATTGTCAGTGGGGACTAGAGCGAGCACCGGTGGAAAAGAAGGAAGCCCAAGGAGGAATACATGAGATAAGTTCTATAGACATGATGCAAGCCAAAATGGACGCTTTATCCCTTAAAGTCGAACATATGTATGCAAACCCAGTACTGCAACAGCAGTCTGAACGAAATGTGAATTATGTGGAGCCAATGGCCATCAATCAGCAGAATGTAATATGCTGAACGAAACTCATTCAGGAGAGGTCAACTATACCCAAGGAAACCCATTTTCAAACACTTACAACCCTGGATGGAAGAATCATCCAAAATTTTCTTATAAAAATAATAACCTTATCCAAAACCCTGCACCTCCGAGACCATCTGGTTTTCAAGCTCAAAGACAAAACCCGCCTATGCAAGTTGTGCAACCTAAGCCAAACCTTGAGAAAATCATGGAAAACTTCATTACGGCTCAGACCCAGCAAAACAAAGAATTCCTAAACCAGAACATTCATGTAAATGAATTGATTATCTAGTTAGGAACTAAAGTAGACTAAATAGTCACCCACAATAAGATGCTTGAAACCCAGATCTCTCTAATAGCTTTAAAACAAGCTCCTGAGACCACACTCGGAGGATAATTCCCTGGACAACCTCAACAAAACCCCCGAGGGCAAGCCAATGCAATTACCTTACATAGTGGGACAACTTACGATGAACCGGTCAACCCGACATTGAGCGAACCTAAGACTTCTAAGGAAAGCATGGTACCCACGGACGAAGCAGAACCAGTAGGATCTGAAAACCAGAAAAATCAAGATAAAGAAAAAAAATATAGAAAAAACTAATGAACCACCTCCGCCATACAAACTTCTCATACCCTATCCGCAAAGACTAAAACAAACCAAGATCAATAACCAATATCAGAAATTTATTAAAGTCATAGAGAAACTTCATGTGGAGATCCCTTTCACAGAAGCCATCACCCAGATTCCATCATATGCAAAATTCCTCAAAGACATCCTTACCAATAAACGTAGACTTGACGATCCAAAACCTTTGGAATGCAATTCCATTTCCGAAAATAAACTTGAGAAAGATCCTGGAAATTTCTCCATATCTTGTATTTTGGGGAGTTATGTCATCAACAAAGCTTTTCTAGACATAGGAGCTAGTGTAAGCCTCATGCCTCTGGCAGTTTTTGAAAGGTTAAAACTAGGAGAATTACAACCTACAAAGATGTCTCTTCAGTTAGCCGATAAATCCGTCAAGTATCCGGTTGGCATATTGGAAGACGTCCCCGTTAGGATCGGTCAATTATTCATCCCGAATGATTTCATTTTCATGGACATTAAAGAAGATGATGACATCCCAATCCTCCTAGGTAGGCCATTCTTATCAGCTGCTGGAGCCATAATAGATGTTAAGAGAGGGAAATTGACTTTTGAGGTAGGTGACGAAAAATAGAATTCATTCTATCGAAGTTTCTTATGGCACCAGTATTAGGAGATGCATGTTATGCCATAGACATCATCGATGAATGCATTAGGGAGCTAGAATTAGAAGAAACCATCAAAATGCCTTCAACCCTCATAAAGGAAGATGATGGATTTATGGAACCCTACATTGATGATAACCTGTACGAATGTTTATCCCTTACCCCCGATCCTACACCATGCCCTAAGAAACTAGCTTTAGAACTTAAGGAACTACCTAGGAATCTAAGATACGAGTTCTTGGATGAAGGAATGAACCATCCAGTTATAGTCAGTGCTACCTTAAACCAGGTATACACAGACCAACTCTTGTTTGTCCTGCACAAATATCCCTCAGCCCAGGGTATAACATCTCTGATCTGAAAGGTATAAGTCCATCTGTGTGCATGCACCAGATCTCGCTTGAGGAAGACTCAAAACCTTCTAGAGAACATTAGAGAAGGATAAACCCTATAATGAGTGATGTTGTAAAAAAGGAAGTTCTCAAGTTGCTAGAAGCAAGTATAATTTATCAAATCCCAGATAGTAAGTGGGTGAGCCCTGTACATGTAGTACCTAAAAAGGGAGGCATCACAGTTGTGCAGAACGAGAAAGGAGAACATGTAGCAAAAGGATAGAATGAGGATGGCGTATGTGTATAGATTATAAGAAGTTAAACAAAGCCACTAGAAAAGACCATTTTCTCTTACCATTTATATACCAAATGCTGGAACGTTTGGCCAGACACTCATATTTTTTCTATTTAGATGGGTATTCAGGATTTTTCCAAATCCCGATACACCCAGAGGATCAAGAGATAACTACCTTTACATGCCCTTATGGAACTTTTGCCTACAAACGAATGCCTTTCGGTCTCTGTAATGCACCAGCAACCTTCCAGTGTTGCATGATGGCAATCTTCGCTGATTACCTAGATGGAATTATGGAAGTATTCATGGATGATTTATCGGCATGCGGATTTGATTTTAACAACTGTCTCACTAACCTCGAGAAAATCCTAAAAAGCTGTGTTGATGTCAACCTGGTGTTGAACGGGGAGAATTGTCACTTTATGGTCACCGAAGGTATAGTTTTAGGACATATAGTCTCCGAAGTAGATAGAGCCAAAATAGAAGTGATTGAAAACCTTAAACCCCCTAACACTGTCAGAGAAGTCCGAAGTTTTCTTGGACACGCTGGTTTCTATCGGCGTTTTATTAAAGACTTCTCTAAAATAACTAAACCTTTAATCGGCCTCCTAATGAAAGATGTCGAGTTTAACTTTGACGAAAAATTCCTTGAAGCATTTAACTTTCTAAAACAAGCGTTGATCTCGGCACCCATTATCCAACCTCCAGACTGGGACGAACCTTTCAAAATCATGTGTGACGCTAGCGACTATGCTATATGAGTTGTTCTAGGGAAAAGAAAAGATAAGAGATTATGTGTAATATACTATGCTAGTAGAACCCTAGACGCTGCTCAGATTAACTACACTACCACAGAGAAAGAACTTCTTGTCGTAGTCTTCGCTATGGACAAGTTTCGATCCTATCTGGTAGGAGCCAAGATTATAGTTTATACAGATCATGCTGTCATCCGTTACTTATTAAGCAAGAAGGATGCCAAACCTAGGTTACTTCGTTGGATCCTCCTATTACAAGAGTTTGATCTGGATATTAGAGACAAGAAAGGCACGAAAAATGTAGTTATCGACCACCTTTCTAGGCTTGAGTATTTAAAACCAGACCCACTCCCTATTAACGATGATTTTACCTATGACAGGTTAATCGCTAGGATAGAAGCCATAGAAGAAAACAACCTAGACCCTTCTAAAAACCCTGACAGATCCCTGGTAGTAAGCAGCGTACCTTGGTACGCGGGTTTTGTAAATTACCTAGCCGCCGATATCATACCCCCTGATTTGAATTACCAGCAGAGAAAGAAGTACTTTAACAATGTAAGACACTTCTATTGGGATGAACCGCTCTTTTTTAAAAGAGGCACGAACGGTATTTTCCTTCGTTGCGTCCTAGAAGAAGAAGTAAGAAAGATAATAGAACACTGCCACTCTACACCTTACGGAGGACACTCTAGCGCATCCAAAACTCACGCTAAGATCCTTAGAGCAGACCTGTTTTGGCTGACAATGTGGCGTGATATACACACCTATATAGTTAAATGTGACTGGTGCCAGCGCACTGGAGACATCTCGAGACGTGACGAAATGCCCTTGAGAAATATTCAAGAGGTGGAACTCTTTGATGTTTGGGGCATAGACTTTATGGGACCGTTTCCGTCTACCCTAGGAAATAAATACATCTTAGTTGTAGTGGATTATGTGTCTAAATGGATTGAAGCAATAACATCTCCCACCAATGACACATGTGTAGTCATTAAGCTATTTAAGAATTACATGTTCCCTAGATTTGGAACCCCCCGTCTTGTTATCAGCGATGGTGGATCGCATTTCATATCAAGAATCTTTGAAAATGTTTTAAGTAAATATGGAGTTAAGCATAAGATAGCGACACGTTATCACCCACAAACTAGTGGTTAAGTAGAAGTATCCAATATAGAAATTAAACAAATCTTAGAAAAAACAGTTTCTATATCAAGAAAAGATTGGTCTCAAAGGCTGCAAGATGCGCTATGGGCCTATAGAACCGCCTTCAAAACCCCTATTGGAACAATTCCTTACCAACTAGTCTATGGGAAATCCTGTCATTTACCCTTTGAATTAGAACACAGTGCCTATTGGGCCATAAAAACCCTTAACTTTGTCTATTTGACTGTTGGACAAAACCACGCCCTTGATATACATAAGCTAGAAGAACTCCGCCAATCCGTCTACGAGAACGCCATTATATATAAAGAAAGAACTAAATCCTGGCACAACAAGAAGATCGTAAAGAAATATTTCCATATATGAGACCCTGTTCTCCTGTTCAACTCTAGATTACGACTCTTTCCTGGAAAGCTTCATTCAAGGTGGACAGGTCCCTTTACAGTTACTAAAGTTCTACAATCAGGAGTAATCGAGATCCAGAACCAGTCATGTAGCCCATTCATTGTAAATGGGCAGAGATTAAAATTCTATGAAGGAGGGAACATTCCTGATGATTACTCCAGCCACACCTTGATTGATCCACCACTGCCTACTTTAACCATATAGGTTTTACTCGTCAAGCTAACGACATTAAACAAGCGCTGCCTGGGAGGCAACCCACGGTTTTCTTAGTTTTTATTTACTTTCTATTTTATTTTATTTTATCTTATGATCATGTGTCAACTAAAGGTTTATGAAGCTTGTGCTTTTAGGTCTTGTTCTCTAAGTTTTATTTGCAGGATGCAGCCTCTTGACGACATGCACGTCACCTTTAGGGACGACAACCAAAGGCAGAGCTACTATGTTCTTCAGCAGTGTCCTATGGCACCGACCCGGTATCCGGATCAGGCCTACATGGAAGCTTTAGGGATCGAACCCAACGTACGATTCCTCTGTCATCAGCTTCATTAGGACAAATATGTTGACCAGTTGCACCTGACCTACATGCACCTTACATTGGAGTTTCTCAGTTCGTTCCGCCACGAGCCATAAGCCGATCAAGACGGGCTGGCCTCATTTAGACTTTTCAGAAAAGAGTATGCCTTTACCAATAAGGGATTCGGCGACCTACTTGGATTTCAGACCACACTGTTGCACCCCAAAATTTGCCTAACCTTTTTCTTTACCTAACTTATGTTTCATTGCATTCATTGTAGCATTAGCATATGCATTGCATTGTCATGTGTGCAGGGATTAAGAGGTGTGCTTATCAAGGAAGAGCTACCACCATGTTATAAGGTTGTTAAAGAGTCTTCACTCAAGTATTCAAGAGCTAATATCCTCATCAAAGAAGTCAAAGATCCACAGAGAAGTGGCTAAAGCCAAGTGTGTTCATCTCCTAACTTGATGGTTGTGGGAGATCATCATATGATTTTGAACCCATGGATATGGGTGTCAATCATTGGGAGAGCTCATGAGATGGCTTGAGATCCATTATGGAGCTTGGGTAAGTCATTATGCAAGGTACAAGAAGTTAAAACCAAGATTGGTGTCATTAGGGTTCATCTGGTCAACCCTAAGTCAACAGGTGAATTGAAAGGGGTCGAGACCTAATTTCAAGGCCATGTGATCATGGAATGATGTGTTGAGACACCCAAGGGATAATTCCAAGACCAACTCATCAATAATCAAGAGTGTGATAAGTTCCTAGGCTAGGGTTTCTAAGCTTGACAGTGTAAAATCCCTTGGTTTAGTGCCTAACTTCAAGACCACATAACTCAAGATACAAGTTTCAACTCATCTTGACCACAAAATGAAACTTGTAGAGAATTTTCATACCTTTAATTTGAGTACTAGAAGTCCTTGATAGGATTTATAGAACTCAAGTTATGAAGCAGACAAGTTACAGGTCATTAGATGAATGTGATTTTGGTACTTGAAAGTCAACCAACTTCCATGCCATTTTTGACCTAGAAGGAGACCTCACCTATCCTTGACCCAAACATGAATGTTGTTCCTTATCTTCTTAGCTTTCTAAATAGTACTAGAAGTCCTTTATTGGATTTGTAGAACTCAAGATATGAAGCTTGCTAGGCAAGGGTATTTTGGAAAACTTGAATTATAGGTCATTTTGGATTATAGGTCCATTTCACCACTTTGCATACCTCAAATGCAAATTTATCCAACTTGAAAGTTGCTCAAAATGGGGTTATTTACTCGATCAAACTCCAAGTATTCATTGATATGGATTGTATTGAAGATTGGTTGAAGAAGATTTCATGAAAAGGAACTTTAAAGGCATTTAAAGTGAAAAATTCAAATTAATTCAAAATGGACCATTTCAAGACATATTTGTGCATATTTTTAGTGTATTCAATATTTCAAACACATTGGCATTCATGGATTTGTGAATTGAGCTCAAAAACCACTTCATTTCGCATGTTTCTTAAGCTTGAAGAAACAAAACCAACATCCACCATTGATCAAAAATAAGGAGGCAATCCTATCCCTTCATGTTCCTTACATCACCAGCAAGCAAAATGGATCAATTTGGAAGTGAATTATCTCTGTTTTCGTGCATATGGAAAAGTGAAAAAGTGATGAAAATTGAATTTTGGATTTGGGCCAAACAACCACAATTGGGCTTCAATTCATATCCAAATCAATTCTATATAAGTCCTAGATCAATTCCAGATGAAGATGGATGAGAATTGGCGCCAGAAACGGTTAGAGGCAGTTGGAGAAAAGTGGTTGAAGGGGAAAATCGTATCTGAAGAATTGGCCAATTTCCATCAAAATCAAGAGTTGCAAAAGCTTCAGAAGGTTGCATAGAGTGATTCTGGGCAAGAAGCATCATGATTCAGTGGATTTTGAAGGCTGTGTTGAAGCTTTTTCAGAGGTATGTAACTTTCAAAATTGCTCACGATTTAGGAGGAATTAGGACTTGTTTTGTATGTGGTTAGGTTCTTGAGAACCTCTAGATGAATCTAGGATAGGTTAGGGGCCTGATTGTGAGAATTCTTGATGATGCAGACTTTCTTTATGGCTTCGGGTTAGTTTATTTATTGAGAGAAAATGGAATTGGAAGGTAGAATCATGATCAGCATGGAGACAGAAAGAGATTGATATCAAAATTCTTAGGTTTGATGAAGTTTTTAGGCTTGGCACTGTAGCTCCTCGCCGGAGAAGATGACCAGAGTCTTCTCCGGCCACCACTGTGAATTTTCTCCCCCCAAACCTCAGTTTAAACGCAGGCCTTTAGATCTTGTGACTTTTTGGACCTAGTAGACTCATCCAACGCTTGTGAGTGAGTTTCAGAATGGTTGACTTGAACTTGGTGAGGTGGCGTAGTAATGAACGTAGGATCTGATGACTATTTGATTAGATGGTGAGGATTAAGATGCACCGTGTGCATTTGTTGACTAAAACCCACCAGATCACTAATGAAACGCTGCATTTCACTTAGTGGCCATCAGCGCATGCGTGGTGCCTTGTGCACCCTAGGATCCCCTGACCAGTCTCCTAATCTAGTGGTTGTGGTTTATTCTTTTCTTTTATTTTCTTTATATGATTTTCTTTATATGTTTTATTACATGTTCATTTTTAGTTCACTAAAAATAGTAAAGAATGTCAATAAATTCTGGAAAAAATCGTGAGCATAGTTAGAGATTTCTTCTAATTTTTTGCATTTTTTAATTCCATCTTTGATTAATTTTTCATTTAATTGCATATTTTTCATTTAAATAGCCATTTAAAATATGAAAAATGATATGTTCATCTTGTAGAATTTACATCTTGATAGATATTTGGATTGAGTTCCTGATTTTTTGTGTGCTTATTGATGATGCATTAAGTAGCTTTGTAGTATTTTTGTCATGATTTTTAGGATCTGTTTGATTAGGGTTTAAGTTAGGTCTTTAGAACTCTTCTCATTTGCGTTCCCCTTAGCACACTTTGTGGTTTAGTATTTTGTTCACACCCTTAGGCTTAAAATTTTGACTTGAAATTTTAACCATAGATTCCTAACATCTTGAGGATCCATTAGGAATTTTATTAGGAGTTTAGGACTTGATTTACTATTTTTCCTAGATTTTACATTCTGGCTAGTTTTAAGATGTTCCCAACTTAGCATTTCACCTAGTTTTGCCTTTAAGTAATCTTTTAGCAAACCTTGTGCACCCAATCTCTTCATGAACCCATAGTACACAGGTTGAGACCTTTGTAGAATAATTTTCAAGTCCTTAGAATGTCCATAGCTCCATTTAGGATAGATTCCTTTAGAGCTTAACTTTTAGGGTTCTTTAGAGGCTTTTAGTGGATAATTCATCTCCTCTTTGTGCTTCCCTTTGCCTTGATCAACTCAAGTCATTCCCACTTCTCCTAGTCCTTATCATGAAATCCCTCTTGTGAGAGCCTGGTCTTCCTTAGGAAGTACCCTATGCATTCCATGAAGAGGTTGAGCCATTAAGGACTATTCTTGATCAAGATGAACTTGGTTGAATACCATGGTGGTTTCCTTAGGTTTTCACCATGCTTCCATCATCTCAACCATTCTCTTTGTCCTATTGACATAGGATCCCTCTTGTGAGAGAATGGTCTTCCATAGGAAGTACCCTGTGCATTCCATAAAGAGGTTGAGCCCATGATGGACTCTTGTGTTGGTGCACATTGACCTAACAATTTAGATAAACTCTAGGTTCTTAATCATTCACTTATTTGTCCTATTGACATATGATCCCTCTTGTGAGAGCCTGGTCTTCCATAGGAAGTACCCTGTGCATTCCATAAAGAGGTTGAGCCCATGATGGACTCTTGTGCTGAAGCACATTAACCTAACAGTTTGGATAAACTCTAGGTTCTTAATCATTCACTTATCTGTCCTATTGACATAGGATCCCTCTTGTGAGAGCCTGGTCTTCCTTAGGAAGTACCCTGTGCATTACACAAAGAGGTTGAGCCCATGATGGACTCCTGTGCTGATGCACATTAACTCAAACCTTAGATTGACATCTAGGTTCCATGCCAGTCTTATTTGTCCTATTGACATAGGATCCCTCTTGCGAGAGCCTGGTCTTCCTTAGGAAGTACCCTGTGCATTCCATGAAGAGGTTGAGCCCATGAAGGAATCCTGTGTTGATACACATAAACTCATAACCTTAGATTGACATCTAGGTTCCCCACCACATTCACTTATCTGTGCTATTGACATAGGGTCCCTCTTGTGAGAGCCTGGTCTTCCTTAGGAAGTACCCTGTGCATTCCATGATGAGGTTGAGCCCATGATGGACTCTTGTGTTAAAATACATCCAAACCTGATGTAGCCTTGGGATGATTTCCTTGTTGCTCATCTAGTTTATCTCTTTCCTGATGGATTGGTTCTTACCTGTTTGCTGTGATGCATTAGGATATGCTTGTATGAGTAGACAATCTTGTTAGGTGCATGACTGCATTGATTTCTCTGTCTGCTTGCTGTGATGCATTAGGGTAGATTTGCATGAGTAGATACTCTTGTTTAGGTGCATGATTGCATTGAAAGGTTGAGGTGTCCTCCCTTTGCTTGGATGTTTATCTGCTTTCATACTTGCCCTTGCTTGATTGCATTGAAGGTTGAGGTGATCCTCCCTTGCTTGTGTGTTCTCTTTCTTCTGTGCTTGTCATGTTTGCATTAGAAGTTGAGGCTTCCTCCTTCTGCTTGTGCTGATGCATTGCATATCCATACATGTCCTTATTTCAGTAGCTTGATAGCTTTACTCCTTCAGATTATTGATTTTTGTTGTTGCTGTTGTTTCCCTTTGACATGTTCCCTTAGGGCTCTCACTTCCTTTTATAAGGACAGTGATAATAGACATTAGGATGAATCCATGCATGATAATAGTAGGGTAGATTCCCTTTCAAACTCAATCTTAGGGCCATATTGTATGACAACAGTAAGATGCTTGATTGTTTCCCCTGTAGAGTCCTTTTCTCTTCTCATCTTCAAACCACAGTAAAACACCTAATAAAGGCAAATTTGTATTGTACGTTACGAGCCTTAAGCTATTTAGGAAGTGGTGATTGGGGGGTTTCTCCTCAAATACCTAGAGTGTTTAGCATACGTCCTTAGGACGATATGCGACGCATTCGTTCCTAAGTCATAGTCTCTAGTGCATTATAAATTACAAACATTCATAAAAAAACACTTCTTCTCGTAAAAGAAAAAACAAACATCAAACTTCATTTTGCCCTTTGGGGTCTTAATTCAACGAAAACCTTTTCTGATGAAAAGAGTACTGTTAAGCTTCGGTTCTACCGCAAACAGGCGTTGTCCCTAACTGTTGGAACTGTAGTTTAACCTTACTCGGGTAAAAACCTTTGAACTAACCTGTGTTCCGTTTTATCCTGAACTACGTTCACTCTGATCTCTTATACCTGTTGAGAGTACGTAGGCACAAGACGCGATGTCTTGGCGAGCAACCTTTCCCCCTTCACCCGTAGTTAGCCGAACTACGTTGACTCTGACTTTCCCATTGCACGAGGGAGTACATAGGCCTAGAACTGCGAAGTTCTGTCGAGTCCTTTTTCTTTTTCTTTTCTTTTGAGCCAGCCTTGATAGGTAGATAGTTAAACAATCCTTTTAGATAAACACAACAAGCATGGATCCCGTTGAGTACAACGGACGTGAGGGGTGCTAATACCTTCCCCTTGCGTAACTGACTCCCGAACCCAGAGATTTGGTTGCGATGACCGATCCTATCCTTTTCGTTAGGTTTTTCCTGATTGTTTCCTTTCCCTCTCTTTCGGATAAATAACGATAGGTGGCGACTCTTATGTCTTTGCCGGCACCTTTTTTCGCAGTAGCGACACACACCTGATGTTATACCTGACATGCCGATGGGCTGTTTTATGAGTAGAGACATCGACCAGTTCTGGAGAGATATTATAGGTGGAGGGAGCCTAGATCCATCCACTCAGCTATCCCCGGTCATCCACAACCCACTATGAGGTACTTTCATATGACCCTGGCTCACACCTTTCTTGGAAAAAAGGACTCTGACGTGCATGTTAGTGAGGAAGAAATATTCTTCCTATTCTGCACAAACCGGTTACGCCCAGTGGCATGTGGGAATTTCTTGCTGCATAATCTCGAGGGTACAGCTAGATCCTCTGAAGGGGTTATTCATGTGGGAGGCACCGTCACACATATAGCCACTGCATTAGGACTCATCAGCCAGTTGCTGCATCTGACTCCGTATTGTGGATACACCCTGTTGGACATTGATTTCTGTTTGGACAGAGGACTGATGAGAAGAGCATCTTCTCAGCCTGATTATTTTAGACTTCTGATTGATTACCAGATTGTCCACTATTTTACACTACCTGACCCTGTTGACACGATCCTTCAAATCGGAGTTACGCATTAGAAGGCTATGGAGAGACGATCGATGAGCCACACACATCGCCCTCAGCGGAATACCATCCTTCACCACCATCTCCAAGAACAACCGTGTTCTCTAATAATCATACACTACGAAGGACCGAATTGCACACCCAGATAGTAGAGCTGCGCATAGAGATAGTTCGACCCCAGCAGACAGTGGTCGATCTCACCTTACAGGTTCAGATATCAGACATGACCCACGCAACGGAAGCAGAAACTCTGTATCAGGAGATCTCAGACTTGTACAGAGAGCTCCACGCACTCCGCCATCCAGACCAGATAGACGACCATCCAGCTCCGTGATGACACTATTTCATTACTTTATTATCGTTTGCTTTATTTTCATCTTCATTTACAGACTTATTTGCATTTGCTTACGTTTTTATTTCATGACATTAATTTTAACGTTTATAGTTATACAAGTTTGTGACGATTGTTATTTCCCTATTTATTTTATTTTATTTTATTTTGCACTTAATTATGTTTCCTGATTTTTATATCGAAATAAGGAAAAAGAAAAAAATATAGTGTGTTAAGACAGGTAATTTCTACTGCAAGCACACCCCAAAAATCAAGAAGAAGCACCAAGGCCCAAACAAATCACAAAAATCCGGCCCAACCACCTTCAGCAAGGATGGCGCCCACCATATAGTCCATGGCGCCCACCACGGGGTCTGGACTATATGCGGGGTAGAATTTACAAAACCACCATTTTCACACCCAAAACCTCCAAAACTCCATTTTTGGCTACACGAAAATCTCCCCCAAAGCACCAAAAGTTCCTAATTTCATCATCCATTCACCAACCCATTAACCATTCCAAGTTCCATTTTCACCTTCCCTGGCCAAAATCCATCAAAAACCCATTTCTACAAAACTCAAAAAAATACCCATTTTCACTCATCTTCCATCTCAAGAGTTCATCCATGGAACATGAAGGGTACATCTTGAGTTCCTTGATTTATGTTGTCAGACCCGATATTTCTAGTACCGTCGGCATGGTACATTTTCGAATGTTTAATGTGGAATACGCATTTAGTACCGATGAACTCGCAGAGAGGCTAGGACTGCCTTTTGGTGAAAGTGCTATTTGTGATGCACCTTTGGATTCTAATTGGTCTGTGGAGGCATTTTCCTTCTGGCACATGTTGTCAAATTTTACTATTACATCTTTCGAAGGAATACTTGCCTCCATGATCCATAATCCGGCCATCCGCGTATTTCGTTACATGTTAGCTTGTACTATCTTTGGCCGGGAGAATCCAAACAAGGTGAATGCAAAAGAGTTACTATTTTTACAGGGGTGCCTCACAAATACGAGATTTAATGTGGTCTCATTCATGATTGCCCATATGAATGCCTCAATCAAAGGCACATGGACCATTGCCTTCGGAGGACTTATTACGTCTATTGCAAAGGCTCTGAACCTAGATGTTGAGACAACCACTTTAGCACCTCTTCCTCCTCGCACAATTAATTTGAAATTCTTAAAAGATATGAAACTGTGCAAGGTCAGGAAGGAAGGGGGCTTTGAACTTTTGATCCATGGGAAGGATATCCCATCTATCGTTTTGCCCTGCACTAGACGCACTGATGTGACTATCGCAAGGAACTGGACCTATGATTTAGATGCTCCACCCATTACAGATACAATGCCTCCTAATATTCCTGTTGGTGAAGGCGATGATACTGATGACGAGTATGACCGGCGAGAGCAGTATCCCGATTATCCTATGTCGCCTCACAATGTACCACAGACACACGCTGCACCGTCTTCCTCTTACCACTCTGCAGGTACCGCTCCTGGTTTTTATATATTTGAACAGATGTGGCGAGACCAATTAGCAAGAGAGGAGAGACGCGATAACTTGCTCACCACCATCCAGCATCAATTAACTGAAAATATAAGATTCATGCAAGAGTCTCAGCAGTAGATGAGCCAATCCATGCAAAGCATAATACAATCTCAAGCTGCTATGACCACCAGATTCGACGCGTTCGATGCTTCTCAAACCGATCTTCGTCACAGAAGGTCTCGCTGCCCTAGGCACTTGCCGCACGCTGGCGACAACACCAGCAGCATGCCTTAGGCCCTTCAGGTACCTCGTCCCTTTCTTATTTTGAAACATTGGGGACAATGTTCAATTTAAGTGTGGGAGGAGACTTTCATTTATTTTCTCGCTTTTTCTTGCATTTTCATTTCTTTTATCGCTTTCTAGTTTATTTCCCTCCTTATTTTATTTTCGTTTTTTAGAACACACATGTGCTTAACGAGTCATTCAGCAGTATACCCTTATTCCATCATTACTTAGCCCCACAAAAAAATTTTTTTTTGACAAAAGTGTACTATCCTGAAAATTTTCTCAAGCTTTGAGGAAAGTTTGAGTTAGGATGCGGATGATTTGGAAAAATCCTTTTTGAAACACCGGTACCATTATAACACCTTAGGCTTCGCGAATGTAGAAATCAACCCCGATACCTTATGTACCATGGCCTTAATAAAAATGTTCATAGTAAGTCCTTAGTAGTTTATCTTAAGCAGTCAACTCCGGCCAAAGCGTGATCTAAGTGAAGGACCAATGAATATAAGTGAATGATCTGCATGTTCAAAAATAATAATTACAACTCGGGTATAGGTAACTCTCACAAGGTCATTTAACCCAAAAAGTAGTAAAAAAATTCGAAAAAAATATATAAAAGCAAAACAAATTAAAAATCTTCCCATTGATAGTTGGTTCAAAGGTGTCTGGTGCTGAACACGGTAGGGCGGGTTACAATCTGATCCCTCACAACTACAATATGGTCAATAAAAGGGGTTACACCAATTTTTGTACCAGAGCCCCATGCTTAAGATCAGAATCACTAATCGATCACTTCACCATGAGCACATATGGATAACGGGCTTAATGTGATTACGCTTGAATGAAAAGGATCCAAAAGGAGATTTAAAAGTAGGCCTAGGTACGGTAGGGTAGTACAGATTGATTATTGTAAGAACGAAGCCTATATCCGTATTTATGGAGAAGTGTCATTCTGATACCCGTGGTTCACTGAGTTAAAACCTATCACTTCATCTCATCTTGAACTTAGAAGCCCTTTTTCCCCAGATCATTTATGGATATCACCCTTTTCTGTCGTGATGTTTTGCTTGAGGACAAGCAAAGGTTTTAGTGTGGGAGAATTTGATAGACCTAAAATATACTGATTATTTGACTCGATTTGCATGTGTTATTTAGGATTTTATTTTTGTTTTCTTGTATTATGCCTTTGTTTTCTTTCTTTTTCAGGCTTTTATATTTTCAAAGCTACTCGAGAAGAAATGAAGAAAAACAAGCTAAAAGACCAACATTCTCTGGAATTGTACACATGGCTTCCACCATGGCGGGCGCCATGGGGGATGCCATACATTGGATAGAAGACCAACTGCTAACAACTACCACGTCTCCCACTCCTTTTCACCCTAGTTCATGTGGCGGGCACCACCTTTGCTTTCTCGTTTCCCTCCCAAAAGGAGTTGGGGGGGCATTCTTGTCCTTACCTGTACTTTCCTACCACTATAAATAGAGGAGTTCTGTCTCATTTCTAATCATCCAAGCTTAGTTACAGAACTCAAGCCATAAATTTCACCTATTGTAAAGTGATAAACTTCTCACATCGAGGGTTTATCACATTGTCTAATCGAGTCTGTAATCGGGTTTGGAGCACTTGGGTAGAAGTTAATCCTGCCGCCATTTTATTTCTGTCATTTACTTCCAGTTGTATCAAGATTTAAAGTCTCCCGTTTGGAGCTGGTTTCTGTTTATTTATCGCCCTTTTTATTTATCCGTTTTTATTTCTCGCACTGTTTATTTATCGCACTGTTTATTTATCGCACCCTTTATCGCACTTTATCTATTTTACCCGCACTTTATTTACTTGCATTTATTTACCATGTCCATTTACCTTACCATGTCCGGCTAAATCTTAAAGGCTAGGATGCAAGGATTATAGTTATAATAGTATTCCATATGGCTGTCAATAGAATTACTTAGGGGTTATTTTGACTTTTAACACTTATTTTCTACACTTAAAAACTGTTGGGAAAGATCGAAAGTCGTCCAACCTTTAGATAAATTAGGTTAGTTTTAACTGCCCAAAGGAAGCGAAAGCGCTTGGTTCAGTTAATTAGGAGTTTTTAATGCTTAAGAAAACCGATTTTAGAACTGTTTTCGGACGCGTTTATGGATTTAAAGTCCGGTTCGCAAGAACCTCTTTTTTGTTATAAATTTCAGGTTAAAATACTTTTCAACTAAGTTAAGAAACTATATTTCTTAAAAATAGGTTTAATCAACTCTAACGTAATGCGCGCCTTTTTATAAGTGACAATAAGAGGGATCGATTAGGGGATAAACTCGGTTTTGAATACGCAAAAGCGACAATTCTCGTTAAATTAGTTTTTTTCATGAGTAGAAAACATTACCCTATAAGGCATTCTATCTATACACATTTGGAATACTACGTAGCTATGTAAATTGCATCTGAGCCTGTTGTTTTATAATTGAATTTATTTCCGCACTTTACTTTTATTTCGCACAACAAACCCCTTTATTGACTTGCCTTAGATAAACACTGTAACACTAGCGAATGATAGATTGACGTTTGATCTCTGTGGGATTGATAATCTTTTATATTACTCTGACGTTATTCGTGCACTTGCGAAATAAGCCATCAACCGCTGAAACAACTTCAACAAATATTCCACATGGTTTTCTTCAGTCTTAGACTTAGCAATCATGTCGTCCACGTAAACTTCTATTTCTTTGTGCATCATATAATGGAATAGAATAGTCATAGCCCTTTGATAGGTTGCGCCGACATTTTTTAGACCAAAAGGCATTACTCTGTAGCAGAACGTGCCCTAAGGTATGATAAACAAAGTTTTCTCCATGTCTTCAAACGCCATTCTGATTTGGTTATAACTTGAAAAACCATCCATGAAAGAGAATACCTTGAATTTAGCAATGTTATTTACCAACATATCAATATGTGGCAAAGGGAAATGATCTTTCAGACTGGCCTTGTTCAAATCCCTGTAATCAAAGCACATACAAACTTTTCCATTCTTCTTTGGCACGGGCACAATATTAGCTAACCACTAAGGATACTTAGATGTGACGAGAAACCATGCATAAATCTGTTTATGCACCTCTTCTTTGATCTTGAGGGCCATGTATGGACGAGTTCTTCTAAGCTTCTGTTTAACCGGCGGACACTCTAGCTTCAAAGGCAATCAGTGCTCTATAATTTTTGTGTCTTACCCTGTCATATCCTTGTATGACCAAGCAAACACATAAAGCTACTCTTTAAGTAGCTCAATCATTCTTTCTTTCACGGCGGGAACAAACAGTGCCCCAAGCTTCACTTATTTTCGGCCTTCCTTTGTACCTAAGTTGATTACCTCTACTGACTCTTTGTGAGGCTGAATGGCTTTTTCCTCATGCTTAAATAATCTAGAGATCTCATCAGGAATCTCTTCTTCATCTTCCTCTTCTACCTCAAACATAGGAAACTCAAAATCGGGAGATGGCATTGGGTCATTGTTTTAAATGGTTTGTTCGTGCATTAATCTGCACATGTGATTTATGCTTTATTTTAGATTAATGAAAGGTGAATGTGTACAAATATGAAAGTGATTATATGACATATTTTGGGTTTTTTAGATTACCATTTTCCCAAAGCAAAAAGTAAAAAAAAACAATAATATGGAATACAAAATGTCAATTTTATTGATGATAACAATTCTTGAAACAAAGCCCTAACATAAAACAAACTTTTGCCTTGGGCAGAGCAAAAGGAAATTATTTAAATGAATCCCACACAACTACACCTTCTCCTTGTGCAGAGCGAAGGGAAACAATAAAACAACAACAAAGAAAATTACTTAGATAAATAGACAATAATGGGGACATCAACAACAATCCAATTGTGGCACATCGCTCCATGCACTATGAAGTCTGGAAAATCCTTTTCAGGATCATCTTCAACAACAATATCTACTTCTGGCAGAGTTGGATTGATGAACCCTACACTATGAAACACCTTTGTGGTGGGATGAATAATCTTATCCTTTGCAGCATCCTTGGAAGAATCAGCGGAGAAGCCAAGACCTTCTCAGAATTTGTTCTCTGGTAAGTCCAATACTTACCCCCATCCTTTGGCAGAGCCATTTTCCACTACTCATTGTGCATCCTTTAAGGACGAAAAGGACACCCCACTCTTCTTGGCACTACCACTAGCAATAGAAAGAGCTTGGAATTGGGTTCCAATGTCTTCATCAGCATCTATGTATGAGAAAGAGGAGAGATGGCATACAACCAAGGCTTTCTCTCTGTATATTGTCACCAACTTCTGTTCCCTGACAAACTTTAGATTTTGATGGAGCATTGATGTGACCGCTCCAGCCTCATGAATCCATGTCCGACCTAGCAAACATCTATAAGCTGCACAGTTATCCATCACTTGGAAAGTATTTGAAAATTATGGGGTTCAATGGTCATAGGCAGATCCACCTCACTAATAACAACCTTTCTTGACCCACCAAAAGCTTTGGCAATCACTCCACTTGGCCTCATAGGAACTCCTTGATACGAAAATCGGGATAGAGTGGTCTTGGGCATAACATTTAATGAGGATTGAGTGTCAACCAACACACTAGATAATGCATCATTCATATAATTCATCGAGATGTGGAGCGCAAAGTTGTGATTCCTCCCCTCCTCTGAGAGCTCCTCTTCATAGAATCCCAAATTGTTGCATGCCGTTATGTTGCCTATGATTCTGCCAAATTGGTCAATAGTCACATCATAGTCAACATAAGCTTGCTCAAGAACCTTTTGCAGAGCCTCTCCGTGTTCTTCAAAACTCATCAATAAGGCTAACACATAGATTTTGGATGGTGTTTGCAACAACTTTTCAACGATCTTATAATCACTTTTCTTAATAAGTTATAGAACTTCATCAGAATTAGAGTTGAGACCAGTCCCACCAGACTGCCCCACAATGACATTTGATCCATTACTCATAGAAGGAACTTCAATCCTCTTTGGAGGTTGTGTAGCAAACACGCATCCATTTCTAGTAACTCTACTGACATCTACAATATTAACAACTTAAAGCAAAACAGACAATGATACTTATTTCCCATCTTCCAACATGGTAGCATTGTACTTGTAAGGAACTGCCCTATTTGAGTCAAAGGGAGTTGGGCCTGGTGTACAAATTATCAATGGGGTTACGGAAGATCTTCTGCTATCGTTTGTGACCTCCACACACTCAACCTCTTTGAACTATGGTACTATAACAAATTTTTTCTCATCATTATCATTATCGAGGTTCCTGTCGTAAGTAAATGTGATAGCTCTTCTATCTAATAAATCTTGGATGTCACAATGCACAATAGGGCATCCTCGTGGGTTTACAAAACAAATCCTATAGACAGTATGGTTGTGGTTCTCATGATCAAAGAAAGCCATTCTAGTCAAACCAACATGCATTTTGACTAATGACTCCCTGACAAATCTGATCTCAAATACTACATACTTCCCTGGGCAGCCATGTACCATGTTCACATGAGGATAATTTGAAGGGAATATCTATTTTTGTAACACTTGATGATTCCTCTATCCATTAGATATTATAGGCTATTTATCACAACTCGACACCCTCGAGGTCTTCTAGAAAAAATTACTCAAGTGGCATAATTGTGCAGTGGCAAAACATTGCGTCTGACAAATCCCTCGTGTATTCGCACCAAACTATCATTCAAATATAGTACATCATAGATTCTGAAATCTCCGGGGCATCCATACATATATTTACAGTGGCTCCCCATGTTGCGGTAACAGATTAACTTGAACATTTGGGTTAGTGTCCTTGATGGAAAAAATCCTACACTTAATTAATCTTTGTATATCTGCTTTCAGACCATAGTAGTTCTCAATGTCGTGGCCTGGGGCTCCTTGATGATACAGACAGAACTGGTATGCTTTGTACCAGAAAGGGAGAAATTTGGGAACAACTAGCAGAGACTTTGTCTTAATATGGATTTTCTGTAATAAGTATGGGAACATTTTTGCATAATTCATTAGAATCGGATCAAAATTGGGTTTCCATTGCACACGATTCTGATTTTTATACTGATGAAGAGCCTGTTGAAAAGGCTGTTGACATTGTTATGAATGTTGTTTTTTTTAATATTGTTGATGTTGATGGATGAGTTATTGAACCTATTGAGTGAATTATGGTTCATGACACGATTGGGAAAGCTGAGGCTGGTAAGCAGGGGCTACTATTGCTGCATTAATGATGGGAGATACATTTGCGACTTGCTGCTGTTATTGGTACCTTCTTCTTATTTTGCTATGTTGAACTGCAATGACATCACATTCCTTCTCTTTAGCAAATTTGCTTCCATGCTCCTTTAAACTGATAGAATCACCTTTCTCTTTGGCCAATCTTCGTTCTCGAACCCCCACTTCTAGTCGCATTCCCATGTTCACCATTTTAGTGAAATCACTAGATGCACTAGCAATCATCCTTTCATAATAAAACTAACTCAAAGTCTTCAAGAAAATCTTGGCCATTTCCTTCTCTTCCAATGGAGGACAGATCTGGGCAGCCACTCTGCGCCATAGTTGTGCATTCTCTTTAAAAATCTCCATGTCCTTCTGAGACATTACTCTGAGATGGTCCCGATCTGGCGCCATATCTACATTGTATTTATACTGTCTGATAAGTGCTTCACCAAGTTCATTGAAAGTACGGATCTTCGCACTATCTAAACCCATGTACCATTTAAGAGTGGCACCGGTTAGGCTGTCTTGAAAGTAGTGGATTAACAACTGATAATTGTTTGTTTGAGTAGACATCTTTCGAGCATACATTACCAAGTGACTCTGAAGACAAGAATTTCCCTTGTATTTCTCGAAATCTGATACTTTTAACTTGTGTATAATTTTGACGTTGGGAACTAAACAAAGATCTAAATCATCTTTCCAAACAAGTGTTTCCTTCAGAGGGCCTTAATTTCCTTTTGCATCTCCAAAAGTTGATCTTAAAACTCATCTAACCTTTCATCCACCCAACACTTTCACTTGGGGCAATGTGGAACACAGGCTCTTCAATGTAAGGAGTAGTATGCATCATAGAAGGTGGTATAGACATCAAATCAGTAACAACTAGAGCTTCGGGAACTTGTGGACGATACAGAGCTGGCATGTAATTAGGAGGCACGCCCCGAGGAAAAATGAGAGGCATCAGATACTGAGAATCACTGTCTGGCGCCACAAAAATGGGCGTGGAGATGATCTCAGAGATCACAACCCTTTGATCAGCTTCTTGAGAATTAGGAGATTGATTCTGAGCATCCGCCATTGCTTCAATAATATTAGTCAATCTCTCCAAGCTATCTTTCAAGATGGAAACCTCTTCCCTGAGTTCACAGGATGATCCATTCATCTCTAACGACCGACTCAAGTGTTGTACGAATGATATAACTTGACTATTGGAGAAAAGAGACAGGAGTAAGTGTTGCACCCCAAATTTTTACCCCTTAAATTTTCATCATCATTTTAGGGTCATATTCATTTGATTATCTAACCTTAACATATTTCAAGTTTGTCTTTGTTAAGATACAGGTGAATTAGGGTTCCGTATAGCCAAGAATCGAGGTTTCGATGGTTAATCATTCAATGTATTGGATTGATTCTCCATGAAATAAGTCTCCACATCATCAAATATACTCCATTGGGTCAATTATGAATCCAATTTAAGGTTGTCACCCAAGGATCAAGAACAGTGCAGTTCAGGATACCCGATTAGGCTTTTCGATCAGGAAAAGTCAACTGTAGTTTGACTTTTGATTTAAATGGTGTTCCAATGGTGGGATCATGGTCCATAAAGCTCATATGTATTATTAAAGTCCACTCAAGAAATTTCAAGGTCTCGAAAGACCCGGAACATCAACAGTCGACTCGGTAGTCATCGATCGTTCGGTTGACCGAAAAGTCAACTCTTTAATCATGAGGAAATTGACCTCAAAGTATGAATCAAAAATGTTCCTAGTAACATATTACACCTTTCCATGAAGTTTCATGACCATGGGATCAAGGATTGAGGAGTAATCGAAGAATCGGGAAATTAGGGTTTTGAAAGGGGGAAGACCATAACTCCCTAACCACACATCCATTTGAGTTGGTTCAAAGCTCATTGGAAAGCTTTTGACAATTCGTACAAAAGTCCCAAAGTTGTGCATGAGCAGAAAATGCATATATTTTGAGTTATGACCAAATTCATTGCAAGAGGGAAAAATAACTTAGAAAAATTCTAAGTTATTGGCCTTTTTAGGCATGTTTTTTAGCAACTTTGAGTGATTTTTTGACCTAGTTCCATTGGGAATCTGAAGATCATGAAAACGTGAAAGTTGTAGAGCTATATGAGGGATTTCTAAAATGTACTAGAACTCCTCCATAGCCCTTATGAGTTGAGAGTTATGGATCCAACAAGATGAGGTTTCAACACTTGAGTCCAACATTTTCACTTTTTCACAAACTCACCTTTTGATCACTTGAGCTATTCTCAGCCCTTGTGTCATGTTTGTATCTGATATTTAGAGAGTATGATGATTGAAAATGCAGAAGAGGTGATGGATTTGAAAGGTATGGCAAGTTGCAAGGAAGGTTGCAATATTATATTCAAAGAAATCAATGAGGAAAGAGAAACTTTCCATGAAATCTGCAGCAGCTGCTTCCCTACCCTCTATGCTCCCTTCAATCACTTCATGTCCCTCATTTCACTTAAGTTTTTCCTGAATTGAACCAAGGGAATGATGTGCTGAGCTGCCGTACAATCTTGAATGAGATTTCATTTTCAAAACTCCCCCCAAAAGTGCCAAAGTACCAATCTGCCCCAAGCCTTGCCTTTCCTATAAATGGAGGTTTCCTCTATGTTGATAGGGACACCAGAGCACTCTAAAACCCAAGAGAATACCTTTTCTCTCATCCTATCTTGCATTTTCTTACAAGTGAAGAAAACCATCCCAAAATACCTCAAAAATCTGCCTTGAGAAAAACAGCTTCCAAAACCATTTTCACCCACTCAAAATCACCACAAACCATCCATACAATCCACAAATGATGTGTGGGAGGTGTTCAAACTCTTAAACTAGTCAAAACCCTCATTTTCCCAAAAGTCAACTTTCAACCAAGGAAAGGTTGACTTCACACACAAAATCTGCCAAATCACATACCAGGCCTGTTTTGAACATTGTAAACCTCCAAACACCTTAGGTTTATGATGTACCAACTGTCCATAACTTAAAATACCATCATCATCACTTGTTTTCAGTTCTGGTCCAAGATTCACTTGTTTACTTCAAGTGCAAGAAAAGTTGTCATCTTCATCAAGGCATTGGATTGGATCTTATTTGGAGGCTTCAAGGTTTTCCCTTCTATATTAGCTTGCTTGGAGGTATAAAAGAGGTTAGTAGTCATTATCCTAGGTTTTAAATGTCATGAACATGTTTAATTTACTTTGCTTGGAATGTGTTTAAAGGCAAAAACAGTCCATGTGTGAATCTGCCATGTTTGGTCTTGTTACTCATCAATATGTTTAATATTCTCCATGTTATCATACATTTTTGTGATGCTATGTGCTTGTTCTTAGTGACTCTCCTAAACATTGTCTTATGTCATGTATGAACATATGAGGTTTGCTTGCACTTGCTTTGAAAGTTTGATGATGTTTGGGATTTGGTTCAGTTTGTGAATATTGTTGGTTTGTTTCTGTTGTAACAGCAGTTTTGAACCATGAATCTTGTTTATTGGCATTTTGATTAGAAGTCATTACATGTTTAGCTTGTGATATTTTGACTTGGTATTAGTTGAAACTATATCATGTTCTGCTACCATTCTTGCATTTTCAAACTCATGTGCATTTTTCAAACCATAGGGCATTTTCAATGCTAGTACACTTTTGAATCATTTTTGTGCTTGAACTTAGTCTTTAACATGTTTTGAATATGCTTGTAAGTTGTACAGTTCTGTTGGACTTGGTAAAGGTTATTGGGATGACTCATGGGACTGTTGAGGCTTGTTGATGACCAATACCTTGTTTTGCTGTCAAAATTTGTGTGAGGTTTGACTTGGCCATTACCATGTGCATTTGATGTTAGACTGCCATTAGGGAAATGGGTGTATGTCATTAATTTTGTAAAATCATTGATATAAACTGTTGAAATGTATGGTGCCTTGAGGATTGATGTTGTGACTTTAACTCTTGATCAAATGTTGTCCAAGACTGTTTTGAAACTATCAACATGAGAAATATAAGAATGATTGTTTTTTTTTTGGGAAGTATTGACTCATGCCAAGACTTGCTAGTGTACAACATATTTTGAGTAGGATGTGCAAGTACAGTTAAAACTTATGGTGCATTGTTGAGTAGTTTCTCAGTCATGGTTCAATGTGTTTTTTGAGATGATCAACATTGGTTTACATAACTGCCAGATTGTTCTTCATGCTATTTGTTTGTTCAATTTAGGAATTGTCATTAGGTTGAGTTGTTTTGGTTAAACATTGCTATGTTCTTAAAACTCCCAATCTTGGTAGTGAAACTGTTCTGATTTAATATGCTCATGTTGTATCATTTATCTTGCCATTAAGTGATGTTGTGTCTTATCATTTACTCTAGTAAGAGTATGGGTGTCATTTCTATGTGTAATGTTTGTGTTGGTTTATGAGGGTTGTTTAACCTCTTGTCATATAAGGATCAATTGGCTTGTAATTTGTTATGTGATTGAAGTGTAGGGTCAACTGTTGGAGGTTGCCAACATAATCATGTTAGAGTTGATAGTAGTACTGCTAAGGGCTGTCCATAATTCATGAACAGTTATTATTTTACTGCCATAGTATCTCACTTCTAACCATGTCATTTTTGCCCTTCTTGCTGTTTGTAAACAAAATACTTTGTTTGATTAGTGTTGTCTTTAAAGCCTTGTTTAAGGCTGTTGCCAGATTATTATGTAAAAACTGTCAAGTCTCTTTTTGGCATGTCTTGAGTCTGTTAACTTTCTTGTTTGGTGCCTCTCATTTGTGAACCTCAACTTAGTGCATACTTGATTTTGTCTAGCATTTAGTGATGTGCATAGGACTGTCTTTAGAATTTATGCATAAGGTTGTTTTTCTTAGAGTTTGTGTTGAGATCTGATTAGTGCAGTTGGCATGCTGCAAATAAGGAGAGCTTATGAATATCTTAGGCTTGTTGAGTTTTGTTGATAGTTTGTTTTAGGTAGACTGTTTGAGCCTAGAGTGTTAAGTTTCAATAGGTTATTTACTGGTGTACCCTGATGTGGGAAAGACTGTTATAGGTCTGTTTTGAATTCTTAGAGTTTCATACTTCATTGACATTTTATTTTGATGTTGTGCCTGCTGTCCACAGTGTCGCTACTGCGAAAATCGGCGTCGGCTGACAGAAGAGTCGCCACCGTGCGTTATTTATCCCAACGGAGGGAAAGGAAACGCTCGAAGTAAACCTCGCAAAAAACGGGGAAAGGTATGGTCATCGCAACCAAAACTTGGGTTCGGGAGTCGGTTACGCAAAGGGAAGGTATTAGCACCCCTCACGTCCGTCGTACTCGACGGGATCCACGCTTGCTTGGGTTGTCTAAAGGATGCAAAACAATCTATCTACGGCTGCTAAATCTAAACAGAAGGGAATTGACTCGATAGAGCGTCGCACTCTACGCCTACGTATTCTCAAGAGAGAAAGTCAGAGTCAACGTAGTTCGGGACTACAGGGAAAATGGCTCGCCAAGACCTCGCGTCTTGTGCCTACGTACTTCCACACTGCATGGAAGATCAGAGCTTTACGTAGTTCAGGCTAACTACGGCTAAACAGGGTATTCTCACACAGCAGTGAGAAAAACAACTGGTTTCAAAGGTACGGGAACCTATGGGCAAAACTACGGCTTGGTCTCAAATGCACTCGGGCAAGAGAGAAAAAAGGGTGACAATTAGTCGTCAGCGGGAAAATCTCGATCGCACAGCAGCGAGAGAACAAAGGTCAGTTGTTAGTGTGCTCGCTAGGATATCGCATCCTATGCCTACATATTCTCGTCTGAAACGAGAAATCAGAGCAACTGTAGTTCGGCTACCTTCGGGACCACAGCTCAAATCTCGTTTTATTAACATTCTGAAAAATGGTTACAATGGTCGAATACTGCAAATAAACTCCTAGGAAATACTATCCTATCCTATCCATCTATAATGGAAAAAATCAAATGGAAAATAGTCCCCTAACAAGTGGACTTCTAAAACTACCTCTAAAAGGGAAATAAAAGAATTCCTATGAAAAAGATCTATAAAAAATATTGAATCTGCAAAGTAATATTTTTTATTATTTTTCTTACTATTTTTCTTCTATTCTTTTTTCATGTATTTTTTTCTATATATTTTTTCATACTATTTTTCAATATTTCTTTATTTTTTCAAATACTTTTTCTATATTTTCTATTTTTCTTTATTATTTTTCTCAAAATATTTTTTCATATTCTTCTTTTTTCTTTTTCTATTTTTCTCTTCTTATTTTTTCATATTCTTCTTTTTTCTTTTTCTATTTTTCTCTATATTTTTTCTTTCTAAAAACTAAACAATGAAAAATAAAGAAAAGAGAAACAGGGGGGTACACTGGTACATGGGGGAGTACAAGTAAGAGAAAATAAAACATAACAAAATTGGGCCCAGCCCAGCAGCTGTTGCTGCAAAAAAAAACGGAGGGGAGGTGCTGAGTGAACTGGGGGGTGATCCAGCAAAGATTTCGTTGGGCCTGGAGCCCACTTCACCACAGAATACACAGAGGGGGGGTGCGAAAGGAAATTGGAGGGTGTTGGATCCAAAAAATGCAGTTGGGCCCCAAGTGTGTAGGCCCACGATCCTTCCTCTCCTTCCTTCTCTCATTCTGAACCCTAATCTTCCCTAACCCTTCTCCGCTGTTCTCCTCCATCTTCCCTCTCTCGTTCGTTCAATCTCCCCTAACACCCTCAGCTCCCTCAATCTCTCAGATTCTCTTGCTCACAAACCATTTGATCCATTGTAATGCTTAACCGGAAATAAGAAAAGACGGTGACGACGACGATCCATGGAGTCGTTGTGGATTTCTCATCCACATTCGGTGAAGATCTCAGACGTTCTTGAGGAATTTCTGGAGATTTGAACCTTTTCTGGAAAAGCAAGTTGAAGGTTGACGAAGACGGCATGAACACGGTGGAGACTCCTCGAAGAAATCTGGGCAATGTTGAAGGTGGAGGATCTATGAAGACCTACTGAGAATCTTGGAGCGATCTTGACAAAACTTGATCTGGAAATGGATGAGTGTTCTTCTGGAGATGGAGATCTGAAGACGAAGTTTGTTGAAGTTTCTTGAAAATCCTCTTTCTGGAAATCTGACGATGATAATCGCGATGAACAACATGGGGATGAAGATTCATAGAGTTATTGATGTTCTTCTGGAGATATGAAAAGGATGGATCTGGAGATGATGATTAAGATTGAAGGTAATGATGAGAGGTCGCTGATGATTATCTGGAAAATGAAGGATTCTCGCGTGTTCTTGTTGAAATCATTTTCTGGGAAAACGTAGGAAGAACCATGAACATGAAGAGGAGAACGATGAAGCTCCTGGGGGATCTTGATGGACTTGGTGATTGTTGATGAATTTCTGAGAAGTTCGTCATCAGTTCTGGCGATTTTCTGATGGTTGATGATTTTCTGGGATTTGGATGATGATGAATGCTGACGTTTCTGGTGATTATAATGAACAAGGTTGGATTCTGGGAAATGACGAACCATATGAAGATGATGAAGATCGCTGATGAAAATTGTGATGCTGATGATTATTTCTTCCGGCGAGATTGATGAAGATCGTGGAATGTTGAATGAAGATTGTTGTAGTTTTCTGGAAACGGTTGAAGAATCTGATGAATGTGGATGATGATCGGAGTTGAAGGTTGATCGGAGGTTGATCAGAGGTTGGATCGGAGGTTGGATCAGAGGTGAAGGTTGAATTTCTGGAAAAAACGGTCTCCGACGGGTTGTTGCGGCGGCCGGAGTAGGTTAGGGTGGCGGTTGCATGGCCGCCGGCCATGCAACTGGTGGAGTCCGGTGAGGTTCTGTGGTGGAGACGCGTGGCACCGGTAGTGGGAAGAGGGCTTGCATGTACGCCACATTTTGTTGGCGTGGCAGAGAGAGAGATGAACGGAGGATGATGTGGCGTGAGGTGAAGAAATAACGTGGGGTCCTCCTTGGTGCAACACGTGGATCAGAAGATTTATATAGGCTAGCAATTTTTGGACTATTCTGGAAGATTCTGGACACTGGACCTGCGAATGGGCCTTGGATGAATTGAGGCCCAACGAAAATGATCACAAAAAACTTCAAAAAACTGAATTAGCATGATTAATGAAAAAAGATTAACACTTATTAGTAATTCTGACCTAAAATGCTTGAACCTAATTAATCAAAGATTAAACCTAACTCTAAAACAATTAACTAAATGAACTCAATTAACTCTAATTAAAAGATTAAATCCTAATTAAATCTAAAAGATTAAAAATCTAATTACCTCTATTAACATTCTATTTAATTTCTATTCTATAAAATCCTACTCCATTTATTTAAAAAAAACTATTATTAATAAAAAAAAAATCTATATATCTAAAAGGAAATCTACATTATCCTATTAAAGAAATGATAAAATCTATTTAAATTCTATAAAAGAAAATTCATTATTAATAAAAGAAAAATCTATTTATTCTATTAAAAAAAATAGTAAAAATCTATTTAATATCTAATATTCTAAAAAGAATTACACTTATTAAAAATATTAAAAAAACCTATTAATATTCTATATTATCCTAAAATGATAAAAAAAAACTATTTAAACCCTAATAATAGCCAATAAAATCCAGAAAAATCACAATAATTCCCGAAGGAACAAAAATAGCACCGAACGACAAATAAAACCACGAGAGCGCATCAAAATAGCCGGTAAAAATCCATAGACACCGAAACGTCCCCAAAAATACGATTCTACCTATCTAAACTGATTAAAAACACCTGAAACGCAAGACGAGGGCTGTGATCCCGATAGAATCAAAACGAATGAAAAATGCACTGTATGCGACATGCAGATGCGAATGCGGTCATGCATCGAAACATCGAGCCAGATACGGGACCCGGTTGGTCAAATTTTAGGGTGCAACACACAGTTTTGTTAGGATCATTAATTTGGTTTCTCATCAAATTTACATTATAATCCTTTTAGAACTTATTTAGAATTAGCATTTGTCTTGGTTGGGGTAGGTAGATGGTAAGCTTTTGATTTGTGTGAATGTAAAGCCAATTATGTTCAGGTTTGATGCATTGTTATGATGTCAATCCATTGGTTTAGGTTTGGATTAATCCTTGTTGCCTTTTTGAGTTTTAAACTTATGCAGCTTGTGTATGAGTTTCTTAACTCATTGCAACTGATTCGTAAATTGGTTTGGTTTCTTTGCCTCAATATTGTTTGGACATATGAATCCATTTCTACAGCATGTCACTAGCTTACCATTTGGTGATTATGTTCTGGATCTTGGCTTTGACTTAATAGCACTCTAAGCTTTCAAATTCTCAAATTAACAGTAGATCAAGAAGTTTGTTAGAATTTGGATTCAACTTTGTGTGTATGACCCTTGACAGGTTGATTTTTGTTTGGCTTGATATTTTGATCATTTTGTTTTAACTATGTTCATTGATGCAACTCACATACCATTTCTTTACTCTGCTATATTATGAACGAATTTCCTGTTGGAACTCAGTTCATATCATGATTTGAATTTGTTTAGGCCCTTACTTATCCATCTGCATATGTTTTAGTCATTGAATACCAAAATGCATCTCAAACTTTTGCAGTTGCTATCATTTTTTTAGTTAGGGGCACAATTTGAGAAAACTAAACGCACCACCCTTTTCCTTGTCAAAAATCACACAAGTTAGACTTTGAGTTTGTTAAATTTGATGATGTTTTGACCAATTTTGGATGTTCACGTTTTTGCCATAGTTGTCTTAATGCATCTTGCGTGTGCCATCGTATTTTCCATTTTGAGTTTTATTTTTAAAAACGGGTTGACACCATCCTCTTACTCGTGAAAATCCAATAATGTTTGACTTTTATTTCCTGAAATTTTGTTATGTCTTGAGGAAGTTTGGATTTGAATCGTTTTGGAATTTCCACTTGAGTTGCCTTGAAGGAGTTGCCCAGAATTTTTGCTTTGTTAAGTACATATTTAATTGGGGTGGCATAATACACAGATGTATCACCATCCCAGTGGTTATGCCTGCACCTCAATTTTCTAGCCGTCCTGAGTTCGATCCCTAGTGGAACAACTCTTTTGTTTATTTTCAGATTTTCCTCATATCTTCACATTTTACTCATCTTATCCATAAACTTACACGTGCGCGCCTTAGCTGGCTTGGTGAGATTCTAAGTTGGCAATCCAAAGGTGGTGGATTCAACACCCACCAAGCGCATCTCTTATTTTAATGACTTAAATGTTTGATTTTTTCTTCAAAATTCAAAATAACATAACTTCACCATTTTTTTATCATTTGTGAATGATTCTTTTTGCATTGGTATTGTATTTTTGCATAGTTTCACATGGTATTTTAATATCCTAACAATTTTCATTTTTGAAAACGCTTTGCATTAAAGATTGTCATGTTTCTTTGTTAGGGTTTTTACCCTCCTTTGTATTTCAAATTTGTTGATTCTTAAGTTTGTTGTTGTGCTTGATGTGAGCTTTGTTTTGTCAACTCATTTGTGCATTTAATTATAATTACTACGGCTTGTAAGCATTGTGTTTGTTCCATTTCATTTTTAAATCCCCATGAAGTTTTTAAACTTCTCCTTTACATTTGTTGTGACATTTGTATAGGCATGATGCCTGTAAGTATACATGTCATCTTGTAAGCCCTATTAAACCTTATCTTTGTTAAGATGCATCTTTGTTAAGACCCCCTTCCATCTTTATTAAGGTGTACCCCATTCTTCGTTAAGATATGCTTTGGTTTTCACCTTTCATTAAGTCTCGAAAGAACTTTCCCCTTCTAGATATTATAATATCTTGATACTTGTTTTGGTTGTGACCATCTATCTTGATTATAATCCTTGCTTGATATTGTAATATGCTTGCATGTTCTTGGTTGTGACCTTCTATCGTGATTGAAATCATTGCCTGATATTGTAATATCTTAAATGTTTGCTTTAGTTGTAACCATTCATCCTTATTGAAATACTTGCTTATTGTAATATGCTTGCTTTTGGTTGTAACCATATCCCTTATATTCATCATGTGTGAATGATTATGCTTTGTTAAGTTTATCTCCCCAAAGTGATGGAACTCTTTAGTTCTCATCCCAGTTGCCTCCTTTTTTCCCTTCCAAAGGAAAGTCTCTCTATTGACCCTTGGGTCATAGATAGCTCATAAACTCATAGGTCTGGATAGAACCTTCCCCTTTTTTTGGTCTGGAAAGAACCAATAGGATATAACCTCATAGGTCTGGATAAAACCTTCTCCCCCTTTTGGTCTGGATAGAACCAATAGGATATAAACTCATAGGTCTGGATAGAACCTTCCCCCCCTTTTGGTCTGGAAAGAACCAATAGGATATAACCTCATAGGTCTGGATAGAACCTTCTCCCCCTTTTGGTCTGGATAGAATCAATAGGATTTAAACCCATAGGTTTGGATAGAACCTTCTCCCTCTTTTGGTTTGGAAAGAACCAATTGATCCTTATTCTGTAGTTCACGCCCGAACTACGACCGCTCTAATTTCTCATTGGATAATGGGAATACATTGGCACAAGATGCGATATCTTGACGAGCAACCTTCCCCCTTTTCCCCCTCTTTGGTCTGGATAGAACCAGTTGGTCTTACAACATAGAGTTAGGTAGAGTTTTGTTAACTCTATGTAAGGATCATGGAAATGATTACTTACTCCCCTTTCTTGAGTGTACAATTTAGATCTAGAGAGTTTTTCTAAACTCTATGCAAGCATGGATATGTTTGTCCCCCTTTGAACCTTGATCATAATCAAGTGTTCTTCATCCCTAGTGAGGTGAACTACGATTGCTCTGATTCTATCCTAGTAAGGATACGTAGGCAGAGGACGCGATGTCTTTGCGAGCAAACTTAGAAACTATCCTTAGGTCTTAACCTACACCTTTTACCCAATATCAATCCATAGCAAACATTTAGCAAGTATTAGCATACAAACAAACAAAAGGTTCCTGTAGAGTACTACAGATGTTTAGGATGTGAAATACCTACCCTAAGCATAACCAACCCGCGATCCCCGAATCTCTTAGCGTTGTTGTTACATCGCGCAAAATATTCTTTCTTTCTTTAGACCTTTCCTTTGGATAAATTAATGTCCGGTTGTGAATTGAAGAATTAAAGATTCAAGTTAATCAATAGCTTGGTATCACGATTCTCACCGCAACAGTAAGCACCTGGAATGCAAGAAAATGCAATGCTAAATGATACATGTTATGAAAATGCAAATAGACTTCAAGGAACTTAATAGTCATGTTGCAAAAATCATAAAATGGATAGCACTTTTGAATAACTGGAAAATCTCATTTCATTAAAAAAACTTTGAAGGGTTACAAGTGGAATACAACTTTCAAAAGTCCTAACAAAGCAGAAAGTACAAGCAATGAAACTAGAATCCCTAAGTAACCCCATGAGGAGATCCAATCCTTCCTTGTAGCTTTCTAGTGAGCTTCTTGATTTCTTTCTTCATCTGAGCCTTCTCAAGTACGAGCTTGTTGACGACCAACTTCTGAGAAACTGAAGACGAAGGAGTGTATGGACTCTGCTAAGCAATAGGAGCTGACTAAGTGCCAGAGGAAAACAAATCCTCTTGCACCTTCACCCTTCTGTTTCATGAGTTTATGGAGTTCTACATTCTCATTGATGCCAACCTAGTACTTGTTCTTTCAAGCATTCCTATCTTGTTGCACCTTCATCAAAGCAATCTCAAGCTTCTCTACATCACTCATGAAGATCAAGGTAGGCTCTCTAGCAGCTATATGTAGAGGTTTCTAACGAGGATAAGGCATCTTCATCTTGATGGCCCTATCTTTCACCCATTGGAGATAAGGCTCCAAAGAGACACAATCTGGCTTCCGAAACACTTTTATTCCTTTTCTATGGACGTGACACCAAGCATGCATGATCTTCTCTTTAAGCACTTTGTTGTCTTCACCCTCTTTGAAGAAGAGAACCTCCAAATGGATATTATTTGGTTTGTCCTTCATGGGATAACCAAGCTGACGACGAGTTAGAACATGCTTGTAGCTAATGCCTCCTTTTGTACTAAGAAGAGGTACATTAGAAAACTTACCACAACTGTCAATATTTATCACCCTCATCATAAGCATGATTATACAACTCAATATTAGAATGAGTGAGAGACATAAACTTTTGTGACCATAACAAACCATCTTTAAGATTCTAAAAGGCAGCAAATCGAGGCAAGTGAGATATAAACCACTAGTATAGCAATGACACACAACACATAATCACTCCATCGCTATAAGAGTTCCTGAGATGGACTGAATGGTAAGCATCTGCAAGCAAGATGGGAATTGGATTTCTAATCAAGAAGATCTTGATGGCATTAATGTCAACAAATTTGTCAACATTAGGGAAGAGGAACAATCCATATATAAGCAAGGCAAGAAGAGCATTAAAGGTTATCGCAACTGCAAAAAATAACCGACAAAAAAACAGAGTCGCCACCGAATGTTATTGATCCCGATGGGGGAAAGGAAACGATCAAAGAGACCTAAAAAGAGATAAGACATGGTTTCGCAACCAAATCCTGGGTTCGGGAGTCGATTATGCGAGAGGAAAGTGTTAGCACCCCTCGCTCCCGTTGTACTCAACGAGATCCACTCTTGTTGTTCTAATCAAAGGGTGTATTTATCTAAAGCCTATTTGTTAACGGAAACGGAAAGGGAAAAGGAAAAAAAACGAAAAGGAGACTCGATAGGACTTCTCCATCCTATGCCTACGTATTCTCTCGTGCAATGGGAAAGTCAGACTCAATGTAGTTCGGAGGACTACAGGTGAAGGGGAAGGTCGCTCGCCAAGACTTCACCGTCTTGTGCCCACGTATCCTTATTCAGACAAGAATGAATAAATCAGAGCGTTCGTAGTTCGGCCTAAAAGTTACTAAGTGTTTTTTTATGAGCGATGCTAAGTTCGCATTCCAGAAATTAGAGTCGATACCTGTTTGTGGTAGAACGGAAATAACATGCTCTTTCTGAAAAAAGGTTTGACAGATAATCCCGAAGGATAAAATGATTTGCAGTTTGTTCAACAGTTTTAATAGAAGTGAATTGAATTTTTTTGAGATTCATATTGCACTAAAGTCTATGACATAGGATCGAATGCTTTGTAAGATCGACCCAAGACGGGATGTATATAAAACACTCTAAACAAGGTAAGGAGAGACTCCCGCTTATCATTTCCCATATACTTAAGGCTCATGGTGTATAATGTTCATCATATTTATTAAGTGTTTTGATTTTGTTTTGAGAAAGAAGAGAGAGACTCAAAAGGGCAAAGAGAAAATATAAGGGAGACTCACCTAGATGTTGTCATGTAATATGGCCCTATAGTTGAGGATAAGAAGGGGAGATCTACCCGATGTTATTATACAAGAGATGGTCATAAGTTTGAGGTTAAAAGGGACTATCCTAATGTTATCATGCAAAGGATTGTGATCCTAATGTCTACCCTACTCCAAACTTAATCAGAAATTAAGTTGGAATAGGAGCTCTAAGGGAGCATGTGATCAAGCAAAAGTAAACATTAAAACAACTTCATATCAAATAACAAATATGAATCCAAAACTCAAAAAGAGAAGAGAATAGATGAAGAGGAGAAAGATGTTAAAGCAACACAATGTAAGAAGAAACAAACATCAAGGTTAAAGTCAAAGTATGCTTATCATATGAATCAAAACATCAAAGATAAACAAAGCACACAATTAACATACACATTCTCAATCATCATAAAACATTCTTAAAGTGCTCACACATTCAAGCCCACATAGGTAAGCAAAAGCAATCAAGGAAATGCACAAGCAAACATGCCTTATAATCATAATCAAGCACCAATGATCAACTTACAAAGACAACATGAGTCAAATAAGATAAGAACCAAGCAAGTTTAAAACTCACATAACATCATGTACAACTCAATTCAAAGATGAAAAAATAAGCACAACATCATCCAACATGAACCGCAACAAAGACCATCCATATGTAAATCATTATCTCATGAAAAACAAGTCACAAATGATTCAAGTAAAAAAGTTAGGGCATGGTATCAAGATGAGACAGTAGCATGAACATGAACATCAATTCAAACATCAACTCAAGGATGGAAAGAAGAATTATCAAAGATAAAGTTCATAACATGCATCAAAACTAGCTAAGCATACATCATTATCATCTTCAAAAGAAAACAAGTATTCAAGCAAGGTGTAAAGACCAAAGGATCAAGTAATGAAAATCAAAGCATGAGGGTCAGAAGCATATTCAAATAATTAAATTCAAAACCAAATCCAAAATATCACGCAAGATCAATCAATACCATATCTAAAGGGTGCACAAACAATCATGTATTCATCATCCAAGATAACTCTAAAAAAGAAGTAAGCATTCATGAGAAGCAAAAGTGACAAGTTATTAGGCAATCAAGCATTAAAACATTTCAAGGCAGTAGGTATTCACATCATATAAGTATCTCAAACCTCACTCAAACATATGTGAACAAAATGGTTCAAAATTAGGTCAAGCATCATGCATACTCAATTCAAAACAAAGTCACATTTAGGCATCAACCAAAAATAAATAAATGACATAATAAAATCAAATAAGAGGCTATAACATATGTTATATCTATTAAGAATAAATGAGAAAAATATCTCAAGGAGAAATCCACAAATGCACCATCAAATCAAACCAAAGGTTCAAGACATTCCACTAATCGAGCATGCATTGAGGATCAATTAAAATCAATCAAGAACTCATCATCAAAGCATCATAGCATCCTCCAAATATTCATTAATCATGTTTCAAAATATGCTAGAAAAATTGGATCAAGAAGGCCTCCACAAAGCACCAAATGATTAAACCCTAATTCAAGGGCAAAGTTGTCAAACCACTTCACAAATTAAATTAAAATAAAACAGTAAAAATAATGGAAAAATAAAGTAAAAAATTTGAAAAATAACTTGATACATTAAAATATCATAAATGTGTTTTTACCAATTTTAAAATGGAAGAAAGAATTTAAAATGAAATGACATAGAAAATGCATCAAAAATAACAAAATAAAATAAAAGGAGCAAATGAGGGGTGCATAATTGAAATTCAGAATGAACTGAAATTAGTTGTAACGTGCTTGGGCTTAAAAAAAGGAGGGTGTGAATATCAGAAATGTCCAAGTCCAGTCCAAACAACTCAGAATCAAAAAGAAAAAAGGACACGCGTGCAACATATTAATCCAAGTCAGATCCCAATCAGCGCCAACTCACGCACACGTCACAAGTCAACAATTCAAAAGAGGGAGACACATCAAATGCCAGAGCCGTAGCTTCAGTGGTCTTCTCCGGCATGACTCACCGGAGCACCCTGTAAATCTTGCCAAATCACACAAAACTTGACACTATCTTGAAGGAAATTTCAAGAGGAAAACAAATCCATCAATATTTTTCATTGACAATCACTCTAACATCAAGAAAATTAAACACAAAATTTTGATGCACATTCTGAAACTCAAGTAAATCAACACAACAAGCGTATAAAAATTGTCTACACCAGTGTAGGGCTTCAAAAACATCATCAATGAACTCAAAGCATGTTTATCATGGAAAAAAAAACAAGTTGAGGAAGCTTACTCAATAGAGAAGGTCCATTGCCTCTTCAACACTTTCAAGAGCTTCATAAATCTCTTCTAAGTTCTTCAATAACCTTTAGAGAGTATGGATCAAGCAATGAAATTGAGAGATTCTTCTGGAATTTTGAAATTCGAAGCTGAGAATTTGGAGAAGAAGAGAGCTTTTTTTTAGATCTGTAACTTGCCAAATGAGGTGGAGTGGCTCATTTTAGGGTTTTGAGATGTTTATATAGTGGTTTGGAATGGGATTCAGCATGAAAAAGTTTGTTACAAGTTTTATTTTGAAAATTTAAAAAATGAGGAGTGGAGAGAATGTGCACGAGTTCCCTTGCATGAGGTGGGGTATTTGTGGTTTTCCTAAATAAAATGAGTGAGAAAAAATGAGGTAGAACGTGATGGAAATGAGGTACAGATTGTGGTCCCAATTTTCTAAAGTTTGGCAAAAATGGAAATAAGGTGCATGAGGAACCATGTGCATGCTTGGGTCATTTGAGGTAATATTTTGTTTGATGTATGCACATGGAAGAGATGGTGGAAAGATGCTGCAAGAATAAGTTCAAAATATACCAAGAAAAAGCGCATGATAATGCACAACCACCATGTTCATGCATGGTACTTGATTAAAACTTGAAGAATTCTACACCAATTGATTCTTTCTTGTGCTCAAGACAAATAGGAAGATCAATCAACAAACTCTATGTTGAAAACATCTTGAAATAATGCTTGTAACCATGTGGAAAAATGACCTAAAATTGTGCACAAAATCTTCCTAAGAACTTGAAAATATTTCTAAGTTATAAAGTGGTTTTGACATCCATGCACCACCAACTTTACAACATCATAACTTGGGGAGTTTTCATCCAATGGAAGAGTTATTTACATCAAAAGAAAGATTAAAAGAAGATAAAAAAAATTTCATGATGCAAATATTTAGAAATGAAGTTTGGATCATGATGGAAATTTCCCTTTAAGTTGGCCTCAAAATCTGCTTAAAAACTTGCTAAGTTTGGCAACTTTGTGACACCAACTTTGGAATACCATAACTTGAGCTCTAAGGATCCAAATGATGAGTTCTTGGCATCATTGGAAATTTTGGTAGATTCTTAACAACTTTGATGTTGTATAAAATTTGAATTGAAGCTTTCATCACTATGAAAAATGGACTTGAAAGCATGCTCCTCATGTTGAATTTCTATACTTAGAAAAATTTTGTATAGAAACTTGAATTTCACTTTTTTCCCAACTTTACCTCTCCATAACTCTTAATCTACAAATCTTTTGGACTTTATTTCTTCTATAAACTTGTAGTTCATGATGTCCTCTTCAATCTGATTACAATTTTTGCTCATCTGGATCAAGGATGAGGAAGTTATGAATCTTGCAAGATGGCTAGAATTTCTGATTCTCTATACTTAGTGAAATTTCACTAAAACCCTAACTGTGTCAATCCTCCTAATTTTATGATTCTTCTTGATTCTCCTTGATAAAACCTCATAATAACACTTAAGATGATTTGAAATGCCCATGGTTGACCAAAAACTCGAGAGTTTGACTTTGTGAGGCCACAGTTGACTTTCTTGATCAGATGAAACCATAACCCTCTTTCCATTGACTGAGGCTTGTGCAATGACTTGTGATGAACCGTGATACATGTAGGGACCCCTTGAGATGTATATTGAGCCATAGAACCTTGTCTTGCTTAAAAAGATATCCACACGCGCCCTTTGATCAAAACCCTAATTCATGAACAAAAGATAGGAGAGTGTGATCAATGCTTGAAAACCCTAACCCAGATGATTGTGTGAGGTGGTTGAGAATGCCTTGGTGAGTAAAAGGAATTTGAAGCTCAATAATGACATGAGGTTGAGATTATCTTCTTACTTCTTGCTTTGAGAATCATCTCCTCCTCTTGAGAAAGATCAAAAACCCTTGATCCCATGCCTTAAGAATAATGTAATGCAAAGATGAGGACGCAAATGAAATGAAGCATAAGCCAAAAAGGTTACAGAAAAGGAGAGAAAATTTTGGGGGTGTTACAAAGGTATCCATACTCTTTCATGTCAGCAAAATAATGAGCTTTATCTATCAGGAATTTGGCAGGAAAACTAAGAATTCCTCCCTTAGTAATCATGTGGGCTTTGATCCACGACATCCTCAAGTGAGTGGATTTTGAAATGTCTTAAGGATTAGGGATTTCCTCCAAACCATAAAATGGATCTTAATTAGATATAGGTAATCCAAGCAAGCAAGAATACTCTTCCAATGTAGGCATGAGTTGATAATCTGGAAATGTGAAGCAATGATATACTAGATCATAGAACTGTACCAAATTAGCAAGAATCACATCCACCATGTTGAGCTTCAAGAGAGATAAAAGTATTACATACTTATCTTTGAAAGCCACCAGATTAATAACTAAACCTCATAACTTCCTCATATCCTCCAATTTAGGACTCTTGAAAGTGTATTTTTGTTTTCTTCTTCTTCCCAAATCCATGGTAGAACTTATGATGTTTGCAAAAATAACCCTAAGTTCCTTGAAGACTTGGTTAGAAAAATGTTGCTTATGAATGCATGAAAGTATGAATGCACAAACATAAACAAGAATGCAAACACATAAGGGGTTCAAGGGTTCGGTGTCACGAGCATGGAGCGATGGTCCTAACCATCCCAAAAGGTGTGTACTATGGTTTTATATACCTGCAAGACAAGGTTCTACCAAGTTCCCAGAGTCATTGATCTATCTTTCAGATATTACTAGCACACCAATTACTCGGGAATTAATAATATTCTCAAGAGAATCTCGTCTAAGTGTAGTATCGCGTATTAACTATTTTAGGTTTACACATTCATAGCCACCACACTACGTCCTAAAAGGCCAAGTGGGGTAAAGAGATACTAAGATCCTCAACTTCTCGGGCTCCTAGATTGAAAGTAGAAAATATTCTCACGATTGACCGTTTAGCAAATACCACCCTCAAGAGGGCCTCCACTAAGCGGGGGATCTCAAGTCAACTTATTCGGGATTAATCCCTAAAAGCCAACTTGACTATACTACCCTTCCTAACTTATTTGTTTTCTCAAGTCAGGGTTAACACTTATCTCACCATAATTGGATCATCCAAAGAACCCAAACGCATAGCAAACAAATATATACAAATAACAAAAATCAACAAGATAGGTTTAACCCTCTTAGGGGAAATGTCCCTAGTGAAGTCGTCATTTCTGTCGCAGTGAGAATCAGAGACCATAGCTATTGAGTTAGCTAGGGTCGCGAATCATAAGATATCGCCATCGGTATTTAATTTATCCAAGGGAAGGGGTAAAGAAAGAATAACACATAAATATGAAATGAAAAAAATAATGCAATAAAGAGATCTAAGGTTCAGGGGTTGGTTATACTAAGGGAATATATTAGCATCCTAAGTATCTATAGTATCCTATAGAAACCTCTTAAAATATTTTTGTTAAGTTTAAAGTTGTTTTCTATTTGGGATTGGTTGATGAGATGAGATGAGAAATGTTTTCTATTGTTTTTGTGTTTGGCAAGACACAAAGTCTTGTGCCTACGTACCAATAAAGGATCAAAACCTATGCAAAATGACATAAAGTCAACAAATGAGTCCCTTCTTTGGATTTAGGCAACATGTATATAAGTGTACACAAAAATTCAACAAAGAAGTTAAACATGAGGAACATGATATAAGTGAGGTTAACATGGATAAACAAACATGTACAAAGTTTACAAATAAAATATTTGATCAAGGCATTCTTGGTTATAAGCTAACATTCTCAAAATGAACAAAACATGGATACACTATTCATCAAGACATGTTTCAATAAAATGACATTAAAGACATGGTTCAGGTGAGGGAAAAACCAATCATGGTTGTTAAGAAAACATGGTACATTATTTACAACATGTATACATAAAACAATGTTAACACCAAAGTAAGAAGTCGAGGCATGGTTTAGAATCAAAGATTTAGATCGAGGATGCAATTTAAACAAAACCTAAACACATGGACAACTTTGAAGCAAGTAAGAATAAGTATCAATCACTTTAAAGTATTCAAGACAAGACAAAAATGGCATTAAGGACAAGAAAATCATCATGGTCATAACACATTGTCAATATATGAACAAGGAGCACAACCATGAATCATCAAAGATCAAATAAAACCCTAGGTGCTATGCATACATGTACAATTATATTTAATAATCAATTTGAAAATACTAAACATGGGAATTAAATAAAAAAATAAAACGGGTGACATTTTTTAGGTATTAAAATAAGAGAATAAAATAAGAAAAAGAAAATAGATATTTTTTGTGATTTTGAAATTTTGATTAAATAAATAAAAGAAATAATTAAAATATGATTATCATTTAATTCTTAATGTAAAATAAAATATTTTTAGTATTTTTGGGTATTTTGGAATGCAAAAGGAAATAATAAAATTAATATAAAATAAATAAAAAAAGAAAATAAATAAAATAATAATATTAATAGAAACAATAAGAGAAAAAGAAAAGGGAGATTAAAAAAGAAGTGGGGGCGGCCAGGATTGAATGCATGCCCTCAAGGTGATAAAACAAAACATAACCACTATGTCAGACCGTTTGGCCTTGACATTATTTCGCTCCTACAAAATAATATATACTAAAAAGATTTAAAATAAAAAAAACACGTGCGAACATATTTATCTTCAACCTTGGAACATCAGAATTTTGAAATTGGGATTTTCTTATTTTAGAACTAAATTAAGCAAGTGAATATACCATCTTCATCAGAATTTCCCAAGGAACTCATAAATGCATTCAAAACTCATTTATTTTTCCTCTAACTCAAGAATTACAGCATGAACCATATAAACCTAATTTTTAAAACAAAAATTAAATTCCAAATATGTACAATCAATGGATACAATCATGACAAACAAAATGGTAACTTATATGAATGTAAATAATGCTTGGATCATGGAGTTTGAAAAATTGAAAAGCTTACCTATTGGAGAATGTCCAATGTGTAACACCCCCTTTCTATGCCCCCAAATAATACAATTAACCATTTAGGCATAAATTTAAAATTTCATCAGAGTACATTTGCAACATGGCATAAAAGAGAAATATCACATTATCATAAAAATTCCAACCCATACAACACCTGCTCAACAGATATGCAACAACGGAATAACACCCACAAGAAATATTTAGAACAAAGGCGGAAATATCCAAATATTTCATAATTCACCCAACATGAATTCACATATACAGTTATCATTCATCATGTTTTACAAAACATATCAACAGCAGAAACATACTCAGATGTATCACAAAAGAATCAAAATAAATCCTATTCTACCCGGTGCTACATATCAGAGTCGACCGACCAGAAAAAGGAAGAAGCCACGCTTCACAAAAATACTTCCAGCGATCTAATCTGCAATGCCTCGTAGGGTATTAAAAGAAACCACAGAAGGGTAAGAAACGATATCATAACAACAATGCATAAAAACATATATATACATAATACCAATATACGTCTTTCGCATTCTCACCGCAACTCACCTCGTCATACCATACATCGCAATGTATTCACATTATCTATTTACAAATAAAACATCATACATATACAATATGCGTCAACAATGTTTATATCGGTTCATAAACACACAAAACATACATATTCATATATTCACACATACATGTGTCTTCAAGCATACTAATCATGCCAATCATCAACAATTCATATAAACATTTACAATTATGTTCATTCACCATACACCATGCAGGATGTCAACATGCAACTCATAGAGACCGACACACGACTCTATGCAGATGCAAATGCGGTACCGACTCATTTCAGCAGGTTCAATTGAAGAACCAAATAACCATCGCTCACACCCCACATGGGCACACGAGGTTCTGCAGATTCTACGCGGAATCAAGATAACCATCGTAATATACGAGGTTCTGCAAATCCACTGAGGGATCAATAATTAACCATCGCTCACACCCCACAAGGGCACACGAGGTTCTGCAGATTCACCGAGGAATCAATAATTAACCATCGCTCACACCCCACAAGGGCACACGAGGTTCTGCAGATTCACCGAGGAATCAATTGACACAAGAATGCATACCATGATGCTTCACATGCAACATGACTCATGACACTCTTGAAAATGCACACATGTTTACAAACATACTCATGCATTCTACATATTCATCGCATATATTCATACAACATCATAGATTTTTAATCAGGCTAAACAATGCACATAATTGCCCAAGCGGCCACAATTCATAATCTAGGATTCACGCCATACGGCTACCCACAGCACAACACAACCCAGCATATAACTACTAAATCAAAGAAGGGTCAATCGCAACCGAAACCCCAAGCCACGACAGCACCCCGCAACAGGGAAAATCCATCATGCTACGTTCGCTACACGCTCGCCTAGCGAGCTGCTAGCGAGCGTTCGCTACCTCCTCGCCTAGCGAACTCCTAGCGAGTGCAAACAGAACCTCCAACATTGCTCGCTACCCCGTTCGCCACAGCGAACCCCCAGCGAGCTCTTCGCTACTCCCTTCGCTACTAGTGAAAGACCACAATACCATTATGTCCCAAGTCTGGGACCGTTCGCGACGCACTCGCCTAGCGAGATGCTAGCGAGCACTCGCGACCTGCTCGCCTAGCGAGCTACTAGCGAGCGTATGCGAACAGAACTTCTCCCCACTGTTCAGAATCCAAAACCACCGATGAAATCACCCGATGAACTCCAATTCATATCCAACAGCCTTAGTCTAACATATACCGACTAATCTACGTCATCTAATCACGATTCTAACCGTTAGACAACGATTTTTATCGATTAAACCAAATTCAACCTAAAATGGAAAGTGTAGAAAAACTACTAACAATCCAAAACAATCCAACAAAATCATACATGATTATACACATTGGTAGAATAATAAAGTTTCACACCCTTACCCGAACAATCGAAAGCTTTGGTGATGATTTCTTGAAGTTCTAGGTTTTTCCTCTTCTTTCTCTCCTCTTTCTCTTCTCTTCCTTTCTTTCCTTTGTTTCTCTATCTCCCTTCCTAACTTTCTCTTTTTCTCTCATATACTCATATTCTCTTTTCTTTCCTCTCAAATTCTTTCCACACACTAATTAATCAATTCACATAAAATATCCACTTAACATAATTACTAATGCCCAAAATACCCTCCGGTCTATTTTACCCGAAACTCTCAAAGTAGGCAAAAATAGCACAATATGCACAAATAACATATTAACACACAATTCCACATTTAAAATAATAATTCAATTAATTAAATCAGAAAGGACTCAAAATAAAGGAAATTCAGGATCGGGGCGTTACAACTCTCCCCCACTTTGGAATTTTCGTCCTCGAAAATATTACCTGATCCGAACAGCTCAGGATGCGACTCACGCATCTTACTCTCCAATTCCCAAGTCATATTGCCTTCCGCAGCACCTCCCCATGCTACTTTTACAAGCGAAATATCCTTGCCTCTTAGGTTCTTAACTTCGTGGTCCAAAATCATAACCGGTAAAACCTTAACCGTAAGATTATCTCTTACCTCCACTTCATCCATAGGAATCACATGTGACGAATCCGAAACATACTTCCGAAGTTGCGAAACATGGAACACATCATTCAAATTCGAAAGACTCGGAGGCAACGCCACACGATAAGCCACCGCACCAACTCGTGCAATAATTTGATACGGACCAATAAAACGAGAAATCAGCTTCTTCGACTTCAAAGCACGACCCACACCCGCAACCGGTGTAACTCTCAAAAACACATGGTCACCTTCTTGAAATTCAAGGTCCTTCCTTCTCTTGTCATGGTAACTCTTTTGCCTATTCTGGGAAGCTTTCATCTTCTCCCGAATCAACTTCACTTTCTCCGTCGTTTGTTGTACCATTTCCGGTCCAACTACTGATCTCTCTCCGGTTTCATGCCAACACAAAGGTGTTCGACATCTCCGACCATACAAAGCTTCAAATGGTGCCATACCAATACTTGCATGAAAACTGTTGTTGTAAATGAATTCAATCAATGCCAAAAAGCTATCCCAAACACCACCTTGCTCGAGCACACAAGCACGCAACAAGTCCTCTAACGATTGAATCGTCCTCTCAGTTTGGCCATCCGTCTGCGGATGATACGCCGAACTCAATCTCAACTTAGAACCTAAAGCCTTTTGCAAACCTTCCCAAAATCTCGAAGTAAATCTAGGATCTATATCCGACACGATACTCTTGGGAACTCCATGCAACTTCACAATCACCCGAACATAAATCTCGGCTAACTTTTCCAAAGGATAACTAATATCAATCGGAATAAAGTGAGCAGATTTAGTAAGCCTATCAACAATCACCCAAATAGCATTGTGACCTCTTTGCGTATTTGGTAAACCCGTAACAAAATCCATTGATATACTATCCCATTTCCATTCCGGAATGTCCAACGGTTGCATCAAACCACTAGGCTTCTGATGTTCCACTTTAGACTTCTGGCAAGTCAAACACGAATACACAAACCGAGCTACATCCCTCTTCAATCCGGACCACCAAAAGATTTTCTTCAAATATTGATACATCTTATTCGCACCCGGGTGAATACTCAATTTACTCCGGTGTCCTTCCTCCAATATCGTCTTTCTCAAATCCACATCGTCGGGAATACAAATACGACCACGGAATCTCAAAACTCCAAAATTATCAACCTTAAAGTCCTCACTCTCATTCATCATCAAATCCACAAATTTCAAATCCAACTTTTGCTTTTCACGAACGGTAGCTAGAAAATCATTCGTAACATACAACATACCGAGTTTTACACTTCTTGGCGTCATTTCACAAACCAAACTCAAATCTCTAAAACTCTCCAAAAGTTCCCATTCTCTTACCATCAATGTAGACATATGCACTAACTTCCGGCTCAAAGCATCGGCTACAACATTTGCCTTACCCGGATGGTAATTCAACCCAAAGTCATAATCCTTCAAAAACTCTAACCATCTCCTTTGCCTCATATTCAATTCCTTTTGCTCAAATAAATACTTCAAACTCTTGTGGTCGCTAAAAACTTCAAATCTCGCACCATAGAGATAATGTCTCCAAATTTTTAAAACAAAGACCACGACCGCCAATTCCAAATCGTGCGTGGGATAATTCTTCTCATGCACTCTCAATTGCCTTGAAGCATAAGCCACAACTTTACCGTCTTGCATCAAAACACCACCCAAACCGGACAAAGAAGCATCACAATAAACCACAAACGCTTCTGTCGGATTTGGCAAAATCAGAACCGGCGCCGTTGTCAACCGTCTCTTAAGTTCAACAAAACTCTTCTCACAATTAATGTCCCAAACAAAAGTCTTTCCTTTACAAGTCAACTGAGTCAACGGAAGAGCCAACTTCGAAAATCCCTCAATAAACCTCCGATAATAACCGGCCAAGCCCAAAAAGCTTCGGATCTCCGTAACCGACTTAGGAGCCTCCCATTGCATCACCGCATCAATCTTGGACGGATCAACACAAATACCACTACCAGAAATAACATGCCCAAGAAAACTCACTTCCGATAACCAAAACTCGCAATTGGATAACTTAGCATACAATTGCTTCTCCTTCAATACTTGCAACACAACCCGCAAATGCTCTTCATGCTCTTCTTGGGACTTAGAGTAAATCAAAATGTCGTCAATAAACACAACAACGAAACGATCCAACTGCCCATGAAAGATACGATTCATATATTCCATAAACACACCCGGCGCATTAGAAACTCTGAATGGCATCACAGAAAATTCATAATGACCATACCGTGTCCTAAAAGCCGTCTTTTGAATATCTTCTCCTTTAACACGAATCTGGTGATAACCTGACCTCAAATCAATTTTACTAAAAACACGGGCACCAACCAATTGGTCCATCAAATCATCAATTCTAGGAAGCGGATACTTATTCTTAATAGTCACCTTGTTCAACTGCCGATAATCAATACACAACCGCATGCTCCCATCTTTCTTCTTTACCAACAATACCGGCGCACCCCAAGGAGAAACACTCGGCCTAACAAATATCTTTTCCAATAAATCATTCAATTGTCTCTTCAACTCTACCAACTCCGATGCCGACATACGATACGGTGCCATCGAAATCGGTCTAGTATCGGGAACTAGATCAATCGAAAACTCGACTTCCCTTTCTGGCGGTACATCCGTAATGTCCTCCGGAAATACTTCTGGAAAGTCACATACCACTGGAACCAAATCGAATTCAACCTTATTCTCTACCGACAGCGACGCAAACAAACAGAACACTTGAGCTTCATCCGCCAAAAGTTTCTTCAACTCTTTAGTGGATAGAAAACTCTCTTCCTCCTCATCTCCCAAAGATGGAAACCTCACTAACTTGTGATAACAATCAATATGAACTCTATTATACTGCAACCAATTCATACCCAAAATCACATCTAATCCTTCTAATGGCAAACACACCAAGTCCATAATAAAGTCCTTACCATACATGGTCAATGGACAACTCAAACATACCGAAGACGTAGTTACCAACCCCGAAGCGGGTGTCTCAATAACCATATCACCACCACAAGAAGAAAAACACAAATCCAAACGCTTAGCGCACTCGAACGAAATAAACGAATGAGTCGCTCCGGTATCGATAATAGCAACTAAGGGCATATTATTAATAAAGCATGTACCTTTAATCAACCGATCCGCATTAGTAGTGTCTGCACCCGCTAATGAAATACCTTCCCGCTTGACGGAGCTTGCTTTGCCTTAGTACACTTCGTACTAATATGACCAACCTCCCCACAGTTAAAACACTTAATCACATTCCTTCTACATTCAGTTGTAGCATGACCGAGACCACCACAGTTAGCACACTTTTCCCCAGCCTTCTTACACTGAAAAGATTTGTGCCCCTCTTCGCCGCACCTATAGCACTTAACGGGACCAGAATTCCCTCCTCCGGATTTCTTGACAAAGTGCTCCCTATGCTTCCCTTTATCAGCAGGCGTCATATAAGGCTCACTCCTTACTGGTTGTTTCCCTCGCCTCTCATTCAAACTCTTATAGTGAGTTGAACGAGCCCTACTATCCTCTTGGAAAATTCTACAGCATTCGGTTAAGTCCGAAAATCTTCGAATCCTCTGATATCCCACAGCTTGCTTGATCTCCGGGCGCAAGCCGTTCTCGTGCTTAATACACTTGGAAAATTCCGCCGCCACCGCATCATAGTGAGGATGGAATTTCACCAACTCCGTAAACTTAGCCGTGTAGTCGACCACGGACATGTTCCCTTGCTTCAATTCTAGAAACTCCATCTCCTTCTTTCCCTTCACACTCTCCGGATAATACTTCCTCAAAAATTCAGTGCGGAACAAATCCCAAGTTATTTCTTCATCATCAACCCCAAGAATTTGTCTTATGCCGACCCACCAGTCATCGGCTTCTTCTCTCAGCATGTGAGACCCAAGTCTCACCTTGTTCCTCTCAGCGCAATTCATAACTCGGAAGATCCTCTCGACCTCCTTCAGCCAAATCTGAGCATCGTCTGGATCAAACCTTCCTTTGAACACCAGCGGTTGATTCTTCCTAAACTCATCGTTAGCATTCACATTCGGCGCACCCTGCACCGCTCGAGCCATAGCTTCCAATGCCGCAGCCATCGCGTTGTCACTACGACCAGCCATATTCTGATTATTCCCAAAAATAACAACAGGGTCAAACAACCGTTCAACCAACAAAACAGCGAGACAGATACAACTGACTTGACACTGGGCTCTGATACCACTTAATGTAACACCCCCTTTCTATGCCCCCAAATAATACAATTAACCATTTAGGCATAAATTTAAAATTTCATCAGAGTACATTTGCAACATGGCATAAAAGAGAAATATCACATTATCATAAAAATTCCAACCCATACAACACCTGCTCAATAGATATGCAACAACGGAATAACACCCACAAGAAATATTTAGAACAAAGGCGGAAATATCCAAATATTTCATAATTCACCCAACATGAATTCACATATACAGTTATCATTCATCATGTTTTACAAAACATATCAACAGCAGATACATACTCAGATGTATCACAAAAGAATTAAAATAAATCCTATTCTACCCGGTGCTACATATCAGAGGCGACCGACCAGAAAAAGGAAGAAGCCACGCTTCACAAAAATACTTCCAGCGATCTAATCTGCAATGCCTCGTAGGGCATTAAAAGAAACCACAGAAGGGTGAAAAACGATATCATAACAACAATGCATAAAAACATATATATACATAATACCAATATACGTCTTTCGCATTCTCACCGCAACTCACCTCGTCATACCGTACATCGCAATGTATTCACATTATCTATTTACAAATAGAACATCATACATATACAATATGCGTCAACAATGTTTATATCGGTTCATAAACACACAAAACATACATATTCATATATTCACACATACATGTGTCTTCAAGCATACCAATCATGCCAATCATCAACAATTCATATAAACATTTACAATTATGTTCATTCACCATACACCATGCAGGATGTCAACATGCAACTCATAGAGACCGACACACGACTCTATGCAGATGCAAATGCGGTACCGACTCATTTCAGCAGGTTCAATTGAAGAACCAAATAACCATCGCTCACACCCCACATGGGCACACGAGGTTCTGCAGATTCTACGCGGAATCAAGATAACCATCGTAATATACGAGGTTCTGCAAATCCACTGAGGGATCAATAATTAACCATTGCTCACACCCCACAAGGGCACACGAGGTTCTGCAGATTCACCGAGGAATCAATCGACACAAGAATGCATACCATGATGCTTCACATGCAACATGACTCATGACACTCTTGAAAATGCACACATGTTTACAAACATACTCATGCATTCTACACATTCATCGCATATATTCATACAACATCATAGATTTTTAATCAGGCTAAACAATGCACATAATTGCCCAAACGGCCACAATTCATAATCTAGGATTCACGCCATACGGCTACCCACAGCACAACACAACCCAGCATATAACTACTAAATCAAAGAAGGGTCAATCGCAACCGAAACCCCAAGCCACGACAGCACCCCGCAACAGGGAAAATCCATCCTGCTACGTTCGCTACACGCTCGCCTAGCGAGCTGCTAGCGAGTGTTCGCTACCTCCTCGCCTAGCGAACTGCTAGCGAGTGTAAACAGAACCTCCAACATTGCTCGCTACCCCGTTCGCCACAGCGAACCCCCAGCGAGCTCTTCGCTACTCCCTTCGCTACTAGCGAAAGACCACAATACCATTCTGTCCCAAGTCTGGGACCGTTCGCGACGCACTCGCCTAGCGAGATGCTAGCGAGCACTCGCGACCTGCTCGCCTAGCGAGCTGCTAGCGAGCGTCTGCGAACAGAACTTCCCTCCACTGTTCAGAATCCAAAACCACCGATGAAATCACCCGATGAACTCCAATTCATATCCAGCAGCCTTAGTCTAACATATACCGACTAATCTATGTCATCTAATCACGATTCTAACCGTTAGACAATGATTTTTATCGATTAAACCAAATTCAACCTAAAATGGAAAGTGTAGAAAAACTACTTACAATCCAAAACAATCCAACAAAATCATACATGATTATACACATTGGTAGAATAATAAAGTTTCACACCCTTACCCGAACAATCGAAAGCTTTGGTGATGATTTCTTGAAGTTCTAGGTTTTTCCTCTTCTTTCTCTCCTCTTTCTCTTCTCTTCCTTTCTTTCCTTTGTTTCTCTATCTCCCTTCCTAACTTTCTCTTTTTCTCTCATATACTCATATTCTCTTTTCTTTCCTCTCAAATTCTTTCCACACACTAATTAATCAATTCACATAAAATATCCACTTAACATAATTACTAATGCCCAAAATACCCTCCGGTCTATTTTACCCGAAACTCTCAAAGTAGGCAAAAATAGCACAATATGCACAAATAACATATTAACACACAATTCCACATTTAAAATAATAATTCAATTAATTAAATCAGAAAGGACTCAAAATAAAGGAAATTCAGGATCGGGGCGTTACACAGTGCACCTTCAAAGTTGTTCCAGATGCAAGTTAATGATGCCTTTAGCTCCATTAGACCTCTAGAAGTGTGTTTGAATGCCTGGCTTACTTCAGAAAGCTTCCAACTCGTCAACTTGATTCCTTTTGCAAATGGTCAAAAGTGAAAATTGATTTCTGTGTTGGAGAGGTTACAGTTGGTGTTTGATGATTTGGACAGCTTCTATGAAGTGTTTATGAGGTGTTTGAAGTGGTGAGATGAATGGAAATTCCAAGGATTGAAAGTTTGGAGGTTTTGGCTCTTTGGTCAACAATTTTACCAATGGAGGGTTGACTTTTGGTTTTAGGAGGTTTCTGGTGTTTTGGAGGATTTGGACAGATTCAATGGAAGATTTGTGGTGTGTTGGAATAAATGGTTTAAAGATTTTGTGGTTGCAATGAGTTTGGACAAGTTTTGGTGTTTTGGTAAAAATGATGAACACAAGTGCAATGTGTTTGGTTGCTGAGGTTTGGATGGATTTCTTACTCAATTGTTGTGTCTTTTGTTGAGGTTATGAAGTTCTATTTATAGGGAATGTGATTTGATCAAGTTGAAAAGATTTGGAGAAAAGTGGAAATGTGATCCAATGGTTAAAGATGCTTTTGCATTAAGTGGATTGGAGGGTACAAGTGAGTCATACTTTTTAGGGTGGCTTGCAAGTTGACCTTTTGTTATCAGTACAAGCCATCTCCAAACATCTCAAATCACTTTTCATGACTTTAGGGACAAGCAAAGATCAGAAAATGCTTTTGATGCATGATCCATTATGTAGTCACCATGGCACATTGGATTAAGCTTTTGTATGATGAAACAAGATCAAATAGGGCAGGATTTGGTACCATTGGAAGGATTTCAAGATAAGGAAAAAGTTCCAAGTTTGCCACTTGCTCTGAAAATGCTTGAAAGATGAGCAAAATATGTCTCAAACTCGTGTAGAAATCTTGATGCAAAATCCATCTTGGACCAAGCATCTCTCTCATGGCTACTTTGCAACCTTGTAACTTTATGCTCAAGTAAGATAATTTCATGCTCTTGGTACCATTGGAAAGATGAGATCACATACTAAAACTTTGATGTTGGTCACTTGGAAATAATAAAATTGGATCTTTGAGATACTTGGCCATCAAGATTGGATTTTTCACTGTTTTATACCTAGAAAAATTCTAAGTATTGGCACTATCACATCTTAAAAAAAAATCCCAACTTTGATCAATCATAACTTTCAATTGGTAAATGCTTTTGGGGTTCATTCTTTCACCAATTTGAAGTATATGATACTATCTTTAAAATGAGTTCTCAAGTGTTTCCAATGGATGGTTGAAGAAGAAGTTAGGGTCTTGGAAAGTAGGTCACTTATTCACACATTTCCATAACTTAAAAAAATTCTCAAAACCCTAATTTTCATAATTCTTGATCTTTGAATGATTTCTTTGATTTTCTTGATTAATCATGATCTAACTCATATATTTTCATGATCCTTGACTTGTGGGTGTCATGTTTGACCAAAAATCTCAAAAGTCAAACTTTGACTTTGATGAATAGTTGACTTTTCTCAGATGAATTCAGATCTTTCAATTATCAATGAATCAAGACTCTAGAGCCAATCTAAACATATGAGTAGACTAACATGATGCACTTGGGATCTTTGAGACATGTCTTGAAGTGTGAGATCATGCCTTGCTCAAAAAGTCAACTCAGGGTTGAATTAGGTCAAAACTCTTATTTGGTGCATCAGATAACTTAGAGCTTGTTGATCTTGAACCTATGAAACTTTGCACTTGATTGTTGATGGAAGGAGACCTTTGATAATGTTGAAGAGTTGAGAATCAAACAAGTCCTTGATTGGTCAAACTCTTGAGCTCTTGGTGCCAAAAACCCTAATTTATGATCAAAGTAAAACAAAACACATACTATTGGGTTACAAAGGGATTAGTAATGCATAAAAGACACACATGAAATGATTGATGTTATGAAAAAATGACGCAAATGAGGTGGAATCTTAGGGTTAAAAAGTAGGGTGTGACACCATCCAATGCACTTGGTGTTCTCACGTGCATTGAGTGGTTGACCAAGAAAGGCCCGCATTTTTTTTTATAAATGGGAAGCCATCTTATTCATGAATCTTGGGTAAGAATTTAATTCACACTAATGAATGTGTGACTTAAAAAATCGAACAGAGGCATGTGCCTTGGATATGTGACAAGGTGAAAATTGTGGAAGCTCATAAAACCCTTCCTAAGTTGATGTTAATATGTTCGAGATATTGTTGTATTCGCCTCAATTGACATCTATAATGGTTTCCAAAGAATATGAAGAATTGTATTACTGTAACCTTACTAACAAAGCCTGTAAGAGTTCTTACACTCAAAAACAGATAATACCGCGTAGCTACAATAACGCGGACTTGAGGTCGACCAAAATATTGGCGCTAGAATGAGAGGTCGACCCCAAGCACTCACAGATAGCTGCAATAGCACGAACTTGAGTTCGACCAAAACATTGACACTAGAATGAGAGGTCGAGCCCAAGCGCTCGCTGCTCTTTAACCTTGACCGAGGACAATTGTTCTAGATTAATCAAAATAGTTAAACATAGTTTAAAAATCGAGACTAAATATAATTTATAAGTATTCATATACTCCTCACATTGGAGAGATAGAGACTTTAGATCGATCAGATTCAACTTAAATTTTAAAACTAAAATTCATTTGATTACTTGTTATCTAATTATGCTACATATGTTTGGTTTAGATGTTTAGGCACCTGGTCTATAAATATGAAGTTGAACAATCTTGTTCGGGGGGATTTTTCAACTAGAGAGCATTGCATATTGTGGAACTTTTCCTTTCTAGAGGAACACCTTTGTGAGAGACACACCACATACTCACCCAAAATCTTAAGGTGATAGGTGTATGAGTTCTCTGACTTATAAATGTTCAAGTCACCATATTTCTATCCAATGTGGGACTATTATTCACACTACTCACACTTGTTAATACTTAACAAATCTTTATTGAGTTAAATTTAATTTATATTAAATTTTATAATTGTTATCCTGCATTCTTCGTCGTCTTTATTTATTTTAAAAAAACATATTTAGAGAAAAATATATACTACAAAGAAATTTTAGAAAAATGAATGTTTTCATTTTCAAATCTTTAGAGTAGTTTGTGAAAGATAAATGTGCATGTTCTTGCAATGTCTAATCATTTGCACCTTTCTGTAATATATTTGTTTGACTTTCTAACCCCACTGGTTGTATTGTATATGGTCAGGATACCGTCTAGTTTACATTCACTGATAAAATTGATTAAAGTGGTATAATATTGATGGCAATGGATAGGTCTAGATAATATATACAATAATGTTCGTCTACATATCCGCACTATAATATATAAAGACCCACAAATTAAACTATTGGAAATACAGAAGTTAATATATAATTATTTGGTAGTTAGAAACTAGTTAGAGTTAGCTATTCAATTAGTTGGTACAATTGGGTTCAATAATACAATAATTATCTATACATTGGTACAATTAGGTTCAATAATACAATAATTATTTATACATTTCATCTATCTTTTATCATTTTTATTGAGATTAATTGATATGCATAGTTAATGTAAAAAAAATTTATACCATCAATATATCACTACTATTTATAAATGGTATTTTAGATGTGATTAAAAAAAATCAAATACAAAATAAAATTTAATGATTATGATTAATTGATAGTGTAAAATATTTTTACATTTCAATTAAATTCTCGAGGCATAAATAGTTTGTCCCTGTAAATTAGAGAATTTTTTATTTTGCTCTTTGTAATTTTTCTTTTAAATTTGAGTCTCTATATCTTACTTTTGCAGGCAGTTTAGTCCTTAAAACATCTCCTGCGAATTTTGACTTTAAGACAAAAACACATGTAAAAAATGGGATATAGAAACACAAACTAAAAAAAGATTTACGAAAAATAAAATTAAAAACTCGCTAATTTACATAAATCAAAAGTACATTTATGTCAATTCTTAATATATAAAAAATTGTTAGAAACACTTTTTTAAACATTTATTTTTTTTATTCCGCGAAAAATATGTAGATCCCTTCCCTTTAAAAATGAGTCTCATATAATATAGTAAGAAAAATATTGAAAATAGAGTGTTTCTAATATTTCTCTTTTATATAAATGTTGTAACACTTTGATTTTTTTTTTGTTTTATATATATATATATATATATATATATATATATATATATATATATATATATATATATATATATATATATATATATATATATATATATATATATATATATATATATATATATATATATATATATATATATATATATATATATATATATATTCTTGCTAAGAACATTAAAAGGTTGATTTTTTCGATTCTAGTTAGGGAGGGTCGTTCTTATCCTCCATGAATTATTCTCCGACACCCTTTATATAGGTCTATCCTTTCACCCAACAATCATGACGAATCCTTTCCTCTTCCTTCCTACATTCATGGCCTAGAAATCGTCGTTGTTTAATCATTTAACTCCATTTCTTAATGACTTGTAACGTTTTATTCATAATTGCGCCGTTGTGACCCTTCATCTTCCGAGATCGTTTCCATATGATCACCTCGGTCTATCAGGGCTTATTACCCGACAACATGACAACTTATAGCTTTTTATATTACTCGGCCTCTATCTATTAACCGGCAAGGTCGGGTTCTAGTTCTAGCTATTACTTGACTTTCACCTGATCCATCAGTATTTCATCATAGACTTCTTTTGATTTTATATATCGAGTAGTCAAACTAATTCTGGGATGTACATAAGCCCGAAAATTTAATTCTGGGATGAACATGAAATCTAAAAGAATGAAATTTTCAAAAAAAAGAAGCCCGAAAATTTTGTTTTCATTGAGATAATCCTCGGCCATATCTCCTCTACTAGAAACGAGGATGGTGTTGTTTTAGAGCCCTGCATCCTAGGGGAGCATGCTTGTATAGTCCATCCTAGAGGAGTCAAAGACGAGTATTTCCACTTCTACGCCAGTCTATTAGAGGATTTTAAAATCCATATACCATTTACCGATTTCGAATCTGATCTGTTAATATCCCTAAACACTGCCCCTTCCTAACTTCACATTAATAGTTGGGGACTTATCAAGGATTTTGAGAGATTATATGAGGCCATAAACATAGAGCCCACCAAAGGCTTGTTTTTCTCCTTTTTTGAAATCAAGGGTGTTGAGAAGGGTGGTTGGGTCAGAATTAGTGGCCTTCTTGGCAAGAATTTTCTTCAAGTTTATACTACCAATTATAAGGGTTTTAAGGATCGATTTCTTTGAGTTTAGTGTGGACCAAGATGTCCTCAAGTGATGTATGCATAGACAGATCTCACCATTTTCTTATCTATTGGACTGGAAATCCACTTCCGGTATCTGGGTTTGATTTTGATAAGCTAAGTGCCCTAGAAATCAAGTCTTTGGCCACACTAGATTCCTTTTGTATGATAAAGGTCCAAAATCTATTCACATTACCTGAAGAACAACTTCTTCCCTTTTTGGGTAATACTTATTTATTTTCTTTTTGCATTATTCGTTGCATTACTCTTCATTCTTCTAATACCTTCCCTATAGTTTTTGTATAAAAATGATTGACTTGTCCATGAAGGATCAAAAAAACTGATGTTGAAATCCTGAGCAACGAGAAGAGTAGACAACCAACTCGCTGCTAAGTTAGACCTGTCCAATTTAGAGTGAAGAAGAGAAAGGTAGCCCATAAACAAAACAACGCCGAATATTTTTGAGCCCAATGTTTTCACTATCCTGCCACCGAAAGACCCTTGCCCGAACTCCCCAAAGAAAATAAAAACTTTGATGAGTGATGAGGTTTGCAGAGCCGATTGGGAAATTTCCCCTTTGAGGCAAGAGGCTGGTGGTAGCGATCAAGCCAAACCATCTAATGAGTTTAAATTATGGAGTAACAACTTTGATAGATTGAGGTTCCTCTATGACCATCTAAATGTTAGGGAAAATGTAAACAAGGCTAAGATAATAGGTCGACAGAAGTTGACCCAAAACATCAGTTCAAATGTGATGAGATGTATTGTCCTGACACGAGGATTGTTTGAATTTGGGGATGATTATGAGCATAATTTAATTAAGATCAATCAGGAGATCAATCAGCTAAATGAACAACAAAAGACTCATACAGATAGAATATTCGACTTGGAAAAGCATTTGTTGGATGAGAAATCAAAGAGGGAAATGTTTGAACCTAAGAACCAAGAACTGTAGTCAACTGCCACCAAGAAATCTATGGAGATGACATCAACTCAGGAGTCAAATGACCAATTGAAAAAAACCTTGCAGAAAGCTCAAATTGACATTCTTGATGCATGCGATTAGGCTTTTGATAGGTCAAAGTCTCAAGTTTTGTGTCTTCACCCTGGTCTTGACTTGTCTGGGATAGACTTTTTCAAAGTTGCGATGGATGGTTGTCTCATGGATATAGAAGAGACCAAGCCTTTTCATGATGATGATCTGTCCAAGGAAGGTCGTGCTAACGACATTAACTTTGAAGTTGTTGATGAAGACAAGAATGAAGAATAATCTCATTTTTATTTCCTTTTTTCAGTAATTCATTAGGGTGCGTTTTGTGACGTTTTAAAGCATGTTGTCCTTTTTGTTTTGTATTCGGATCCAACTGTGATTCGTAACATCTATGATAATCTTTATATTTTGTTTCATGTTATTGGTTATCCTGTTTTTTAATTTGATTGTTATAACTAGTTTTTTGAGGTCAATTCAGATATTTCGATTTGGATAGATTATTCGGGTACCTTTACTAAGTATACCTCGGAGCACTTATAAGACCTCGATTATTTCATAACTCATAGACACGTATTGATATAAGTATATCCCAACCAAGTGTTTTCCTTTATAATTTAGTCAGACTTGATTTCGCCTGTGGTCTATTAATTTAACTTCGGTTAGGCTAGAGGTTTCAATTCACTTAGCCTGACCGCAACCGATCATGCCATAGGTTTCAGTTAACTTAGACTTCGGTTAAGCCAGAGGTTTATATTTACTTAACCAGTCCACAGCCGATTATGCCAAAGGTTTCAATTAACTTTGACTTCAGTTAGGCCATAGGTTTCAATTTACTTAGCCCGACCGCAGCCAATTATGCTAGAGGTTTCAATTAACTTGGACTTCAGTTAGGTTAGAGGTTTAAATTTTCTTAGCCCGATTGTAACCAATTATGTCATAGGTTTCAATTAACTTGGACTTCAGTTATGCTAGAGGTTTCAATTAACTTGGACTTCAGTTATGCCAGAGGTTTTATTTTACTTAGCTCGACCACAACCAATTATGCTAGAGGTTTCAATTAACTGGACTTCAGTTAGGCTAGAGGTTTCAATTTACATAGCCCGACCAGACCCGATTATGCCAGAGGTTTCAATTAACTTGGAACTCATCATGGATCATGTTCTAGGACCGCTTTTCCTGCTTTGTATAATACAATTGTTTTAACTATTGGTGCATCCTTAAAAACCTTTGCTCTTGCAAGAGAAAATAGTGAGTTCCCATAATTTTTATTTATGATGTTTATTACATAGTCTAGATAAAATAAAATTAAGACTGGTTACATTCTAGGCCCTAGATATTTCAACACCATCTAAACTTTCTAATTTGTAAGCCTTATTGTTCAACCTATGATGTATACGAAAAGTTCCTTCCCAGTTCGGCGCTAGATTTCCTTTCTTCTTGGGGTCGGTCACCTTCTTCACCACTAGATCTCCTTTGTGAAATCCCGTTTTCCTTACTTTTATATTAAACCTCCTTGCAATTCTCTACTTAGTTGAGAACTCCCTTATGTGGGTTGTGTCGCAATTGCGAAAAACACCTGGTGGAAAAACTGAAGACTCACCACCAAAAGTTATTTATCACGACAGGGGAAAGGAAACGATTGAAGAAAACATCAAAATGGGAGAAGACATGGTCATCATAACCAAATCTTGGGTTCGGGAGTCCATAACACGAGAGAAATGTATAAGCACCCCCTCGCGTCCGTTGTACTCAACGGGATCCACGTCTGTTGTCTAATCAAAGGGTGTGTTATCTAAAGCCTACTACTATACGGAAACGAGAAAAGAAAAAGAAAAAAGGGACTCGATAGGACTTTGCATCTTATGCCTTCATATTCCCTCGTGCAATGGGAAAGTCAGAGTCAACGTAGTTCGGGAAACTACGGGTGAAAGGGAAGGTTGCTCGCCAAGACTTTGTTGTCGTATGCCTATGTATCCTCATCTGGTATGAGAAATCATAGTAGTCGTAGTTCGGCGCACCAGTGATTGCTTACTATTTTTTATGAGCGACGTTAAGTTTCCAGTCCAGCAGTTAGGGTCGGTGCCTGTTTGCAGTAGAACAGAAAAGTAAATGTACTCTTTCTAAAAATGGTTTGACAAGCAATCCCGAAGGATAAAATGATTTGAATTTTTTTGTGAGTTTTAAAGAAGTGAGTTGACTTGGTTTGCAACATACATTGCACTAAAGTCTATGACATAGGATCGAGTACTTTGCGCTAACGATCCAAGCGTCTCGCGCACAAAGTACCCTAGGATGAGGTCATAAGTTCATCCGCTCATCTTTTCCCATGTACTTAAGGCCCGTGCATGCAATTCACATTATCTTTATTGAGTGTTTTGGTGTTGTTTTGAGAGAGAATAGAAACAGACATACGAAAGGTCTAAGGGGAAGCTCTATCCTAATGTTGTCATGCAAAATGGCCCTAAAGTCGGGATGCAAGGGGAAATTCTATCCTAATGTTATCATGCAAAAGTGGACCTAAGGTTGAGGTTAAAAGGGACTAACTTAATTTTATCATACTAGGATTAACTCCTAACGTCTATCCTACTCCAAGCTTAATCGAAAATTAAGTTGGACTAGGAGGTCTTAAGGGAGCATGCAAGAACGAAACAAAACAAGGAAAATAAATCACAAACAGCAGCTACAACATCGCTCCAGCTTCAGAACAACAATAAAAACTCAGCAAATAAGCACACCAGCATTTAGCAGCTTATGTTTCAGCGCATAACAGGTGTAGAAAGCAGCAGGCAGAATGGATGCACAATTAACAGCATGCTAAAATCCAGAACAACAGGTATAAAAAAGTCATGCAGCATGTAGCATCAACATTGCAATGAAAGCATATGACATGGTAAGGATCAATCAAGAACAAGCATTAACAATCAAGCACAAAACAAGTTTGATGCACAATTAAACATTCAACATGAACATCATGCATATCCAAACACCAATTAATCATTCAAATAATCATGTGCTTACGGAATCAAAAACCAACAACGAGCATGTAATGCATATACAGCAAGACAAACATCAAAACCAACATTCAACATTATGCAAACAAATATGCAATGTGGTCATCACTCCAAGAATGCAACATAACAATCATAGGAGTTCATCAACGAAAACCAAAAGTCACGTGTCGAATAATCACGAGCATGCTATCAAGAATGATGAAACAGATCAAAAAATAGTCCACATATGTGCATCATATCAATCCATGAGGTTTAAGGATGAAAAGGAACCTAAACAAGCTTGAAAAAGCAAGAAAAAGACGTCATGTCCCAGTGGTAATTGATTATCAATATATGGGTAATCAATTACCCACTTGAAAACTTCAAAAACACGTGTAAAATGGGCAGGGTAATCGATTGCCTAAATTATGCTAATCGATTACCACTGAGGCAATGGTAGAATTTCAACTTCCAAAAAGCACTTTCAACAGCAAATGACTTATCCAATCATCCAAATGAACAAGCAATCAATTATGCACGAAAATTATGTCAAATCACAACAATCAAACATCAATTTCATCAATCAAATAACAAGATCAAAGATCAAAGATCAAAGCAAGCAATAGATCAAATATCACCAACAAGCCAAGGATCTACATTGTGAAATGCACGATTAAGCAAAATCAAAGCTAGATCTAAAGTTTACCAACCTACAAAGCTGAGATTTTCTTTAGTGAGTATTGTTAAGTTATAATTAACATATCCAAGCAAGAAATCCAAAGACCTATGAAGCTCTAGCAAAAAAACTTGAAGATCCAAGCAATAATCCATAAATAAGCAAAAGTTCTTCCAAAAGTGATTCCAACAACTTAATTCAAGATCTAAATGAACCACAAAACCAGAATTGAACCAAGAATGATGATGCAATAAAAGGTTTAGCTCAAGAGTTCACAAATTGCAATGTAAAATTTGTGAAGCTTTTTGGCTATGGAACTTTTGTGAGGATTTTGGAATGAGAGAAAAGTTGAGAGAATTGAAGTGAGATGTGTAGAAAATTCAGAAAATGAGTGAGAGTTATTAGAGGTTTGGAGCAAAATAATTTAAGTATGGTTTAGGTTTGGAATTAAATGTGGTTTAAAGTGAAGGTTAGTGTGAGGAATGGAAATTAGGAGTGGGATTATGAATGGAAATGTTTGAAATTTTGGAGGGAATGAAGTTAATTTGTGAAAATGAATCAAATTTGAACCAATTATGGATCCTTCTATTGATGCACATCGAAATCACATTACCAAAATGTCATCCAAATGCTGCAGTGCTGAAAAATGAAGTATTTGGGCAAATTTTGCCTATGATAATGGATTACCACATTCAAAATTTCAAAAAATTGGCGCCACAAGGAGGGAAACTTGGAGAATCATCTGTTGCCACCTGTTCTGAGCATAGTTCTACCTCTAAAACTTGTCATCTGATATTGCACTTGTATAATGCCTGAAATAAACTGTGAATTGTCTCCTGCGCTCAAAATAATCGGCTGGAAAAAAAATAATCGGGTGCTTGATCGCTAAGCAAAATAAATGTTGAAGCCTCTGATGCTTGCTGCTTATAAACTTACAATGAAAGAAAACCCTGAGCCATAGAACAACTTGATCCCATGTCCCAAGAACCAATGCCATGATATGTACAATGATAATGCAAATGAATGAAGCATAAGTCAGTTACTGTTAAGAGCGAGAGGGCAAATTTTAGGGTGTTACAGTTACCCCTATTCAATTAACTTAAACCTGGAGGAATGAGAGCAACGACTTTCATACATTCAAGGTGTAAGGTGATTGAATACAAAAAGAACCCGAAATTTTGGAAGTATGCGTTAGTGAGTGAAGATGGTAAATCCATAAGCTCTAGTGTTTATGATATTCCCTTCATCATTACTCCTACATCCATTGCTAAAGCTATTAGCTGAGTTCAAACGAGTGTTAATTGTAGAAGCATGCTTCAATCTCAAGTTTTGATGATGTCAACACTACTCAAGAAGCTCATCTCTTAGTTGCAAAAATTCAAGCCTTTCAAAGTTATCAAGACTATGCAAGGGTATCTTTCAAGTCAAGCTTCGTATGCAAAAACTGTTCTACATTTGTCGAGACTTGGACACAAGGCTGGTATATCAAAGTTCTCTCTCTAAATTGATATGCAAGTGTTCAATACTGTAAACCATTTTTGTATAATGCATTAACATGTTTTAAAAGCATTTGGAATTGGTATAACACTTTTAACTTAATTATTTTTCAAAGTTTTTACAGTGTTAACTGATTAACCATATGGGTTAATCGGTTAACGCCCTCAAATTTTAAATTCTTTGGGCCAACGTTATAGTGTTAACCGATTAACCTATATGGTTAACCGATTAACACTGAACATTTTCTGAAAAATTATTTCCTTTCAAGTTCAAAATGTGTTCAAATGTTATACCCTTTCATCCATTGTTTTGTACTTTCATATACCCTTTTGAAATGGTGTTTTGACTGATATAAATTCTGTAAAATTCAAATTGACAAAGTAACACCTACAATTTTTAAATTATTCATTGAATCAAATTCACTAAAATTCAAATATTTTCAAATATCTTCAAAGTGTTCATATTGTTCATATTTTTCATATGCATAGCATTGAACACTTGTATTGAGATCAAAAGAGTGAATTCTGATCAAAAGGAGAAGATCAATCTTTGTATTGATATCACTATTATTACTCTCATAAAATCATTAGAATTACTTGTATTTGACTTGTGATTCAGAATTGTTGGACACAAGGGTGAGTGTTGCAAGATGATTGTTCTTGCATCCTAAGTTGTTGAAATTGTTTGTTAGTAGGCCTCACCGGTTGATGGTGTGATAGGTTGTACTTTCTTAAACAATAGTGAAAACTCTCTTTCGTGTTGAAAGGGGAGTGGAGTACTCTCGGATTGTAAGGGGAACCACTATAAATCTTGGTGTCTACTTTATTTATGCTTTCTACTGCATCCATCACCAAGAACATAACCGAAGTAAAATTAAAGAATACCAAAAATCGGAAAAAGTTTCTCTAAGCCTAATTCACCCCCCCCCCCCCCTCTTAGGCATACTCTGGACTTACAATTGGTATCAGAGCAGGTTAAGGTAACTTGTTCCTAACGATTCAGTATGGCTTCCGCAAGTACCAACCCGGTTTTCAAAGATGGTAGAAGTAGTAACAAGCCACCACTCTTTTCTGGAGAATATTTCGATTTTTGGAAAATTCGTATGAAGGCACATCTTGAGGCTCAAGGAGACGGTATATGGGAAACCGTAGAAACTGGTCCACATGTTCCTACAAATGTGGTAAATGGTGTTGGAACTCCAAAGATAAAATCCTCATATGATGAAGATGACAAGAAGAGAATTTTGAATGAGAAAAAAGCAATCAACATACTTCAAAGCGCTCTCAGTATGGACGAATTCTTCCGTATATCACAGTGTAAATCGGAAAAGGAAATTTGGGACACCTTGGTAGAAACGCATGAAGGGACAGCCGAAGTAAAAAGATCAAGACTTAATACTTTAAGTCAAGAATATGAAATGTTCCGTATGCAGCCTGGTGAATCCATTGTTGCCTTACAAAAGAGATTCGTTCATCTAACAAATCATTTGATTGCTCTCGGGAAGACCTTCACCAATGATGATCTCAACTTGAAAGTCCTAAGATCCTTAACAAGAGAATGGCAACCGAAGGTGACCGCTATTTCGGAAAAGAAGAGTCTTTCAATGATGACATCCGCTTCCTTATTTGGCAAACTTCAAGAACATGAACTGGAACTTGGAAGGCTTGAGAAGCATGAAAGTCAAGACAAGAAGTCCAAAGGAATTGCCTTGAAGATTGACACAAAGGATGACAAAAATGACGAATCTTCCGAAGACGAAAATTTCATGCTTCTAGTAAAGAAGCTTGGTAATTTTTTTAATAATAATAAAAATTTCTCTTTTTCTAAAAAGAATAGACATTTCAGGAAAAAGGAGGTATCCACATCAAATCAAGAAGTCACATGTTACGAATGTGGGAAACAAGGTCACATAAAGCCGGATTGCCCGAAACTCGCAAATAAAGGAAAATTCAAAGACAAGAAGGATTTCAAAAATAAATAGGCTTATATCGCATGGGACAATAACGAGATAAGTTCATCATCGGAATCGGAAAGCGATGAATGTGCAAATATGGCTTTAATGGCTTCACACCACTCCGATGAAGAAAATGAGGTTAGTAGCAATTTTTCTGTTTATGATAATGATGCACAAGAAGTTATAGATGAACTTCTAAAAGAATGCAAGACTTTGTATAAAAGCATCTCATCACAAAATAAAAGAATTTCATCTTTAGAAGAACAAAATTCTGTTTTTATGAAAAATATTGAAAATGAAAAACAGAAATTGATGGATGAAAAACAAAATCTTGTATGTAAGAATTGTGAATCCTTATCTTTTCAAATTGTTCAACTTAAAAGAGTTTTAGAAAGATACGAAAAAGGTCAAATTGGCTTGGAAGAAACTCTTAAGCACCAAAGATATCCTAATGATAAAAGTGGATTAGGATATTCTAAATTTTCAAAACCAATCGCCAATGAGACCGTTTTTGTAAGAGCAAGTGAACAAGTTGTTAAAGAAAAGGCAAACACTTCTAAAATTCAGCATCAAAATCATAACAAGAAAAGAGTTGTGAAGAAAAAGAATTATGTTCCTAGATATAGAAGTCACTTTCAACCTACTTGTTTTTATTGTGGAGTTAAAGGCCATACACCTAATGCTTGCAATGTGCGCAATATTGGTATTGCTAAAGGGCATTATATGTGGGTTGAAAAGGGTACTAACTATCAAGGACCCAAAGCAATTTGGGTACCTAACACTACTTAATTTTGTGTTGTAGGTATGCTTCAAGACAACGGCTAATCAATGGTATCTGGATAGCGGTTGCTCGAAGCATATGAAGGGAGACATAAACAAATTTTCAAGTCTATCATTAAGGGCCAAAGGATACGTTACTTACGGTGATGATAATAAAGGAAAAATTCTTGGAGTTGGAACCATTGGTGCACCTCCATGTATAATCATCGAAGACGTTCTTTATGTGGAAGGCCTTAAACACAACCTTCTTAGCATAAGTCAATTGCGTGACAAAGGGTTCCGAATCAACTTCACAAAGGATGAATGTCTGATAGAACATGAAGTCACCCATGACATCTTGCTAAAAGGTAAAAGATTTAATAATATTTTTATGATCTCTTTTGATGATTCTTCCTTAAAGGTAAAATGTCTCTTGGCAAACAACAACGAGGCGTGGCTTTGGCACAAAAGATTTTGCTCACATTCACATGGAGCATTTAAACAAATTGATAAAGCATGATCTAGTTGTTGGTCTCCCGAAGATAAAATTCATCAAGGATAAATTATGCGATGCATGTCAAAAGGGAAAACAGACCAAGACAACTTTCAAATCCAAGCAAGTGGTTTCTACATCAAGGCCACTTCAATTGTTGCATATGGATCTTTTTGGTCCATCAAGAACAAAAAGCTTCGGAGGTAACTTTTATGCTTTAGTTATTGTTGATGACTTCTCTCGATACACATGGACATTGTTTTTAGTGCAGAAAAATGATGCTTTCAAAGAATTCAAGAAGTATGCGAAGCAAATTCAGAATGAGAAATCACTCACCATAGCCTCTATAAGAAGCGATCACGGTGGAGAATTCCAAAATTCAGACTTTGAAGATTTTTGCGAAGAGCATGGAATTTCTCATAATTTTTCAGCACCAAGGACGCCTCAACAAAACGGTGTCGTAGAACGGAAGAATAGATCACTGGTGGAGCTTGCAAGGACAATGCTTAGCAACGGAAATCTTCCTAAATATTTTTGGGCAGATGCAGTTAGTACAGCATGCTTCGTAAGCAACCGTGTCAATATTCGACCACTTCTCAAAAAGACTCCGTATGAGCTGTTCAAGGGTAGAAAACCAAATATAGCATTCTTCCACATATTCGGATGCAAATGCTTTGTTCTCAACAAAAATAAGGATAATCTCGGTAAGTTTGATGAGAAATCCGACGAAGGTATATTTCTTGGTTATTCTCTTTATAGTAGAGCATTTAGAATTTTTAATAAGAGAACTCTTACTATTTAAGAATCCATTCATGTTTCTTTTAATGAGACTAACTCCTCGAAAGAGGATAATATTATTGTTGATGATGATGATGACATAGTAGTTACTCAACAAGAGGAGATTTCAAAGAATCAAGAAATACCCCAAAAAGATATCACGCAAATCATTGAAGAACATCAAGATCTTCCGAAAGAATGGAGAACACATAGAGATCACCCAATAGACAAAGTTATTGGTGATATTAGCCAAGGCGTTGCAACTCAACTTAATCTAAAAGATGCTTGTCTCAACATGGCTTTTGTGTCTCAAATTGAACCATCCAAGATTGATGAAGCTTTAGGCGATGACTAATGGATTGTAGCAATGCAAGAAGAACTCAACCAATTTGAAAGGAATCAAGTTTGGAGTCTTGTACCAAGACCAGATCATAAGCACATCATAGGAACAAGATGGGTGTTCAAGAACAAACTTGACGAGAATGGGATCATAGTTCGTAACAAAGCAAGATTGGTCGCTCAAGGCTACAACCAGGAGGAAGGAATTAATTTTGATGAAACGTTCACTCCGGTAGAAAGGTTAAAAGCAATTAGATTATTACTTGCTTACGCGTGTTCTATGAATTTTCAGTTGTTCCAGATGGATGTCAAAAGCGCTTTCCTGAATGGCTACATCAATGAAAAAGTCTACGTCAAACAACCTCCGGGTTTTGAAGAATTCAAGAATCTCTCGCATGTTTACAAACTGAAAAAGATACTTTACGGACTAAAACAAGCACCAAGAGCATGGTATGACCGCCTTAGCAACTTCTTATGTGAAAAGGGATTTACAAAAGGAAAGGTTGACAAGACATTGTTCATAAAGAAGATCAAAGGAAACACCTTATTGGTTCAAGTCTATGTCGATGACATCATCTTCGGATCAACAAACAAAGAGCTTTGCGAAGAATTTTCACTTATGATGCAAGGAGAATTCGAGATGTCCATGATGGGAAAATTGAATTATTTTCTTGGACTACAAATCAAGCAAACAAAGGATGGCATCTTCCTCAACCAATCCAAGTATTGCAAGAAATTGTTGAAGAAATTCGATATGGATAGTTGCAAGGTGATGTCCACTCCTATGGGATCCGGAACGTATGTTGATCAAGATGAATCTGGTACTCCAATTGATATAACAAAATATCGAGGTATGATCGGTTCATTACTATATTTGACGGCAAGTCGTCATGACATTATGTTTAGCGTTTGTTTGTGTGCACGCTTTCAAGCAAGTCCGAAGGAATCACATCTCACAGCCGTAAAGAGAATCATAAAGTATCTCAAAGGGACAATGAACGTCGGATTATGGTATCCTAAAGGTAGTACTTGTTCTTTAGTTGGTTACTCTGGCGCTGACTATGCAGGATGTAAGACCGATAGAAAAAGTACAAGTGGTACGTGTCACATTCTCGGGAATGCACTAGTGTCATGGGCCTGCAAGAAGCAAGCATGTGTGGCTCTCAGTACAGCCGAAGCGGAATATATTGCAGCAGGAAGTTGTTGTGCTCAAATTCTGTGGCTCAAGCAACAACTCCTCGATTACGGTGTAGATCTCGGTTGCATTCCTCTTCGATGTGATAACATAAGTGCCATCAACATCACGAAGAATCCGGTCATGCATTCGAGGATAAAGCATATAGATATCCGGCATCACTTCCTTCGAGATCACGTATTGAATGGAGATGTAGATGTTACTTTCGTCGACACGCACAATCAACTCGCCGACATCTTTACCAAACCATTGGCGAAAGAACCATTCTACAAAATTCGGCGAGAACTTGGGATTCTTGATGAAGCTCTTTCCTTTTTGCTGATGTCAAAGGGGGAGAAGAGCTTGGTTCTTCTAATATCTCTCTGTGCATATATTTTTTTGCCTCAGTATAGATAGGGGGAGCTGCTGGACATAGGAGGAGAAGCATACCGAACCAAGAGATCGCGCAGACGTTTTTTTATTGCCATCATCAAAAAGGGGGAGAATGTAGAAGCATGCTTCAATCTCAAGTTTTGATGATGTCAACACTACTCAAGATGCTCATCTCTTAGTTGCAAAAAGTCAAGCCTTTCAAAGTTATCAAGACTATGCAAGGGTATCTTTCAAGTCAAGCATCGTATGCAAAAACTGTTCTACATTTGTCGAGACTTGGACACAAGGCTGGTATATCAAAGTTCTATCTCTAAATTGATATGCAAGTGTTCAATACTGTAAACCATTTTTGCATAATGCATTAACATGTTTTAAAAGCATTTGGAATTGGTATAACACTTTTAACTTAATTATTTTTCAAAGTTTTTACAGTGTTAACCGATTAACCATATGGGTTAATTGGTTAACGCCCTCAAATTTTAAATTCTTTGGGCCAACGTTATAGTGTTAACCGATTAACCTATATGGTTAACCGATTAACACTGAATGTTTTCTGAAAAATTATTTCCTTTCAAGTTCAAAATGTGTTCAAATGTTATACCCTTTCATCCATTGTTTTGTACTTTCATATACCCTTTTGAAATGGTGTTTTGACTGATATAAATTCTGTAAAATTCAAATTGACAAAGTAACACCTACAATTTTCAAATTATTCATTGAATCAAATTCACTAAAATTCAAATATTTTCAAATATCTTCAAAGTGTTCATATTGTTCATATTTTTCATATGCATAGCATTGAACACTTGTATTGAGATCAAAAGAGTGAATTCTGATCAAAAGGAGAAGATCAATCTTTGTATTGATATCACTATTATTACTCTCATAAAATCATTAGAATTACTTGTATTTGACTTGTGATCCAGGATTGTTGGACACAAGGGTGAGTGTTGCAAGAGGATTGTTCTTGCATCCTAAGTTGTTGAAATTGTTTGTTAGTAGGCCTCACCGGTTGATGGTGTGATAGGTTGTACTTTCTTAAACAATAGTGAAAACTCTCTTTCGTGTTGAAAGGGGAGTGGAGTACTCTCGGATTGTGAGGGGAACCACTATAAATCTTGGTGTCCACTTTATTTATGCTTTCTACTGCACCCATCACCAAGAACATAACCGAAGTAAAATTAAAGAATACCAAAAATCGGAAAAAGTTTCTCTAAGCCTAATTCACCCTCCCCCCCCCCCCCCCCTCTTAGGCATACTCTGGACTTACATTAATATGGTTGAGTTTCATCTAAATTACACCTTTGTTGAAAAGCTCATTGACATTCACGATACCTCCTTTCTCAGATATGAACCCAATAATCCATAAAGGCTTCTTCCCACTGCTAAAGCTTGGTTTAACCTTATTCCGACCAACTTTCAACCTCGGGTAATAGACAAGAATGTTTCGTCCCATGAGGAGAGACTTTTCAACTACTTTCTGATGAAAAATATATGGGTCAATCTGCCTCAAATCATCTGAAGGACTCCTTTAATATCTCCAGAAGACAGCATAAGTCCTTCATACATTATGGAAGGGTTTTATCTGAACTGTTTTATAAGGCTAAAATCATTGGTTTAGCTAAGAGGCTTGGACCGGATGTTGCGACTATTAAAGAAAGATGTGAGGTTGTTACAAGTTTGCTGGATTGGTAGTCTTGTCTGCTAGATGGACATGTGATGTTTGGGTGTTTTTAGGTCTTGTGGCTTCTGTATCTATTGTGTGTCCTTGGGTGTTTGGATTTTTCTGATGTTTTGGTATTTATGGTTTTTGTTGTTATCTGTTTAAATAGTTATGGTTGTGTTGCCTTTCCCTTGTTGTTCTTCTACCTATCTCGCATGTACTCCCTCTATAATTTGATTGGAGTTTCCGTTTCTTTTTCTTATTCTGCTATCTTTTGGTTATTATTATTTTTTATGCCTTTTTGATTTCTGACAAAGGGGGAGAAAGTGAAATGATTTTGATATACTTATTCTCATTATCTTAATCCCAAATACATATTTCAATATGCTTTTACTTCTAACTTGTGTTTAATATTTAGCAAGGAACTTTAAAAAAGTTAATTGTCTTTTAGAACAGGCTATCAGAAGATGTGATCAAGAAGTAAGAAGAATTCTCTAAATGAACTTGCTCTGATTCAATACATTATTCAATGAAGAATTTCTTTTCCTACTCATTAATCAAGAACAAAGGACAATATAAAAAAATGTTTATGAGTGCTCTGATACCTCGGGCTTATCAGAAGTTATTGAACTTTCTAAAAGCATGGTAGCTAGGCTCCAATACTTCAAAGGTTGTAGACCTTATGGATATCCGATCAAGACATGGTCATCCCGGAATTATTCAAGTTTTGAACCTTCTGATGACATGTTGATTTCTGCACCTTTTGGTGATATGTCTAAGATATTGGAAAAAATTAGTTCCGATACATAACATGATACATTAAGTTAGTTACTAATCAGGTTCTGATTACGTCAGTGTGTTCTGATAGTAAGCCAAGTTCTGAGATGAAGACCAGGAAGTTCTAGCCAAACTCTGATGAAACGTCACTGAGAAGTATTTCTTCTTTGTTCTTATGCTCTGTAATTCAAAATTATTTTGTGAGTCCTGTGATCAAGGGGAGACTCTGAACAAGCATAAATGAATTTTGAGAGTAACAGATTTAGGGGGAACTGGTTAGCTTAACTTTTATTTTGTGGTTTATGGTTATTACCCTGTACGAATTGCTCTATCAAATTACATGGTTTGTCATCATCAAAAAGGAGGAGATTGTAAGAAGAATATTGGTTCTGCATCTGGCCTTAAGTTTTGATGATAACTGTAATACCCCAAATTTTACCCTTATATTTAGTCAGTCATGTCGCATATCATCTCATATGTACATTTGCTAATCACTAACAAGTTATGAAGGTTTTTTGTTTTGCAGATTGGGTCTCAGGGGTATTTTGGTCGTTTCACGCAAATTCTGCTAATTTCTTGAAAAAAGGGCTGTTATTACGTTCTGAGGCATTTATTTGCCATTTGGGTCAAGGAGCCAGTATGTTTTGTCAGAAATATGATTGGACTCGGGGGCCGTGCTTTGTTTGATTCTGAAACATTTCCAAACAGTTTTGTTTCTTTTTATAAAGTTGGGTTGAAAAGGAAATGGATACTGTTAAGGTTATTTTGAGAAGTGATGTGATCAACGAGGTTTTTAATGTGAATTTGTTTGGATATAATCATATGGCGGGATATCATGTATAAAAGGCCAAGGAGAGGTTAAGTTTTAATAGTTGTGAAGCTTTTATTCATGAATATTCATAAGCTACAAATCAAAGTTGAATTTAAATAATTTATGGATGTTTATTCATGGATATTTAAATTCATAATTGAGAAAATAGAAATGAATATTTACTGGATTTTATTTCATAAACATCTAGAATTACAAGATGAAATGGAAGTAATTTTTGGATTTTATTCATGATGATCTTTCATTTACAAAAGGATTATACATTTACAATGGGTATCTACTCTAGGTCCTAAAGTCCTAAAAAGAGAAAAAACTACAAGTTTCTTCATTGGTCCTCCCTTGAGTTCTTCACGCAACTCTTGATCACCTGCACATCAAAGCAAAAACAAACCACAGGAAAAGAGGTTAGAAGATTGTTTGACACTCTCAGAACATTATCATCATCGAGTGTCGGGAGGGTACGACTAAAGCCGCATCCTACTCCCGTTACCAATCTGAGCCACCGGCGTCAGATCAGGTAGTTATTGTTCTTATCATAAGGGACATCCGAGAGATAGAGAAAATAAAAGAAGTGGGGCTGATTCGTTTTGCCGCGATTGGATTTCCAGACTGATACGAGAATAAGGCAACATAGGCAAGTTTTGACTCAGACCCGGATGCCGGCAGGTCTGAGTCACCTTGATTTCAAAACTTCCAATATCTGAAAAAACATAAGCATCATCAGAACTCAAAGCATAAAACAAAACTAGGAAGGGGTTCGCGCCAATACAGGTAGGAATAGCCACCAAAGGAAACAAATCTGTACCAAACAGAATGAAAATCAAGTCCACAGCAGAACAAGAGAAACCAAAATATGGTATCAAGCTGCATCAGTTCAAACAGAACGGAGAAATGAGACACAAAACAAGCTACTTCAAAATTACATAGGACAAGGTATCAAAAGTCTCAGCAGCATCAGTAAAGGTAAGGCCCCGTCCGAACCAGTAGTCAACACATAAAGCCCTGTTATCAGACAACAATAGCCAACAATATGTCAGGCCATCAAACTTGGTTCAGGATCAAAGCAGATAAATTATAATTTTAGCAGCAGCTCTGAGGTCAAACAAGTAAGAAAAGCCCATCAAACCAAATCAGAGCTAAAACTGCATCAAGCAATTAGTGTCTCAACACAAACTATCGATCATCAGAAAAGTACACCAGCGACATCAACATCTGCAAAGCAATATCAAGAGGTTTCAGTATCAGGCATCACGAAAAACATAAGAATGGGGCTACTGCTAAAATGTCACAGAAAAATCTATCTGCTAAGAATCATCAGCAGTTGAAACAACTCAAAGAGAATAAACGATAAACACCACGCGAAGATCCTCAGAAAGCAATCGCAGCATCATCGAAGAATACAAGCGTCGAGGGCTCAGATAAACATCATTGCTGTATACCTTCCTCGGCCATCCCGACTCAACCAAAGTCGTAGCATCAACCCTCTCTGAAAGAAGAAGAGGAAAAGGATCTGAGCTGCATCAAAAAGCAAACCATATCAGAAAAATAGAGAGATTTTGACTTGATAATGAATCCCAAAACAGATCAAAGCAAATCAGTTCAGACTACTAAAATTGAATCAAATCGAAAACGCATCAGCATAGTCCAGATTGAATTCAAGTAGAACAAATGAACTAATCCAGATATCAATCAGATCAAATAAATTCAGAGGTAATCCAAATGATCAAACAAAGCGAAGCTGGAAATGGAAAGTTTCGAGTCAAACGCATCAGGGAATATCTCCATTGGAACCAATCTAAATCAATTTGAGACAATCTGAATCAATCAGACAAGTCAATAAAGCAAGTCAGCCGAAAACGAATCAGTAGAGAGCAATTAAACAAATTAACGAAATCCCAATCGTATCAGAAAGCCCTTATTGGAACTCAATCTGAAAACCAAATGATCAAATCAAATCAAATCCCCATTTGCACTTAACCTGAATCAATCAAACAAATCAGTTCAGATTGCATTCAATCACAAAGTTCTGGAGATAGAAATCTTTGAACCGAATCAGAATAATCATATCAGCTAGGATCGATTAAACCCTAAAAAAGGGGAAACAGAGTTCAATCCGCATCCAATCGTAATCCAATCAATATCTGAGGAAATCACAACAAAATCAAATAATATCAACATAAAATCAAATCTCAGAAGTAACGCAAATCCAAGGCCCAGAAGTTAGTTATAAAAGGAATGTACAACCTGATGAAAGGGGGGGCCGTGAGAGAGAGAGGATCATAGAAACCCTAACGGGAGAATCGCGAAAGGGAGAACATCAAAGCGACGAAATCACGTACAAACCCCACGAACGAAATCGCGTAAATCACCAGAGCAACAATCTGACGCCGCGACCTCAGAATTTCTTCATCATTGGCCGCTAATCGCACGCAAGAACAAAACGTAAATCATCCATCTTTTCATAAATCATCTTGCATGTTTATTTTTTTTGCAGAAAAGTGAGAAACGAAGAAGATTATGGTGAACGGAAGAAGAAAGACGAGAGAGAGATGAGAGAAGAAGAAAACGTGAATGGCGCCGCAAGGGACATTAGGGTTCCCAGAACCCTAATTGTTCTCTAATTAGTCCAACCGGGTTGGGTCCGGGGTGATGACCGGCCCAACCCCTTATGTTTATTATTTTTTTTTTATTTTTTTATTTTGTTTTTAAATTATGTTTTTTTGTTTTTAAATTGTTTTATATTTGTTTTAAGAAATTTTTGTGTAAATATTATAAATAAACAAAATCTTTTCATAATAAAATAAAAAAACCTCTTTTTTAAAATAAAAATTAAAACTTTTTTTATATAAAACTAAAACTTTTATGTAAATATTAAAAATAAATAAAACTCATTTTTTAAAAATAAATAAGAAAAACTTTTCTTAAAAAAATAAAAAATAAAACCTTTTAAAAGAGTAAAATATTTTTAAATTAAATCCTTTTTTTTGCAAGCTAATATTAAAAATTGTAATAATCTCAAATTTGCATCTTTTTCTTTATTATTCGTAATTAATTTGATTGCCGCTTAACTCTGCCCACTAACATCGTTTGTTCATTTTGCAGCTCATTACGTTTCCCATTATTTATGTCATTTTATTTTCTCACTCAAAGTTCATTATCATATTGTAACTGCTTCTCATATGTAACCTCGCGAATCTAATAATCGCGCTTTAAATTTCTGCCTTTAAACTTCTGTTCGCATGACTTTAACTTCTGTTTTATTCCCTGTTTACGATTCATTTATCTCACACATTTATCAATAGTCCAATCACACTACACACATCCGAAGATTAGGTCTAGCTTTTGGCCGCCGCGCCAATAGTCCTCAATTTCAAACCCTTTCACCTTCTCAAACCCTAATTTTCACAAATGCCTCGCCGCAGGCAAGATTATAACTTTACCCCTAGCATTAGGCCAAAGAGCCGCCGCGCTCATTTTAGGGTTTCCCGCCGCGGAATCCCTAACCTAATTTAACCCTAATTACAACTTAACAATTCAACGTAGAGATTTGGAGTTTCTACACTCCGCGTAAGCGTGCCCTTAAGACATGTTTATTCCCCTTGAGACCTTGACCACAGTCAAGAAGTCTCTAACTTCCCTTTTGAGGGGAACTACGATTACTCTGATTCCACTCCCGTAAGGATACGTAGGCACAAGATGCGATGTCTTGCCGAGTAAACTTAGAATTAACCCCTTAGGTCTCTTTTCTCACTTTTAATCCTTTGTACATATACCTTAAGCAAATGAATAAAGCAAATAGTAAACATTTGAACAAAAGGTTCCCGTAGAGTACTACGGAAGTTTAGGGTGCTAATACCTTCCCTAAATTTAACCAACCCCCGAACCCTAGATCTTTCCCCGCATTGTGTTTACGATGCAAAATAGGTTTTCCCTCTTTTGACCTTTTCCTTCGGATAAATCAAAGAGCGGTTGTGAATTGAATTGCGATTCAAACTCATTAATAGTTTGTGATCCTATTTCCACCGCAACAGAAAATGGCGACTTCACTGGGGACTAACTTTAACTTTTGAGGGTTATCCCTAACTTGTTCATATTTATTACTATCTGTGATATTATTCATTTGCATGTATATATTTGTGCTTTGATTATGGGACTGTTCCTTGTGCTGTGAGATAGGTCCTAACCCGGATCTAGTGTACCTTAGGTAAATGGCAATAGACCAAGGAAACTGTACGACGTATATCGATACGGTTGATCTGGCGGCCATAGTTAGTGCGACTTCTTGGTTGGTGCTTATATTCCTTAAGTTAAGTTGAGGATAATATTGAGGCTGCCATATGTTGTCAATGCACTAACTGACTTTTAGAACCCTAGTTAACTCATCCTGGCCTTTAGAAAGTAGTGGGGTAACCGGCTTTGGTGCAGACTGAAGTTGGTTGACACTCGATACTACGCTCATTGAGATCTTAAACTTGGAGGGTTTCGGTTGGCAAGTCAGTTGCCTTCTGAACAACCACCCTTGTGAAGGATCAATGATATTGAGATCCCTTAGAACCTGGTTACTTTTGTAGGACAGGATGAACCATCTAACTTCAGGGGAGGGTATTTGCCTTTGAACCTCATGCAAGCTTTTAACCTAGGACTTTGTGTGTTTTCATGCATTGCATCCATAAAGCATCTCATTGCATTGTATTTCATGGAGTTCAAACATCATTTATGGATATCACGGGATACCATAAATAAAAAATATATAAAATGAGAAAACAAGAAAAAGATTTCTTTGGTACCCCACGACATTAGTAAATGTTTTGAATTCCATGAAATCTTCATTTACATTCACATTTTAGCATCATTTACTTTTTTGCATTGCATGTGTCTCCCGATTTCTCACACTCGGTTCTCTCACCTTCCAGTTCTGTCACCCTGAGTTCTCGGCACCAATACAACACCAGAGCTCAAACTCGGAAAAGAATGGAGGATCAGGCAAAAGAGATTGATCGCCTTAGCAATGAACTTGAAGATCTTCGAGGGGGTATGGGGCGTATGATGGAATTGTTACATGTCATGAATGCTAAGATGGATACCCAGCCCACTGTTGTTTCTGAGATTACCGGCGTTACTGTGGACCCTCCACCAAGTGTGACCGTAACAAGGGACCCACCTTATGGTCTTGCTCCCGGTTTTGTGCCTCCTCAAGCCACTGTCCCGATTAATCAACCTGTTCAGCAAGCCGTGCCTTTGTTTTCTGAAGTTTCTAGGGGGGCTCCTATCTTTGCACCACCTGTTGTACACACCCGTGCGCAACCGTACTCCAATGAGACAGTTTTTGATAATCTTGATGAGAATGTTGAGGGTTATGAGAAACATGATAAGCTTCGTGAGGAAGTAAACACTATCGTCCAGAGATTGAAAAAGGTAGAGGGTGATCAAATTTTTGGGACTGCTGCAAGGGATGTTTGTTTGGTCTCAGGTTTGGTTATTCCCCCGAAGTTCAAAACTCCGAACTTCGATCGTTATGAAGGTGCCACCTGTCCTAAGAGTCATCTGATCATGTATTATCGCAAAATGGCTGCCCATGTTGAGAATGATAAACTGATGATTCATTGCTTCCAAGACAGTTTGAAGGGCGCTTCTTCCAAGTGGTACTTAACTTTGGATCAATCCCGCGTTAGGAGCTTTCAAGATTTATCTGACGCTTTCATCAAACACTACAAGTACAATATGGATCTGGCTCCTGACAGAAGACAGTTGTTGAGTATGTCGCAAAAGAATTCTGAGTCATTCAAAGAGTATGCTCAAAGGTGGAGAGAGACTGCTTCGCAGGTAGAACCTCCTTTGACCGAGAAAGAGTTAGCTGATTGGTTTGTCGACACAGTCCGTCCAGAATTTTACGAGAGAATGGTGGGTAGTGTGACTTCAAATTTCTCCGACATCGTTGCTGTGGGTGTCAAGATTGAATTGGGTATGAAAAGTGGTAAAATGACAAATAATCATGGTACCTCTAAGGATCAGCCGAAGAAACCTCCGTATAGCTCCCAGAAAAAGAAGGAGAGTGAGACTAATGCTATATCCTCTGGTAGACCAAGGGAACGCTTTTATCGGCATCCGCAAGGTTATGCTCAACCTCAAGGGTACCCAGTCCAATATGCTCAACAACCCTATGTGGCAGCCATTACTCCTTCTTTCAATCAACAGGTTCCTATGTATCAACCTATGCAGCAACCTCCTGTTTATCCGCCTCCTGTCAACTACCTACAGGCACCCAACGCTCCTGCTCCTCCACAGCCAAAGAGTCCGGCTCCTCGCCAGAATGTGCCGAACAGAAGAACGTATAAACCTTGTCCGCCGATCCCGATGACTTTTACCGAGTTGTATCCCTCTTTGGTCAAGCAAGGTCTCATCACCACTCGGGCTTTGGGTCCGCCTCCTAATCCTCTACCCGCCAATTACAACGCCGCTGCTCATTGTTTATTTCATGAGGGTGCGCCTGGTCATGATCTGGAGAATTGTTATGCTCTCAAAAATATTGTCAGGGATCTATTGGAAAAGAAGATTTTGTCATTTGAAGATCCTCAACCAAATGTTAAGAAGAACCCTTTTCCTAACCATGAGAGTGTCAATGCCATTAGTGCTGATTCGGAAGAAGGTTATGCCCTTGATGTTGAACAGATTAAGATTCCCCTTAAGATGTTCCATTCGAAACTGTTTGAAGCTGGTTTAGTAGATACTTCCCACGTTGCATGTGTAAGTTGTGAAGCCAGTACTAAGGGTTGTGTGTTGGTTCAGAATGACGTTCAGAGGTTAATTAATGAGGGTGTTTTACAAGTGACAAGCCAAGCCAAGAAGGATGTAGTTGCCGTGGTTGAGCCTGTTTTCCATCAGCCTGAATCAAAAAGTAAGGTACCAGTGTTTAATTTATCAGGGGCAGGCTCCGCCAACCTCGTGTTCGATATACCAAGGTCGTATATCCCTGAAGTAAATCAGCCTAAGCCTATAGTTATTCGAAGACCGAGTCCGTTTCCTTTCAGTGATCCTAAAGCTGTGCCTTGGAAATATGACGTGACTATGATTGACAAGGAGTCTGGGAAGGTTATTCCAAAGGAAGAGGTTAAGGACACTGTGACCAATATCGCAGAGGTAAGCAGGATGACTCGCAGTGGCCGTGTGTATACTCCCCATTCTAATAAGGATCCACCTAAGGAGACCACTAATATCCCTGTGACTGCCAAAGACAAAGGTAAGGGGGCCGTCACGAATGACGAAGATGCTGAGTTTTTGAGGATCATCAAGAAAAGTGACTATAAAGTTATTGACCAACTTCACCAGACTCCTTCCAAGATCTCCATTCTATCTCTGTTAATGAATTCACCCGCTCATAGGATGGCCTTGCAGAAGGTTTTGACTCAAGCGCATGTGGATCAAGATATTAGCACCAGTCGATTTGATAGTGTGATTGCCAATTTAACCGCTTGTAACACCCTCAGTTTCAGCAATGAAGAGTTACCGAAGGAGGGTCCGAACCATAATCGTGCTTTACATATATCGGTAAAATGTCAAGAGGACAATTTAGCGAGAGTGCTAGTGGACACCGGCTCTTCTCTGAATGTTCTACCCAAGAGGATTCTCGATAAGTTGGCTTGTAAAGAGACTGTGTTGAAACCTACTCCTTTGGTTGTCAAGGCTTTCGATGGCTCTCGCCGATCGGTAATGGGGGAGGTTGAGCTTCCCATCCTGATTGGTCCGCAAATTTTTAATATCACATTTCAAGTCATGGACATTAATCCCAATTACAGTTGTTTACTCGGAAGGCCGTGGATTCATGCCGCTGGGGCAGTGACCTCAACGTTACATCAAAGGATGAAATTCGTGATCAATGGAAAGTTGGTTATTATACACGGTGAGGAAGATCTGATGGTCAGTAACCTGTCTTCTTTCCGTTACATCGAGGCCGATGAGAATGCTTTAGACATCTCCTTTCAAGCACTTGAGATCGCCAATGCTGTTCTGCTGGAAGTCGAAGAGACAGTGGGTCAGGGTATTCCATCTTTTGCATCTCTGAAGAGTACCAAATCAACAATTGACAGGGGCATTCCTGAAGGTTGGGGAGAGGTAATTGATGTCAAGACCAAGACTGATTGCTCTGGGTTGGGTTACAAACCAACTCAGAACGGAGCCGCCACAACTGTCGAAGGGCGTCCGAAGGTTATCCAAGAAGTATTTGTCAGCGGAGGTTTCCAAGTCAACGCCATCAGCGAATGTGAGAAAAATGAAGAGCTGAGCAACCTGGTGTTTAAGGGTGATGCAGTTTTGAACAACTGGGAGGCCGTAGAGATCCCTGTTATTTTTCCCTTGTCAAAGTAATTGTTTTTTTAAGTTTCATTTACATTTCCAAATAAAAGTCTGTAGCTCTGCCCAAGGCTATAGGGTCGTTTTGTCGGGCCACCTTTCATTTCTAAAAGGATATTAATAAAAGCAGTTTTGTTCAATTCCGCTTTGGCTCATTTGCGTTTTTCGTTTTCACTTTTAAAAATGAAATTGGCAACCTTTCTTCCAATAATAAATAAAAAAAAAAACAGCATTTCATTCTTACATATCTTCGAGCATTTTAATTAAGTAAGCCTTCCATCATGCAGAGATATCGTAAACCTTGTTGGATCCAATGACTTTACTGACACTCCTGACTGGGATGCACCCATCAATCAAGCTGAAGACGAGGGTGAAGAAGATCTTGAAGTACCCGCTGAACTAACAAGATTGATTGAGTACGAGTACGCAGAGCTTCAACCGCATAAAGAGCAGGTGGACCTAATTAATCTCGGTACGGATAAGAGCAAGAAAGAGGTCAAGATTGGTGCAACGCTTGGGACGGAGATTAGGCCGAGGTTGATTGAGTTGCTAAAAGAGTATGTTGATGTGTTTGCATGGTCGTATCAAGATATGCCGGGCCTAGACACGGATATTGTTGTTCACAAGTTGCTGCTTAAGCCAGATTGTCCACCTATCAAACAAAAGCTTCGAAGAACGAGACCCGACATGGCTTTGAAGATTCGAGATGAGGTCAAAAAGCAGTTGGATGCAGGTTTCTTGGCAGTCGCGAAATATCCAGATTGGGTTGCCAACATTGTGCCAGTACCTAAGAAGGACGGTAAAGTTAGGATGTGTGTAGACTACAGGGATCTGAACAAAGCAAGTCCAAAAGACGACTTCCCACTGCCACATATTGACACACTGGTAGACAATACGGCCAGTTTTGCGTTGTTCTCATTTATGGATGGGTTCTCCGGCTATAATCAGATCAAGATGGATCCCGATGATCGAGAGAAGACTACTTTCATTACTCCTTGGGGAACCTTCTGCTACAAAGTCATGCCCTTCGGTTTAAAGAATGCAGGGGCAACTTACCAACGTGCTATGACCACTCTTTTTCATGATATGATGCACAAAGAGATTGAGGTGTATGTGGACGATATGATAGCCAAATCTCAGAGTGAAGAGGAGCATTTAGACCATTTGGTGAAGCTGTTTGAATGACTCAGGAAATATCAGTTGAAATTGAATCCTGCAAAATGTACCTTCGGTGTCAGATCCGGAAAATTGCTTGGTTTCATTGTTAGCCAGCGAGGGATTGAGGTAGATCCTGACAAAGTCCGAGCCATTCAAGATATGCCGGCTCCGCAAACCGAGACGCAAGTTAGGGGTTTTCTGGGACGTCTGAATTACATTTCCAGGTTTATCTTTAATATGACCGCTACTTGTGAGCCGATATTCAAGTTGCTTTGCAAGGGGCAGACAGTTGAGTGGAACCCTGATTGTCAGAAAGCGTTCGAGAAGATTAAGGGTTATTTGCAAGATCCCCCTATTCTGATCCCGCCCGTACCTGGAAGACCGTTGTTTATGTACCTTACTGTTCTCGAGAAGTCTATGGGTTGTGTGCTTGGACAACATGATGAGACTGGGAAAAAGGAACATGCAATTTATTACCTGAGCAAGAAGTTTACCGATTGCGAAAACAGATACTCACCATTGGAGAAAACTTGTTGTGCATTGGCATGGGCCGCTAAGCGCCTTCGGCAATATATGGTCTGTCATACCACGTTATTGATTTCTAAAATGGATCCGATCAAGTATATTTTTGAAAAACCAGCTCAAACCGGGAGGCTAGCCCGTTGGCACATGTTGTTATCCGAATATGACATCCAGTATGTACCCCAGAAAGCGATTAAGGGTAGCATTTTATCCGATTATCTTGCAGACCAGCCAGTTGAGGATTATGAACCTCTTAAGCTCGATTTTCCTGATGAGGATATTTTGTTGATTAAAAGAGATTGCGAAGAGCCCGATCCGAGCGAAGGTCCAGAACCAGGTCTTTGGTGGAAGATGATGTTTGATGGCTCCTCGAATTTTAATGGGCATGGTATAGGCGCCGTTTTGATGAACCCAAAGGGCGGATTCACTCCATTTACAGCGAGGTTGGACTTTGAGTGCACTAACAACGTCGCAGAATACGAAGCATGTATCCTCGGCCTCGAAGCAGCAATTCACCTCCGAATCAAACTTCTTAAAGTAAGTGGTGACTCAGCCTTGGTTATCTACCAGGTACAAGGCAAATGGGAAACGAAGAATGAGAAGCTGATCCCTTATAAGGACTACATTATTGAGCTGATCAAGTATTTCGACGAGATAGAGTTCGAGCATGTTCCTAGATCCGAGAATCACGTTGCTGATGCTTTAGCCATGTTAGCATCCATGTGGAAAGTTAAATTCGTTAATGAAGCACCTCTTATCCATATTGAGCGCAAAGTTGAACCCGCTTATTGTCAGATGGTCGAAGAAGTTGAGGTGGATGAAAAGCCTTGGTTTCATGATATCAAGAGCTATCTCGTCAAGCAGGAGTATCCCGATGGTGCTACTGGTCTGGACAAAAAGACATTGAGAAGATTGGCGTCCAAGTTCTTTATCAGTAATGGTGTGCTATACAAGAGAAATCACGACATGGTCCTGCTCAGATGTGTTGATAAACGGGAAGCGGACATGTTACTACAGGAAATCCATGAGGGGACCTTCGGAACCCATGCCAATGGTTATGCTATGTCCAAGAAGATGTTAAGGGCTGGGTATTACTGGTTAACCATGGAAGCCGACTGCATCCAATACGCTAGGAAATGCCATAAATGCCAAATTTATGCTGATAAAATACACGTACCTCCGTCACCGTTGAATGTTTTGTCTTCACCATGGCCGTTCTCTATGTGGGGCATAGACATGATTGGGGCAATTGAGCCGAAAGCTTCTAATGGACACCGTTTCATCCTTGTTGCCATTGATTATTTCACCAAATGGGTAGAGGCTGCCTCCTACACCAACGTGACCAAGCAAGTGGTCGCCCGCTTCATCAGGAAAGAAATCATCTGCCGTTATGGAGTCCCAAGCCGGATAATAACTGACAATGGCACCAATCTGAATAATAAGACTATGAAAGAGCTGTGTGACAACTTCAAGATCACTCACCACAATTCTTCTCCGTACCGTCCTAAGATGAATGGGGCCGTTGAAGCTGCAAATAAGAATATCAAGAAGATCCTGCAAAAGATGGTTGTGACTTACAAAGATTGGCATGAGATGTTACCGTTTGCTTTGCATGGATACAGAACCTCAGTAAGAACTTCGACAGGGGCAACACCTTTCTCATTGGTGTATGGAATGGACGCCGTACTCCCCATCGAAGTAGAGATACCTTCGCTAAGAGTGTTAATGGAGGCTGAACTTGAGGAAGCTGAGTGGGTTCAAGACAGATTGGATCAGTTGAATCTCATTGACGAGAAGCGTTTGACAGCCATGTGTCATGGGCAATTATATCAGAAACGGATGAAAAGAGCGTTTGATAAGAAGATTCGTATCCGCGAGTTCCGTCAAGGAGAGCTCGTACTCAAAAAGATCTTGCCGGTACACAAAGATATGCGTGGAAAGTGGATGCCCAATTATGAAGGCCCGTTCGTTGTAAAGACTGTCTTCTCCGGAGGGTCTCTAATACTTACGACAATGGACGGTGAAGAACTAGCACACCCCGTGAATTCTGATGCAGTCCGAAAATATTATGCCTAAAGACCCGCTAAGTCGAAAACCTGCAGAAGGCGACTTAGGCAAAAGTAAGGGTTAAAAAAAAGGAAATAATAATAAAAAGCTCGCTAAGCTGAAAACCTGAAAGGGCGGCTTAGGCAAAAAAGAGCGTCCCGGTGGATTGAAAACCCGAAAGGGCGGTCCAGGCAAAAGTTAGGGACAAAGGCATTTCATTGCATCAGAAGACACTGAACACACTTTCCGCATGAGAGCCATGTTTCAGTTCTTTCATCCTTGCCCAAAGCAGGATTCTGGATTAGTCTTAGTTATTAGTGTCAGTAGGTATCATTGGATTCAATGTAACCTTTTCCCATGTTGCCAATTTCAAAATGTAATCATCTGTGGAGCTATGCCTTCAGCAAGCTATCACCCTTTAATAAAAGATACCATCTCGTTACTTACATTCCTTGGTGCATTGCTCTTTATTTTCTATTTGTTATGCAAAATGCGTTTATTCCTGAAATTTGAAAATGAAAGGTGCATTGTAGATTTTTCAAAACTGTTTTTCAAAAAACCAAAACAAAATTGAAATGTAATAAATTACTTTGACTAGTGGAAAATCCGACAGGATCTCTTCATTCCCCGGAAATATCATTATTGCAGAAACACTTTCAAACCATTGCCCAGTGATAGTCCCCAAAGAGACTATAAGCTGACAACCTTTTCTTGGGTAACTCGAAAGTGTCCCTCAGGTTTTCTTCTCCCCATGTGAAGACGTGATACTGTGCACCCAAGCAAATTACCTTCTCCCCAGAAAATTCAGAACCTTAAAACCAGAGTTGGTTCCACCATTGATCCTTCTTACCCATGATTGACGTATTGGTTGCAGAGAACGCAGGGTATCTCCGTCGAGATGTTTATTTCGTCTCTCGTCCTGTCTCTAGTCTATTTCGTCAGCATACGCAAGGGCATAAGCATCACATGCCTATTTCATTACATATTCATTACATATTCATTACATATTCATTACATACTCATTACATACTCATTTCATAACATCTTGCATAGTTAACATACATAAACATTAACATACATTCATATTAACATATCCATTAACATACGCGATAACATGCACAGGTTCATCGTGTCTCCATCATTAGTCGTTACCACCAAGTAATTGGGGTTTGTCCATTCTCTCCAAATAGATTGTCAGCCCTAAGCATAAAATGCTTACTTGTTTCCTGTTTCCCCACAGAGCTCGATCCTCGTGGATGACGGTTATTTCAGCTATCTTTCCTCGCCAGGATTAGATATTTACCCTTCGAGATCATTCCCTCGATGGAGTTTTGATTACCAGTTTTCTTTCTAGCTCGATCCTAGATTGAATCTCAGTCTTGTCGGTCGTCAATCCCAACCGGACGTGCATTTATTTTGCACTAACTTTCAAGAAAATCAACTACAATCCTTTACAGATACACGCCAGTTCACGCCTGGAAAATATATCGGTACAACACTTTACAATCCTACATGTTACAGCCTTTTACACTTTACATTTTACAGCATCGGTACGACATTTCTCACCTAAGAAGTCGATCATATCCCCGTTGTGCCTCGCAGCAAATGGCCATCTCCATGGAGCAGTTGGGCTTCCATTTCCCTGCTATCTTCAGTCATTCAGTTTCATATTCAGGAGAGCACGATTCTGAAATATGAGTATCTTCAGTCATTCAGTTTCATATTCAGGAGAGCACGATTCTGAAATATGAGTATATTCAGTCATCCAGTTTCATATTCAGGAGAGCACGATTCTGAAATATGAATATCTTCAGTCATTCAGTTTCATATTCAGGAGAGCACGATTCTGAAGTATGAGTAAATTCAGTCAGCCAGTTTCATTCTGAAAGTATGAGGAAATTCAGTTTACCCTTTTTTATATTCGAGAAAACATTTATCCTTCAGTAAGAGAGGAATCAAAATCGTATTCCAGGCGCCGACCTTAGAATGCGAGAAGACTTATTTATCAGATAAGCAGCAGCCTCTTTATTTGAGTGCTTATCCGTTTTGGCATGCAAGTCCCTTCCAACGATGAGTGACAATTCTCCCGCGAGAAGCTTATCAGGGCATTTCCCATCAAAGTCCATTTATTTTGGCATACAGCCGGTCTTTACCCTGCATATTTGTTACGGAGTTCCAAAAAGTCTGTTTGATCTTGTCACGAGAGACAGGTTACAAAGGCTTGGATGTTATTCTTTGCTCAATGCTCCAGCATTCTGTAATCGATCTTACAATCGTACGTGATCCAGTTTTATTTTTAGATTCCCCAGTGGAGGCCGTCTCACAGGTACCATCTCCATTCGAGGATCTCGTTCCTTTTCTAAAAAGTGACAATTGGTCATTCGCACCAGTTGACTATCATTTTTTTTTTAGAATTCCCCAGTGATGTACTGTGTCTCAGCGCGTCATTTTCCCCAGTGTCGTCATGTTCGTCAGCATTTTCGCATTCATTATTCCAGCATACGCAGCATATCATATTCAGGGCGTCATCTGCATTAAATCGTTCCAGTTTTGTCCATAGCATTGCATATCATCGCATATAAGGGAAAATTTTCGGTTATCTATATTTAAATCTCTCCACCACGATTCCTCGAGTCTCTGTCACTCAAATCGTCCGGCGTAGCTATTTAAATAGGGGCAACTGTAATACCCCAAATTTTACCCTTATATTTAGTCAGTCATGTCGCATATCATCTCATATGTACATTTGCTAATCACTAACAAGTTATGAAGGTTTTTTGTTTTGCAGATTGGGTCTCAGGGGTATTTTGGTCGTTTCACGCAAATTCTGCTAATTTCTTGAAAAAAGGGCTATTATTACGTTCTGAGGCATTTATTTGCCATTTGGGTCAAGGAGCCAGTATGTTTTGTCAGAAATATGATTGGACTCGGGGGCCGTGCTTTGTTTGATTCTGAAACATTTCCAAACAGTTTTGTTTCTTTTTATAAAGTTGGGTTGAAAAGGAAATGGATACTGTTAAGGTTATTTTGAGAAGTGATGTGATCAACGAGGTTTTTAATGTGAATTTGTTTGGATATAATCATATGGCGGGATATCATGTATAAAAGGCCAAGGAGAGGTTAAGTTTTAATAGTTGTGAAGCTTTTATTCATGAATATTCATAAGCTACAAATCAAAGTTGAATTTAAATAATTTATGGATGTTTATTCATGGATATTTAAATTCATAATTGAGAAAATAGAAATGAATATTTACTGGATTTTATTTCATAAACATCTAGAATTACAAGATGAAATGGAAGTAATTTTTGGATTTTATTCATGATGATCTTTCATTTACAAAAGGATTATACATTTACAATGGGTATCTACTCTAGGTCCTAAAGTCCTAAAAAGAGAAAAAACTACAAGTTTCTTCATTGGTCCTCCCTTGAGTTCTTCACGCAACTCTTGATCACCTGCACATCAAAGCAAAAACAAACCACAGGAAAAGAGGTTAGAAGATTGTTTGACACTCTCAGAACATTATCATCATCGAGTGTCGGGAGGGTACGACTAAAGCCGCATCCTACTCCCGTTACCAATCTGAGCCACCGGCGTCAGATCAGGTAGTTATTGTTCTTATCATAAGGGACATCCGAGAGATAGAGAAAATAAAAGAAGTGGGGCTGATTCGTTTTGCCGCGATTGGATTTCCAGACTGATACGAGAATAAGGCAACATAGGCAAGTTTTGACTCAGACCCGGATGCCGGCAGGTCTGAGTCACCTTGATTTCAAAACTTCCAATATCTGAAAAAACATAAGCATCATCAGAACTCAAAGCATAAAACAAAACTAGGAAGGGTTCGCGCCAATACAGGTAGGAATAGCCACCAAAGGAAACAAATCTGTACCAAACAGAATGAAAATCAAGTCCACAGCAGAACAAGAGAAACCAAAATATGGTATCAAGCTGCATCAGTTCAAACAGAACGGAGAAATGAGACACAAAACAAGCTACTTCAAAATTACATAGGACAAGGTATCAAAAGTCTCAGCAGCATCAGTAAAGGTAAGGCCCCGTCCGAACCAGTAGTCAACACATAAAGCCCTGTTATCAGACAACAATAGCCAACAATATGTCAGGCCATCAAACTTGGTTCAGGATCAAAGCAGATAAATTATAATTTTAGCAGCAGCTCTGAGGTCAAACAAGTAAGAAAAGCCCATCAAACCAAATCAGAGCTAAAACTGCATCAAGCAATTAGTGTCTCAACACAAACTATCGATCATCAGAAAAGTACACCAGCGACATCAACATCTGCAAAGCAATATCAAGAGGTTTCAGTATCAGGCATCACGAAAAACATAAGAATGGGGCTACTGCTAAAATGTCACAGAAAAATCTATCTGCTAAGAATCATCAGCAGTTGAAACAACTCAAAGAGAATAAACGATAAACACCACGCGAAGATCCTCAGAAAGCAATCGCAGCATCATCGAAGAATACAAGCGTCGAGGGCTCAGATAAACATCATTGCTGTATACCTTCCTCGGCCATCCCGACTCAACCAAAGTCGTAGCATCAACCCTCTCTGAAAGAAGAAGAGGAAAAGGATCTGAGCTGCATCAAAAAGCAAACCATATCAGAAAAATAGAGAGATTTTGACTTGATAATGAATCCCAAAACAGATCAAAGCAAATCAGTTCAGACTACTAAAATTGAATCAAATCGAAAACGCATCAGCATAGTCCAGATTGAATTCAAGTAGAACAAATGAACTAATCCAGATATCAATCAGATCAAATAAATTCAGAGGTAATCCAAATGATCAAACAAAGCGAAGCTGGAAATGGAAAGTTTCGAGTCAAACGCATCAGGGAATATCTCCATTGGAACCAATCTAAATCAATTTGAGACAATCTGAATCAATCAGACAAGTCAATAAAGCAAGTCAGCCGAAAACGAATCAGTAGAGAGCAATTAAACAAATTAACGAAATCCCAATCGTATCAGAAAGCCCTTATTGGAACTCAATCTGAAAACCAAATGATCAAATCAAATCAAATCCCCATTTGCACTTAACCTGAATCAATCAAACAAATCAGTTCAGATTGCATTCAATCACAAAGTTCTGGAGATAGAAATCTTTGAACCGAATCAGAATAATCATATCAGCTAGGATCGATTAAACCCTAAAAAAGGGGAAACAGAGTTCAATCCGCATCCAATCGTAATCCAATCAATATCTGAGGAAATCACAACAAAATCAAATAATATCAACATAAAATCAAATCTCAGAAGTAACGCAAATCCAAGGCCCAGAAGTTAGTTATAAAAGGAATGTACAACCTGATGAAAGGGGGGGCCGTGAGAGAGAGAGGATCATAGAAACCCTAACGGGAGAATCGCGAAAGGGAGAACATCAAAGCGACGAAATCACGTACAAACCCCACGAACGAAATCGCGTAAATCACCAGAGCAACAATCTGACGCCGCGACCTCAGAATTTCTTCATCATTGGCCGCTAATCGCACGCAAGAACAAAACGTAAATCATCCATCTTTTCATAAATCATCTTGCATGTTTATTTTTTTTGCAGAAAAGTGAGAAACGAAGAAGATTATGGTGAACGGAAGAAGAAAGACGAGAGAGAGATGAGAGAAGAAGAAAACGTGAATGGCGCCGCAAGGGACATTAGGGTTCCCAGAACCCTAATTGTTCTCTAATTAGTCCAACCGGGTTGGGTCCGGGGTGATGACCGGCCCAACCCCTTATGTTTATTATTTTTTTTTTATTTTTTTATTTTGTTTTTAAATTATGTTTTTTTGTTTTTAAATTGTTTTATATTTGTTTTAAGAAATTTTTGTGTAAATATTATAAATAAACAAAATCTTTTCATAATAAAATAAAAAAACCTCTTTTTTAAAATAAAAATTAAAACTTTTTTTATATAAAACTAAAACTTTTATGTAAATATTAAAAATAAATAAAACTCCTTTTTTAAAAATAAATAAGAAAAACTTTTCTTAAAAAAATAAAAAATAAAACCTTTTAAAAGAGTAAAATATTTTTAAATTAAATCCTTTTTTTTGCAAGCTAATATTAAAAATTGTAATAATCTCAAATTTGCATCTTTTTCTTTATTATTCGTAATTAATTTGATTGCCGCTTAACTCTGCCCACTAACATCGTTTGTTCATTTTGCAGCTCATTACGTTTCCCATTATTTATGTCATTTTATTTTCTCACTCAAAGTTCATTATCATATTGTAACTGCTTCTCATATGTAACCTCGCGAATCTAATAATCGCGCTTTAAATTTCTGCCTTTAAACTTCTGTTCGCATGACTTTAACTTCTGTTTTATTCCCTGTTTACGATTCATTTATCTCACACATTTATCAATAGTCCAATCACACTACACACATCCGAAGATTAGGTCTAGCTTTTGGCCGCCGCGCCAATAGTCCTCAATTTCAAACCCTTTCACCTTCTCAAACCCTAATTTTCACAAATGCCTCGCCGCAGGCAAGATTATAACTTTACCCCTAGCATTAGGCCAAAGAGCCGCCGCGCTCATTTTAGGGTTTCCCGCCGCGGAATCCCTAACCTAATTTAACCCTAATTACAACTTAACAATTCAACGTAGAGATTTGGAGTTTCTACACTCCGCGTAAGCGTGCCCTTAAGACATGTTTATTCCCCTTGAGACCTTGACCACAGTCAAGAAGTCTCTAACTTCCCTTTTGAGGGGAACTACGATTACTCTGATTCCACTCCCGTAAGGATACGTAGGCACAAGATGCGATGTCTTGCCGAGTAAACTTAGAATTAACCCCTTAGGTCTCTTTTCTCACTTTTAATCCTTTGTACATATACCTTAAGCAAATGAATAAAGCAAATAGTAAACATTTGAACAAAAGGTTCCCGTAGAGTACTACGGAAGTTTAGGGTGCTAATACCTTCCCTAAATTTAACCAACCCCCGAACCCTAGATCTTTCCCCGCATTGTGTTTACGATGCAAAATAGGTTTTCCCTCTTTTGACCTTTTCCTTCGGATAAATCAAAGAGCGGTTGTGAATTGAATTGCGATTCAAACTCATTAATAGTTTGTGATCCTATTTCCACCGCAACAATAACTGCACATGTTATCTTAGGGAACAATTCGGTACTCTACGGTTTCTGTCTAGTATGTAGCTTTTGCTAAACAGGATCTGACTTTGATAGAAAGGCGTGTGACGTCATCAGACTCTGATCTAAACACTCTGGAAGAAAAAATATGGTGTTCCTTGCTAAAGTCAAGTTTCAGGAATGCTCTTATTGCAACGGTTCTGAAGAACGTTAGTACTAGAGCTTATGATCATGACTTTGTGTGTAAAGCCTTGAAGGCTATCTAAGAGATGTGCTTCTATCGCTACAAGCTTTGAAGATTATGAAGACAAGGTTCTACTAAACAAGTTCTGAAGATTTTAAAGACATCATTTATATTGCTCCAAGTTCTGAAGTTTCTAAAGACAGGGTTTTGCTGAACGAAATTCTGAAGACAAGTATGTATTGAACGAGTTCTGAAGATTTTAAAGATGAGATTCTAATTGAACAAGCTCTGAAGTTTCTGAAGACATCATTTCTAAATACCAAGTGTTGAAGACTCTTAAGACAAGGTTCTACTGAACGAAGATCTGAGACTCTAAAGACTTAGGTATTGAAGTTACAAGTATTGATCTTTCTATCACATACTTCATCAAATATACATTTGAAGCCTTTAAAGAACTAGAAGACAAAAGATCAAGAATGGTTTGCGTGTTTTGATAAATATAAAAGTACAAAAGTACTTTGTAACCTCTACCTAGAAAAGGTGGCGCAAGGACAACTCTTTTGTATCACGTTGTTGACCATTCCTTCAAGTGACTGTTGGGAAACTATATCTGTAATTTATTTCATATTATACCCTCCAACAGATCTATTCTCAAGCTCTATATATTAAATATTTGAATGCTTGGAGATTAATAAGGTGCAGTGAGAGAAATTAACAAAGAAGAAGAAGAAAAGAGAGAGAGCTGAAGAAAACACGAAAGTATGTGTGCAAAGTGGAAGCAAAGCATCAAGTTGTAAGCTCAAAAAGAAGATGCTTGTTGCTCAAACAAAATATAGAGTGTTGCACTAACAGAAAAAGAGAGAAGCATTAAAAGAAGATTTTAAACAACAAAACTCATGCTGATACGATTCAAATCTCTTGGAGATTATTATTAAGATAGTTTTGGGTATTAGCAAGGAACTGTTATTCATAACTTGCTAGAAACACTTTTGTGTTATTGTAATTAAACTCGTGTAATCTTCTTTTTTAGAAGCATCTCTTGTACACACATTTGTAACACTTTTCAAAGTGGTTATTCCTCAAGTGACTAAGTGGTTAGTCTATATACTTGAGAGGTGTTGCGGTGAAAATTTGATATCAAGCTATTAATTAACTTGAACCGTATTTCTTTTTACAACCGATCTTTAATTTATCCAAAGGATGGGTCTAAAGAAAGAAAGAACCTTTTTCGCGATGTAACGACAACGCTTTTAAGAGATTCGGGGATTCGGGGGTTGGTTATATCTAGGGAAGGTATTAGCACCCTAAATATCTGTAGTACTCTACAGGAACCTTTTGTTTAATTAATTGCTAAGTTTTTGAATTGTGCACTATGGTTTAAGGATTGGGAATTGAGATAAAATAAATAAAAGGCCTAAGTGGTTTTCTAAGTTTGCTCGCAAAGGCATCGCACCTTCTGCCTACGTATCCTGACTAGGATAGAATCAGAGCAATCGTAGTTCACCTCACAAAGGGGAAGAACGCTTGATGATGATCAAGGTTCAAAGGGGAACAAACATGACAATGTTTGTGTGGAGTTTGACAAAACTCCCTAATCTAAGTTGAAGGGGAAGTAAGAAGTCATGACGATGATTCTTACACAGAGTTGACAAACTCTTTCCTAGGGTTCTAGTTGAAGAACACTCCTAGTATGGGTAGGTTTCTTAGACTTTAAGCAAAGTCTAAAGGCTTCTGAATCAGGGTTAAGGTGACTTAACAAAGTCAAGGGATAGCAGAGGTTTTGGTCCAAGACATTGACAGTCAAGTGGACAGACCTTCCTTTGGAGGACAGCATTATCGGCAACTGGACGAAAGCTGACGAGCTTCGTCGCTTGGGGATAAAATAAAATACAAACATTAAACAAACATAATCATGGTGACAACCAATGAAAAAAAGATTTAAAGATGAAAAGCAATGATGACAATCAAAGCAGCTGTTTCGGTACGGGAACCGTGACGACAGTTCGTACCTGGAATACTGTTAACAGACAGATGAGATAAACATAAAAATAATTCGAGGTAAAAATTCTAACATGTTGACAAACATATATAGACATGATAACAATCAAATTTCCTGAGAAAACACAAGAGGAACCCTTTTAATTTTCATCTGCAACCAATTAGGGTTAGTACCGTTGACGCGCGGATCGCGCGTAATCAAACATGGTGAAAAAATAATCAAACATGGGAAATAATTACATGGTATGAAATTAAATATAAAAACAAGCACAATGAAAAAAGAACGGGCGAAAAACGATAAAAAATGAGAGAGTTGCGAATTTTTGAAGTTTATGTACAAAAATGCAAAAAAAGTGGCAACAAAGGTTATCACCAAGGATTGAACCCATGTCATGTTCAATACGTGCGCAAGTTTCAACCGCTGGGGCAGCCATACATCTATTAATACATGTGAAACAATAAATATACAAGGCATATCACATTCATGTTTGGGCAAAACACATAATCAACACAAATACGATTTGTACCGTAACTTTCTAACCGTTTATCGAAACGAGACAAAATTTATATGGAAATGGGGTAGAAAAATGAGAGAAAGAGGATGGTGGTGTTGGTTTTCTAAAATTATTTGCCTAGTGAAAAAACGATAGCTGGTGTGTTTGTGTGCTTTTGAATGCATTTTGATATGAATAGCTTGATACACTTATCCTCAATCTCAACTAATCATCCACACACAACACTTAGATGATATGTGAGCAAGTATGAACACTTTCAAGGCCAGGAGATGCAGATGCTAGAATATCACATACAAGTTGCAAAAAACACATAAAGATGACAATGCAAGACAAGGTGGTTTTTGATTTCAAGGCATTCAAGAGTCATTCCAATCATCAAAGCATCTTTAATATGTGATATCAAGTGTGTGCAAGTGAAGAGATCAGATCTGGAACAAGTGTGTGAGATTCTAGTGTTCAATTTGCATTTTTTGGTGTGATAATGCATGAAATGGTGTAACTCAATGTACAGATCATTTTCAATGTTTTGATTCATTCAAACAGGTCACATATGATTATACAAAGCTGTAGAAACATCAAAATATCAAGAACAATCAAGTATTCTCAAACTGATATGTGAGGGTATGGCAATTTGCAAAAAGATGGACAATGATGCATGATGATGAGCAGATGTAATTCAAGACTAATTCAGGTTATTCTAATCATTTACACAACATATATGCATGATCATGAGATGGTCTAAGCATCAGAACTTCAAGGAAAATACCTGTTATGAAGGATGACATGTCATATGCAAATTGTACAAGCAAGGATGCATAATGATACTCAAATCTTATTTCAAACACAATCTGGTTTGTTTAAGTGTGTGAACAACTCATATATGTGATGTTAGTCATGTTTGATCAAGTGAGACAGTTCAAAACAACTTGGTTCAAAATGTGGTATGTGTGATGCAAGTGTGATGTATGAAAAATGTGAAAATTTGCAAAACTGAATTATATCTCAAATTAGACCAAACCAATCATTGATATATGTCATAAATGATTATATTAGTCTATCCTATCACAAAAATCTTGAAGAAAGACAAAGGTTCACAAATTGGTGTAGCATATGCAAGCTTGTCAACAAGAAAGCAAATGGTGAGTGAAATCTTGATGCATTGCTTTCCTTCATCAAATCAATGCTCTAACACATTACATATGAACCATATAGGGTGTATGTGGTGTTTGTTCTGGTGAAAAACAAGTAGAGGCAAAAAATCACATTTTGAGGCTTGGTGTGTTTTGAAGCCTTTGGTGTCAACATGTGAGTTTTTTGAGGCAATGCTCAAAACAGCAAAGTGAGTACACAAGCATGTTATGAATGACCATAGAATCATGTTGGAAAGAAGAAAATAAGTTTGTCATGCTCTATGCCAAAAGTGATAAAGTGAGTGGTTTGTGTATTTTGTGAAGAAATGCATTTGAAGAGGTGAATTTTGATGCAGTGGTTTTTTGTGTAAGATGGGCATACCAACACATTTTAAATGGTCATTATAAAATGTGTGTGAAGTGAGTTTTGGTGGAAAACATGTTCTATGCAAAAACCACATTGTGAGTGACTTATCATATTGTAAATTTGGTGTCAACAAGTGAAATATTGATGTGGTGTAAAAAAACAGCAAGGTAATTACATAGACATGTTCAGAATGATCATACAGGCATGTTGAGATAAGAAAATCAAACATATCATGTGTTATGCAAAAAAGTGATAACCAACTGCCATGAGTTTGATGGATGTTTATGACAGCTATGTGAATTTGGTTTCATGCAAAACATGAGCCAGGCAAAGGTGTAAACCTGCTCCACATACCTATTGAGGTATGTTTGAATGCTAAAACCAAGCTTTTATGAAAAATAATGAGGTGAAGTTCCAAACTGTTTGTGGTATATTTTGACAGCAAGCCAACAGCACTCATGACAGGGTTGCTAGCAGATGGTTCTGTTACATGCTTAGAAAAAGAAGAAGACAAGGTTGCTGATAGATTCCAGGATAAGAAACCAAACAATTTATCTCTACCTTAAACATTATAAACCAAATGACAACTAGTGAAGGTAGATGCAAGTTGAATCATGCTAAAACAGCCACACATAATTTGATAGTCTCAGCTGTACCACCAGACTGGATGAGCAGTATAACTTCACAAATAGGTTCAAGCAGATTTTGGATTCATTCATCATATACACATCTTGCTATTTATGACATCCAATAGATGCTAATGCACAAAATGTTTCAACAAGTTCTTATTTAAAAATGGTATGTTGGCTGAAACTTGGTCATTTTGTTTAGGTCAGAAACAGGATTAGTTTAATTTACAGCATGTTTGCATCAAAACAACCAGACTTACACATGTCAGACCTTAATACAAAAGCAAATACAACAGGTCACATTATTCAAAGGTGTTTCATGCTACTGGTACCACTAAGCAGCTGTTTGCTAATTCAAAGACACATTCACATACTTCCCACACACAAACACAAGAAACCTGTTTTGAGAAACAGCTGGCAGATTCTGGGCATGAAAGAAACATGATATCTATGACAAAAACTCATCAGGCATCAATATATATTGAATGAGTTTTAAACCAAACAGCTCCATGATTTTCAACACATTCAGCAAAGCATACCAGCCATATTCATGCTTAAAACTATACCACCCTCTACTGTAACCTCCATCCTGCCAGCCCTTAAACTTAATGTTATATGCTTTAACAAACCTCACTTAATTGATGCTGAAAAGTTCATCAGCAAAACTGCTATGACAGGGTTTTAGTTGGAGAGAAACTGCTCATTATCTTACCATACACATTATGACAGCAAAAGGGGGCAGCAACATTCATTGATCATGAAAGCCAACATTCAAAATGCTTTTGATGACAGTAAAATATAACATGGTATAGACTCACACATCATGATTAAGTGTTTGAATACATTCACACCAGATCTACTATTTATCACATAGCACATGTTAAAAAAAATCAAGTGTTCAAAGATGCACCAATATGCTCTTAATGACAAAATTATGGAGCATGGTGATAAAGCCAACTAGGAACAGACACATACCTTTTGAGGATCCTCTTGAATATGCTAGAATGATTTGAGAAAACCAGAGATGCCTCCTTCACTCCTTTGTTTTGAGCCTTTTCTTCAATCTTAAGCAAAATACACACTTTAAGCCACTTGAAGATATATGCCTTTCCAATGGTTCTTGACACTTTAGACAGCTGAGGAAGGTTATTGGTGAAGTGTTAGAGGGATTAGAATGGTAAGAAACTGTGTGGAATGAGTTCTAGCAAGTTTTGTGGATTTGGTCAAAGTAAGCCAAGTGCAATGTTGACTTTTTGATTTCTTGATATTTTTGGTGGTTTAATTGTTTGTACACCTTCTATATGTTATTTAGAAGGTGTATGGATGATAGTTTGGATGCTGGAACATGTAGAGCTTGATATGGTAGAGAAATTGCAAATGCTGAATTTTGGCTATTTTGGACACTTTGGTGGATTTTGCAAAATGCAAGAATGAGAGAGATGTGATGAGGGAGCTTGGTTTAGCAGGTTTTTAGAATGAAGTTGATGTCTTGAATGAGGGGTATGAGGTCCCTATTTATAGCAAAAAGCAAGGAGGTGCTTGCTTGAGAACCTTACTTACAAATGAAGTTATCCTTGATATTTCCATCCATTTGCCAACTTGCTTTGCTTTTTCTGATCTTTGGCTGTCTCCTTAACCCAATGGGCAAGTTTAAATGATGTTTCTACTGATAAATTGCATCCTAGATGCTTGGTAGAGTGGCTGGAGCAGAATCACTTTCCACCTCATGCTTGGAAAAGTCAAAAATGGCAACTTAGGCAATGAACTTCCAATCTTTAATTTTATGCTATCTCCATGCAATTTCTTTGCTTCAACCTGCTTGAGATGTTCAATATATCAGATAGTATGAGTTTGACAAGTTAGAATTGGCCCACTTGAGTGATAGAGGTGCTTTTGCAAAATTTGTCAATGTGGGACTAGAATGACAAAATACCAACTTTGAACACATGTATCTCTCAGCTCATAAATCACCTTGAGATGTACTTGTACTTTTTAGAAAGCCCTCACATAGTACTAAAACTTTCATGTTGGCCATAAGTCTTGATTCTATTTGAAACTAGTTAAAAAATCCCCTTGAAGTTGGCTGCACACAAGTTTTTAAAGTGAAAATAACTTAGAAATTTTCTAAGTTATTTTCCCTTCTAGGAATGTTTTTGCTTCTATCTCAAAAAGTATGCATTTTCTGGTTGTGGACTAGTATGGGACTTTTGTAGGACTTGTTAAGAGCTTTCAAATGAGACTAGAACCAACTCAATTGGATGTGTGGTTAAGGAGATACGGTTTAGCCCTTTTCAAAACCCTAATTTCCCGATTTCTCGATTACTCTCTCATCCTTGATCCCATGATCATGAAAATTGATATGCAAGTCCATTATGACATAAGGAACAACTTTGATTCAAAACTTGGATTCCAATTCTCAAAATTTGAGGAGTTGACTTTTTGGTCAACCGTACGATTGATCGGTGCCGATTGAGTCGCCTGTTGACATTCTGGACATCCTGAGACTTTGATACTTCTTGAATAGTCTTTAATAGTCTATATGAACTTCATGGACCTCAATCCCGCCATTAAAACATCTTCCAACCTCAAAGTCAAACCACAGTTGACTTTTCACTATTTAAAAACCCTAATCGGGGCCTCCCGACCGCACTGTCTTTGATTCTGAACTGATTTCTTCAAATTGACTTCTCATTTGACTTTGATATTATCTTTGATTTCATTCCATGATTAACTTGGCCCAAATCATTGGTTGATCATTCCTTGGTTGTTTTGAATTTGTCGGTGCGAGAACCCTGATTCATCTGTAACTTGACAATAATGAACTTGCACTGATTTAGGGTTAGATAATTCATGATCATGCTTTTAAAAATGATAATGAGAATCTAAGGGGTCAAAATTTGGGGTACAACAGTTGCCCCTATTTAAATATCTTTACTAGATGGGGAACGAGAGATGACAATCTTCGTTAAATCGTAGTGAAAGGTATTTAAATATAGATAACCGAAAATTTTGTCCCTTAGATCCGATGCCATGCTAAAGGACAAGCTATGATATGCCATGCACTCTAAATGATGATTTATGATGCTTGAATGCAAACAACATAGACGCAACGATAATAATAAAAGAAACAGTAAAACAAACGATGACAAATACAAGGACTCGACACTGGGGACTCGTACTGAGAAACTAAATTAACAGTTCAGACATGACTGATAGCGTAAGAAGGAAAACTTCACATGGGGAAGAGACAAATCCAATAAAGATGACAATCTTATTGGAACAGAGGTACTCCACCGGGGAGAAGAATAGACTTCTACTGGGGAAATGGAAAATTAATTCCATCGGGAAAAGAGAATCAGGATTCACCGAGGAGAAGAATAGACTTCTACTGGGGAAATGAAAAATTAATTCCATCGGGAAAAGAGAATCAGGATTCACCGGGGAAGCGAAAGACTGGATACAACCTCACTGGGGATGATCAGATGAGGAACTTCCTATAGTGAAGAGTTCAAACGGGATCTTCAGGAATGGACTAGAATCAAGCCTAATCACACACGGAGGATACTAATGACGACTAGATCTCCGAGACTTGACTGGGAACATGGATCACTGGGGATACACCCTCAGCTTCTGCAAATAGTTCACACAGTGCTGGTAATCAATAGACTTCCTAGGGAATTGGTAACGACCAGAATTCCAAGCGATGCCAGTGACGACTGGTCTTTTAATGGTGATTGGTGACGACCAAATCAGGGTACCAATAACGATTGGTTTTAAACAATGCCAGTTACGACTAGATTTTTAATGAAGATGGTGACGACCATACTGGGGAATACCAATGACAATTGGTTATACAAAAATGCTAGGGATTACTAGATCTTCTAGCTGGAGATTGGTGACAACCAAACTGAAATAGACTCCAAGTAACGATTGGACTCTAGACGATGATACCAGTTACGACTGGGTTTCAAAGGGAAAGATTGGTTAAAACCTCAAGATACCAATGACAATTGGATTTAGGCAGTGCCAGTGACGACTGGACTTCACGGGGAAAGTTAGTGACAACTAACAAGATACCAATAATAATTGGAACAATACCAGTGACGACTGGATTTCCCGGGGAAAGGTTGGTAACAACCAAACCAAGAGGTGCAAAAGACAATTGGACTTTTATTTAGTGCCTAGTGACGACTGGACTTATACGTGGATTTGTTAGTGACTACTAACGAGATACCAATGACGATTGGATTTAGACAATACCAGTGACGACTGGGCTTTAAAAGGACATGGATGGTGTCGACCAAATGAATATCAACAACAATTGGTTTGAACAAAATGCCAGTTACTACTGGGCTTGTACTTGGAAACGAAGTGCGTAATAACTTAGACTTCGCGGGGATTGATAGATGTCACCGACTCGGGGAACAACCGAATCACACTGATCCCATGATGAGGGGTGTACGTAGACTTGGGAAAATAAACCCGAAGACCTACTGAGGAATAGAGCCTGTAGGTAAATTTTTGCTGAGGTGAATTCAGACGTCCAGAAATACTTTGCTGGGGAAAGAACCTTCATATCATCGTAAGAAATTCTGAGGGTTAATCTTCAATCTTGGTAACCATACATGGCCAAAGGACTCTTTGTCGCTCAACTTGCTAGCATTTCATTGGGGAATGTAAATTCTGACTGTGCATCAAGACTCCTGCTACCCTGAAGTTTCAGGGAAGTATGATTTTCCTCGAGTCTTTTCACAAGTTAAAACATTTTGTAAAATCTTTCCAAGTTATTTTTTCAAAAATTTGGATTTTAATGCTTTCAAAAACAATCGAACGGTATTTTGCATAACACAGAAAATAAGGAACTGATAATTTGCACAAGAAAGAAAGGCTCAAAAGGCTGATTTTATTTAAAGGATGAAATCTTTCCAATGACAATATTCCCTGGAAATTTTACAAGTAAAATGGCAAAAATGGATAAGGTTACATTGAATCCTGTGACCTAACTATCCCTAAAGACTAGAATTCTCCAAGATCCTTGCTTCTGACAAGAGCTGTTGAGATGAATCTTTGTTGAGTCTGCAGTATTGATGGCTTTGTCTGATGCAGCGAAACGCCTTTGTCCCTAATTTTTGCCTGGATCGCCCTTTCGGGTTTTCAATCCACCGGGACGCTCATTTTTGCCTAAGCCGCCCTTTCGGGTTTTCAACTCAGCGAGCTTTTTGATTTCTTTTCTCTTTTTTCTTTTCTTCTCCTTTTTCTTTTTTACCCTAACTTTTGCATAAACCGTTCTTTTGGATTTTCCGGCTTATCGGGTACTTTTTAGGCGTAATATTTCCGAACTGCGTCAGAGTTTATCGGGTGTGTGAGTTGTTCTCCGTCCATGGTAGTAAGGATCAGTGAACCTCCGGAGAATACTGTCTTCACAATAAAGGGGCCATCATAATTAGGCATCCACTTCCCTCTTGCATCTTTGTGAATTGGTAAGATCTTCTTGAGCACAAGTTCTCCTTCGCGGAACTCTCTGATACGGACCTTTTTATCGAACGCCCTCTTGATTCTTTTTTGATACAACTGGCCGTGACACATCGCAGACATGCGCTTTTCATCGATGAGATTCAGCTGATCAAATCTTTCTTTAATCCATTCTGCCTCTTCTAACTTGGTTTCCATGATGACTCTGAGGGATGGTATCTCGACCTCGATGGGAAGAACTGCGTCCATTCCATATACCAGAGAAAAGGGGGTTGCCCCTGTGGAAGTGCGGACGGAGGTTCTGTATCCGTGTAGGGCAAATGGTAGCATTTTATGCCAATCTCTGTAGGTTTTAACCATTTTCTGCAAGATCTTCTTGATGTTTTTATTTGCAGCTTCCACAGCTCCATTCATCTTTGGACGGTAAGGGGAAGAGTTGTGGTGTTCGATTTTGAAGTCATCACATAATTCTTTCATAACTTTGTTGTTCAGATTGGTGTCGTTGTCTGTTATAATTCTGCTTGGGATCCCGTAGCGACAGATGATCTCCTTTTTAATGAAACGAGCCACCACTTGACGTGTAACATTGGTGTAGGATGCAGCTTCAACCCATTTTGTGAAATAGTCGATGGCAACCAGAATGAAACGGTGTCCATTTGAAGCTTTCGGTTCAATTGCCCCAATCATGTCGACGCCCCACATAGAGAAAGGCCATGGTGAAGACAGTACATTCAACAGTGTCGGAGGCACATGCATTTTGTCCGCGTAGATCTGACATTTGTGACATTTTCTGGCGTACTGAATGCAGTCGGTTTCTAAAGTTAACCAATAGTAACCAGCTCCCAAGATCTTTCTGGACATGGCGTATCCGTTGGCGTGAGTACCAAACATTCCTTCATGAACATCTTTCATTAACAAGGCCGCTTCTCTTTTGTCAACACATCTGAGTAAGACCATATCATGATTTCTTTTGTAAAGTACACCATTGCTGAGGAAGAATTTGGATGCTAATCGTCTCAGTGTTTTCTTGTCAAGTGTTGTAGCATCTGTGGGATATTCTTGCTTCAACAGATAATTCTTTATATCATGATACCAGGGTTTGCCATCGGTTTCTTCTTCAATCATTTGACAGTAAGCAGGCTCTGTCTTGCGTTCAATTTTGATAAGTGTGCCATCATTGACATCTCTAGTTTTCCACATCGAGGCCAGCATGGCTAAGGCGTCGGCGATGTGATTCTCTGCTCTTGGAACATGTTTAAAGGTGATTTCGTCAAAATACTTGATCGTTTCAACGATATAAGCTCTGTAAGGGATCAGGTTTTCATGTCTTGTCTCCCATTCACCCGTGGCTTGGTAGATAACCAATGCTGAGTCTCCACTGACTTCGAGATTTTTGATTTGGAGATCAATGGCTGCTTCGAGACCAAGGATACATGCTTCGTATTCAGCAATGTTGTTTGTACAATCAAAGTCTAGTCTGGCTGTAAACGGAGTGTAACCACCTTCAGGATTCATTAAAACTGCACCTACGCCATGTCCGCTATAATTGGAGGAACCGTCGAACATCATTTTCCACCAATTCTCTGTCTGTTGACCTTTGTCAGAACTTGTTTCTTCACAATCTTTTACTAACATGATATCTTCATCCGGAAAATCAAACTTCAGAGGTTCATAATCTTCGACAGGTTGATCTGCGAGATATTCTGATAACACACTGCCTTTGATAGATTTCTGAGCCACATATTGAATATCATATTCTGATAGTAGCATATGCCACCGGGCGAGTCTTCCGGTTTGTGCAGGTTTCTCAAAGATGTACTTTATTGGATCCATTTTCGAGATCAATAAAGTGGCGTGACAAATCATATACTGCCTCAAACGCTTAGCGGCCCATGCTAAAGCACAACAAGTCTTTTCTAGGAGTGAGTATCTGCTTTCACAATCAGTAAATTTCTTGCTCAGATAATAAATGGCATGTTCTTTCCGTCCGGATTTGTCTTGTTGACCCAGAACTCAACCCATTGAGTTTTCAAGCACTGTCAAATACATAAAGAGAGGCTTTCCCGGAACGGGTGGTATCAAAATTGGAGGTTCTTGGAGATAACCTTTGATTTTATCGAACGCTGTTTGACAATCAGAATTCCATACAACCGTTTGATCCTTTCGTAACAACTTGAAGATCGGTTCACAGGTGGGGATCATATTGGAAATGAACCTGGATATGTAATTCAACCTTCCAAGGAAGCTTCTAACCTGATTTTCTGTCCGCGGAGCTGGCATGTCTTGGATGGCACGGACTTTGTCTGGATCCACTTCAATCCCCTTGTGGCTGACAATAAAACCGAGTAATTTTCCTGATCTGACTCCGAAAGTGCACTTTGCGGGATTCAACCTCAACTGATATTTCCGGAGTCTTTTGAATAACTTCAACAAATGTTCTAGATGGTCTTCTTCATTTTGAGACTTGGCGATCATGTCATCCACATATACTTCTATTTCTTTGTGCATCATGTCGTGGAACAAAGCCACCATAACTCTTTGATAAGTTGTGCCTGCATTTCTTAAACCGAATGGCATAACCTTATAACAATAGGTGCCCCATGGAGTGATGAAGGTTGTTTTTTCCATGTCGTCAGGATCCATTTTGATTTGATTGTAACCAGAGAAACCGTCCATAAAGGAAAACACTGCAAACCGAGTTGTATTATCTACCAAAGTATCAATATGTGGTAGAGGGAAGTCGTCTTTTGGACTGGCTTTGTTTAAATCTCGATAATCCACACATATCCTTACCTTTCCATCTTTCTTTGGTACAGGAACAATGTTGGCTACCCATTCTGGATACTTGGCCATTGCAAGGAAGCCTGCATCAATCTGCTTTTTTACCTCATCTCTGATTTTAAGAGCCATGTCGGGTCTGGTTCTTCTGAGTTTCTGTTTAACCGGCGGGCATTCAGGTCGGAGTGGTAACTTGTGAACCACTATGTCTGTATCCAAACCAGGCATATCCCAATAAGACCAAGCAAACACATCTACATATTCTCTTAAGAGTTCCTTTAACTGCTGTTTTACTTCTGCCCCTAGGGCTGCCCCAATTTTGACTTCTTTTTTGTCTCCTTCTGTGCCAAGGTTGACAACTTCCAGATGTTCCTTGTGCGGTTGAAGCTCTGCATCCTCTTTTTGGGCCAATCTTACTAGTTCATCAGGAATTTCACAGTCCTCATCCTCGTCTTCAGCTTGGTAAATTGGTGAATCAAGGTCAGGAGGAGATGCATGGTCACAGGATTCAATGGGGTTATGGTCATCACTGCATGTTTGAAGGGTTTATTTTATTAAAACACACAATCAACAAATGCAACACACACAGAGAAAGAGAAAATTGTTTTTGTTTTGGTTTTTTGTATTGCCATTTTTCTTTCAAAGTAAAAGCAAGAAAGACGGTAAAGAAACAACACGAGGATTTTTAACAAAATAGTCCGTTCTCATTGATATTTCTTTGAAAGCATGGGGCCCTTACAAAACATTCCTACAGCCTTGGGCACGGCTATGGAGATTTTAAAATAAAATAAAAAAGAAAGAAAACAACAAATTACTTTAACTCGGGAAAAACTACAGGAACTTCGATAGCCTCCCAGTTGTTCAGAGTAGCTTCGTCATGATACACTAGCGCTCCTATGTCTTCTCTTTCAAGATTTCCTTCCACGGTGTTAATTTGAAAACCGCCACTGATAAATATTTCTTGAATAGCCTTTGGCCGGCTGTTGTCATGCCTTGGTTCTTCACTTTGAGTTGGTTTGTAACCCAACCCCTGGCGGTTCATCTTCGGCTTTACCTCAATGACTTCTCCCCATCCTGCGGGAGTGCCTTCTTCCATTGTAGCTTTGGCGCCTTGAGCAGATGCGAAAGTTGGACCACTTTTTGCCACCGTCTCCTCTATCATCACTGCGTTTGCTATTTCTAGTGCTTGGAATGATGTCTCTAGCGCATCCTCTTCTGCTTCAATGTATCGGAATGATGAAAGATTACTGACCATTAATTCCTCTTCACCATGAACAATTACTAGTTTATCATTTACCACAAACTTCATTCTTTGGTGCAGGGTAGAAGTTACTGCCCCGGCTTCATGGATCCAGGGACGTCCCAGTAGGCAGCTATAAGCTGGATTTATGTCCATCACCTGAAATACAATGTTAAACTCATGGGGTCCCACCAAGATTGGTAATTCTACTTCTCCGATGATCGTTCTCCTCGAACCATCAAAGGCTTTTACAATTAATGAGGTTGGTTTCATCTCTGCCCCGGCATAGGCTAGTCTGGACAGTGATCTTGCGGGTAGTACGTTTAACGGGGATCCTGTGTCGACCAGTACTCGTGCCAAAGTATCTTCCTGGCATTTGATGGATATGTGTAGTGCACGATTGTGATCACGTTTTTCCTTTGGTAACTCGGCATCGTTGAAACTTAAAGTATTGCATGCCGTGTGTCATACCCCAAATTTGTCCTACCTTTTTTTCAAAATTTCTCATTTGTCCGACTTTGTTTTTAATTTACCTCGCTTATACAGAGTATCGTATTTTTCAGCAAAAACGAACATTTTCACTTTTTTAGCCCAATAAGAACGTGCCATGTGGCATTTGTTTTTGTATATATTTATTTTATAATTTCTTTTTTATGATATGTAATATATTTTTTTTTTATATTAACTAATTAGTTTAGATTTTAGAGGTAAGATTATTTAGAATATAATTTAGAATTATTTAGATTTTTATTAAAATAAATTGTTTTAATTAAGATAAATAGTTTTTTTTATTATTATTATTAGAATTAAATTAGAATTTTGCTTTTATTAGAATATAGAGTTATAGAATTTTATTAAAATAGATTAGAAATAAGTTTAGATTAATTAACTTAGAAAATAAAATTAATTGGTTTTTTATTTAGAATTTATATTTAATTTGTTTAGGAAATAGAATTAAAATATTAATTAGAAAATTATATTTAAAAACCATTTAGTTTAATTAGATTGTTTTAAAAATAGATTAGAGTTATTATTATTATTTTTGTTAATTAGATTAATTAGGATTTAGTTAGTCTTAAGATTAATAATTTAGAATAGTTTGTTTCAATTATTAGTGAATCTTTTTAAATAAAAATAAGGAAAAGGGTCATAAAGATGAAAAAACGGAGGCCCACACTTAACGGCCCATTAGGTTTGTTAGGGTTGGAGTCAGCACGCTATAAAATGGAGAGGAATTCAGACAAAAAAAAAACCAGAACCTACTGTTCATCTCTCTAATTTCCCCAAATTGACGGCCGCTCCATTTTTCAAGAAAACCCTAAAATCCATCTTCTTCCCTCATCATCAAAGACGGCGCCGCTCAAATCAAAACTTCACAATCCTTCAGTTTCCTCAACGAAACCCTCTGACCCTCTTTCTCATCGCCCTTCATCACCTTCTTCAACTCTTCATCATCTCGACCACACCTTTTCTCCTTCACAAGAACGATTTGTCGCCACCATCTTATGATGGATCCGCCCAACAACCACAACAATCTGTTCACCATGTAAACCAACGAGGCAACACTACAACAGTAATGCGACAACGGTTCGGTTTCGATTAAGATATTCGACTCACTCTCGCATTTCGAAGACAACGATGAAAGCTCCGATAATCTCACGGTAACAGCGATCCACGCCTTGTCGTTAACAGTTCCAGATAGCTGACAGAAACGTTGATAGAATGCTAGCGGTACCGAGAAAGAAGTGGCAGTGCATTGATTCTAGTTGAGTGTCTCAGATTTCATCTTCAAGTTAAGACTCTGATTGAAACTCGATATCGTCAGAGGTAATGGTTGAACCAACTTTTTGGCACTATTTCATGTTTTGACTTTGGTACTTAATGTTCAGGTATCAATTTTCATTCTAAACATGTTGTGTTTTTTTGAGATTTAGTAGTTATATGGCTGGATTAATTGATTCTGTTGTGTATTATCCATGAGTTATTTTAACTTGATTCATGTTTGTTTTCTGTGTTGAGTTTTGTCCACTCCTTGTGTTGATCATATTAAAGCTCAAAGTTTCAATTCATTTGTTTTGATGATCGAGTTTTACGGATGGCCGATTCTGGTTCTTGAGAATTTGGTTGATTAGATTCAGCCCTTGGCTATTAATGTCACGGTTACGGTGTTCAAATTCTGGAAACATCATAGACTCAATTCAGCAGCAGAACTTGATACTTCAAGCGGGTTCGCTAGCAACCAACTCCGCAATTACTGAACATCGTCTTCGTATTCCGTTGGTATTTCCCCTTGATTTTATTTTTGTTTAATGTCTTTATGATGTGGGATTAACATTATGTAACTACTGTATATTACTTGTACGCTTGAATTTCAGTTTCAATTTTTTTTTCATTAAAATCCAACTTGTTGTTTGTTGATATTTCAAATTGAACTTTGGGGTTGTAATGGCTCTGCAGGTTCATAGATGAGGAGGATGAATTATGTTTAGAGGTGTTTTGATATAGGATTGTTTTGATAAAAATTGTCATGACAATCTTTGATTGTTATAGTAATATGAGTCTTTCTTTTGCTGATCTATTTTGGAATTGATTCAAATGCTAAAACACTGTTTGTTTATTTTGAATAGAAAATTATTCTGGTACTTATTTAGTGATGTTATTTGATATAAGATTGAACACCCTGGTACTATTTTGAGGTAACTTTTGTGAATGAGTTTTTTTTAATTCCTTATTGGCATAAGGATTGAGTGAATTCCTACTGGTTTCCAATGAAACTGCTTACCGTGATTTATGCTTTTATGGCTTGATAGCATGGATTGCACAGGTTTTGTTCATTCATTATGTAGAAATTGGTTGATTGCATTTTTCATGATATCTCTTGCATAAAGAAATAGGTGAGTTTCTACAGGTTGTTTAGAAGTTTTTTTCTCACGATTGAAAACAAATGCTTGTGAGTTTCGGTTAAAAGTGTTTTTTTTTTTTTTTTAAGTTTTAAAAAAGTAAATGAAGAAGAAATGGTTCAGACATCATAACCTTATTAAAGTTTTAGTAATATTTAAGGTTTTAATGAGTTCATACCTTTTACTTTGTCCTTGATACCATATATATGCATGATTATAGCTTTTTTAGAATGATAACTCTTCCTTGAATCATAAAAAATATGGATTAGATCATTTTGCTATTTCATTTTCCTATCTACAATAGATAGAGAAGTCTTGAGTGCTTGGAGAATTAAGTCTTGGTTTCTAACAATTGGCCTATTTCCTCTTTTCAAATTTTTCCATAAATCATTTCTAATAAAAAATCACCTTTTATTAATTATATTGTTTTTATAAGAAAATTCAATTTATTCTTTTTTCTATATAAAAAAAAATCTCAAATTATTACAAAAATAATATTTTAAATCTGATTAAACCATTTTCAATGCAATTAAACAAATGTTTTTCGGACTAATAATGAAAGTAGTGGATTCTTGGAGTCTAGCACTCCTTGGACCCTTGAGCGAATGCTCTCGAAGCGCACGCTTCAGGTTGTGTTCGCTCCGTCTTTCATCTCTAAAGTTTTTTATCAATTCGGATCTTTTCTCGAACTAAAATATTAAATCTTTAGAAAATTATACTTTATTAGTTGAGTTAAAACTTTTCTAAAATATTAAACTTTTCTCAAATCAAAACTTTTTACAATTGATTAATTTATTTTATATGAAAATTAAAACTATTTTTCTTAATTAAATTAAACTATTTTCCTAAAACAATTGAATTCTTGGATCTCGCCTTCCTTGAATTTTTGAGGGACTACTCTCGAGGCGTACGCCTTGAGTTGCGGTCGTTTCGTTGTTCATTTTTAAAAATGCTCAATTCTTTTTAAAACCTTTAAATCCTTTTCAAAAATAAATTGCTCGATTGAGTCAAAGTCATTAACCTTTGATCACCATACACAACATTTTAAAGCTTAATCCTGGGCTTCCTTACAGTGACACCTATTTGATCAATTATTTCTAGTTGGTCACTTAGAAGACTAGCCCACTTTGCTAGTACACACGTTTAAAACTCAAAATTCAAACCTCGACTCCTTTCGAGCCATATTTCAAAACATCAAAGAGGAGTAGTTTGGAATTAAAGCTTGCACGCAATTTCAAGGGTCAACGGAACCACTCCGTTCGGTAACTTTTCTTACTTTCAATCTTATATTTCTAGAATACCTAGCGCGTCTAATCCGAGTACGCTAACCTATTCAAATCATTTTTCTATCTAAATTGCGAAAGTATCGAGTTCTTGGAGTCACGCATTCCTTGAATTCGAGAGTGACAACTATTGAGGTGTACACCTTGAATAGTATGTCATTTGAACTTTTGTTCTTAAAATACTTCCCCTAATTATTTGGACAAGTATATTCACTGTCCAATAAACATATTTCATAATTAATGGAATAAAAAAGATGTCGTTGGGATCTAGCATTCCAATGATATCCCGATTAATTGGTTGCGAGGCCGACGTCTCGTTTATCGATTGGTCGTCATTCCTCCTAAAGTTTTCAACCCGTCAAACCTCGTTCCTCACCCTCGTGCGATCGAGTCTAAACCCTAATACGCGTCTAAACTACCGTCAAACACAGTTTTCGAAAATGAATGAAAAAGGTATCATTGGAATCTAGCATTCCAGTAATATCCCGTTTAATTGGTTGCGAGGCCGACGTCTCGTTTATCGATTAGTCGTCATTCCTCCTAAAGTTTTCAACCCATCTAACCTCGTTCCTCACTCACGTGTGATCGAGTCTAAACACTAGTATGTTTCTAAACCATACGTCAAATTCAAATCATTTTTCTTAATCAAATTACGAAAGAACTGAGTTCTTGGAGTCTCGCACTCCTTGAATTCTTGAATGACAACTATTGAGGCGTACGCCTTAGGTAGCGTGTCATTCGACCTTTCGTCTAAAACACGCGCCTTAACTATTTGGACAAGTATTCATTGTCCATTCAAATACAATTTCCTAATTAATTGAATGAAAAAGGTGTCGTTGGGATCTAGCATTCCAACGATATCCCGACTAATTGGTTGCGAGACTGACGTCGCGTTTATCGAGTAGTCGTCATTCTCCCTCAAAATATCTAACCGACCTTATCTTCTTCGCCTCCGTGCAATCGAAACCCTAACTACCTATTCAACTTAACTCTCTCTTTCTCGCCCTCGTGCGATTGAAACTTCCTCAAACATATTTCGTAATTATTCGAATGAAAAAGGTGTCGTTGGGATCTAGCATTCCAATAATGCCCCGATTAATTGATTGCGAGGCCGACGTCTCGTTTATCGAATAGTCGTCATTCTACATACCTAACCAAACTCCTCTTTCTTGCCTCCGTGCAATCGAAACCCTAACTACCTATTCAACCTAACTCTCTCTTTCTCGCCCCCGTGCGATTGAACTTTCTCAAACACAAATCCCTCGCCCTCGTGCGATTTCCATCCAAAACACATTTTGGCAAGAACATTGTTTAGTCCCTTCTTCCGCGCATAACAAACTCGTGCTTCAGCCTCCCCTAGCGAGCAGACAAGCCAACGTTTAGCAGTTAGAATATGACCAAAACACTCGTTCATTTTCAAACCCTTTTACCGTAGTTAGCCGAACTACGGCTGCTCTGATTTCTCATTTATCGTTGAGAATACGTAGGCACAAGATTGCGATAATCTTGGCGAGCACAATCCCCTCCTTTCCCGTAGTCCCACGAACTACGAATGCTCTGATTTTCCACTTCTTATAAGTGAAGATACGTAGGCACAAGGGCCCCAATCCTTGGCGAGCACCCGATCTTAAAACCACCCATTCCCCCTTATAGGAGAAACCTTAGAAGAAAACAAACAAGCATAGCTAACTTTACTCTCGAATCGATCAAGAGGTTCCCGTTGAGTACAACGGACGTAGAGGGTGTTAATACCTTCCCTCTGCGTAACCGACTCCCGAACCTAGAATATTGGTTGCGATGACCATGTTCTTATCTCTTTAGAGGTTTTATCGATATTTTCCTATTCCTTCCTTGGAATGAATAAAGTTCGGTGGCGACTCTGTTTCGAACAGTATTTTCCGCGGCCATCGCGAGGATCGTATTTTTCGAGGTACGACACCGTGATGTTAGCCACTACTGAATCAAATTGCCCAAGTGAAATATCCTTGGTTACGTGTGCTTGTCTCAATACTTTCTATAATGCTTCCTTGTGAGCTGGAGAATTTATCAAGAGTGACAAGATTGATATTTTTGATGGCGTCTGATGAAGCTGATCTATCACCTTGTAATCACTTCTTCGGATAATCCTCAAAAACTCATCATTTTCTTCTTCTGTGCTTGGGGCTTCTTTTTCTTTGATTACCACAGCAGGAACGACTTCTTTTGGAATAGCTACTGATTCTTTCGGCTGATAGATCCGACCGCTGCGGGTCATCTTGCTAGTGCCGGCAATGTTGGTCACATCTTTCTGATTATCTGTCTGAACAACCTTTCTCGTTTCTTTGTCTACCACGGTCACATCGTACTTCCACGGAACAGCTTTTGTATTGTCATAATGGAACGGTCTCGGTTTTTGAACTAGGATTGGTCGCGGTTGACCAATAGCGGCTCTGTTGAAAATTGGCCTTGCACCCCTATTAAACACTGGAACTTTCTCTCTTTTCCTGGATAGGTCGAAAACTGGCTCTATTACAGAAACCTCTCCTTTCCTTTCCTTACCACATACTTGTAACATCCCCTCATTTATCAATCTTTGTATATCTTCCTGCATCGCATTACATCTGCTGGAACCTACGGTACATTTTTCACATTTGCCATGAACACTTTCCAACAACCCTGCTTCTGTCAGCTTATCATGCAATGTCTTCAATGGCGTTCTGATTTTTGACACATCATTAATTATCTCTTCATCTGACTTTTCAATGGCATTGATCCCTCCGTGGTTTGGCAGTGGGTTACTCTTGACGTTAGGTGGTACATCATCAAAGGACAGGATTTTCTTCTCCATCAACTCTCTAACCAGATGTTTTAAGGCAAAGCATCCTTCTAAGTCGTGGCCGGCAGCACCTTCATGGAAAGCACAATGGGCATTTGGGTTATAATGTGGAGACGTGGTATCCGGATTAAGTGGTCTTGTCGTGATCAACCCCTGCTGGACCAAAGATGGATATAACTCAGTGTACGTCATTGGTATTTGTGGGAGTGGAGGTTTTGTGGTTGGCCTCCGGTTCTGGTATTGTTGCCTGGGCTGTGGTACCCTCTGCTGCTGATTTTGTTGAAAGGGCGAAGCGTTGGGCGCTCGTTGATGCCCTTGCTGGTTTTGCTGATACATGGGCGCTGGTCGCCCTGGTTGATAGTTTGAAGTGGAATGGTTGAATGTTGGGGTCACAACTGCCACATATTGCTGAGGGGCATACTGTACCGGGTACACGGGTCTTTGTTGATGAAACGGTTGAACATAGTTAGGTTGGATTGGCTGGAAGAAACTTTGTTGAGGCGACTGATATTGCTGGTATGGAGGTCTCACGGTACGAGTTCTTCTTCCCATTACGGCATTTGTTTCACCTTCTTTCTTCTTGTGAAACCCACTGCTGACCTTCTTAATACTGCTGTTGTTAGAACTGCTGGAGCTACTGACTACCTTTCCACTTTTCATTCCCAATTATACCCTTACTCCCACGGCCACAATGTCTGAAAAACTTGCAGACACACTGCTGATCATCTTCTCATAGAATTCTGGTCTCACTGTGTCAACAAACCAGTCTGTCAGTTCTTTCTCACTTAGGGGTGGCTCTACCTGGGACGCTGTTTCTCTCCACCGCTGAGCGTACTCTTTGAATGACTCTGTGTTTTTCTGGGACATGTTCAACAACTGCCTTCGGTCAGGTACCATATCCATATTATATTTGTAATGTTTCATGAATGCATCAGCCAAATCTTGAAAACTGTGGATTCTGGACTGATCTAGACTTAGATACCATTTTGCTGGAGCTCCTTTCAGACTGTCTTGGAAGCAATGGATCATTAACTTGTCATCTTCGACGTGTGCTGCCATTCTTCTATAGTACATGATTAAGTGAGTTCGTGGACAAGTAGCTCCTGAGTACTGATCGAAATTTGGGATTTTGAACTTTGGTGGTATTACTAGTCCAGATACCAAGCACATTTCTCTGGCGTCAGTGCCAAAGGCATCGTTTCCTTCCATCGCTCGGATCTTCCTCCCTATAGTTTCAACGCTTTCCCTTAACTTCTCATGTGATTCATTCTCCTCTTCATACCCTTCGGGTCTTTCGTATACTGGTGGTGGATTATGAAAGGTGGGGCGTGCTTGAACCTGAACTGTAGCTGGAGTGTAGGTGGGAATAACTTGTGGAATCTCACCTCCCAAGGGAATTGTATGTTGAGTGACTCTCGGCGGTGGCACAAAGCCTGGAGGTAACCCATAGGTTGGCACATTGGCAATAGTAACAGCTGTCGGGATTGGATCTGCAGTGATTTCAGAGACAACGGTGGATTGAGTGTCCAACATTGCACGGATGACTTGTAAGGCTTCTTTGATCTGTCCCATGCCTCCTCGGAGCTCTCCGAGTTCATTGTCGATTCTGTTTACATCCAAGTTCTGCTCTTCCATCCTTAAGCGAGCTTGGGCTCGTGTGTTGTACTGATGGCGAGGTTTCAGTGTGATTCTGTTGACAAGACAGAGGGATGAGACTCGACTCAGGAACATGTATATGCAATGTTTATGAAATGCAGACATGCAAAATGCAGATTTTAAACATTCAAGGGACTAAAAGCGTTATTTGCGAATATTATAACAATAAATAGGAAAAACAGCCAAATCTTCATTGATAATATCTGGAGAGTTTACAACATCAAACGGGAAATGAAAATACAAGCTTCTACAAAACACGAAAAACAACAACAATAGATTCTAGATTCTTCTGCTGGATGGTCCTTCATCTTCAGACTGATTCTTTCTTCCACCTTGACGTACCAATTCTTGAAGTTCTTCTTTCTCTTGCATAGCCTTGAAATACTTATCTCTCCACATTTTCCCTTCTTTCTCAGCTTTTGCCAGGGCGGCTTTCAACTCTTCTACGAGGGTAGGCTTGGGCGAGTCAGGCTCAAAGCGGGTATAGAACATCTTCATTGCCGCTTCTCTCACCCATGATAGGTAAGATTCTGAAACAGTAGCGTTGTGGGGGTATAGGGCAGTTACTCCTCTTGTGTGGACATAACGCCAAGCGTACGCGATTCGAGCCCTATAAGCGGGATTCTTCCTTTCCTCCAAGTAAAATTTCCTCAAATAGTCTGGATCTGGTTCATCTTCCATGGGGTGCCCCAACTGTCGACGGGCCAGAATAGGATTATAGCTGATGCAACCATTGACGCTGATGAGCGGTACATTAGGGAAATCTCCACAACTTTGGATCATGGAAATTCCTCCATACATAGGATCATACCATTTAATGTCTGAGTGTTTGAGCAACAGCAGCTTTTCTGTCCATGAGAGTCCATTTTGCTTATCCCAAATGGCTGGAATTTCTGACAAGTGTGAAATAAACCACTTGTGCAGGAGAACGGTGCAACATTCAATTCGTCCAACCCCATAGCGGTTCCTTCGATGGAGGGTAAAATAAGTGTCGGCCAGCAAGGTGGGTACAGGATTTTTGATCAAGAAAAGATTGATCGCATCTGCGTCCACAAAATCACTAGCAGTTGGGAACAGGAATAGTCCGTAAATGAGTAACACCAGGATGGCTTCAAATGCTTCAGTATTTTGTGACAAGGCATAGCTCTGAGCTTTTTCATATAGGAACATGGCTGAAATTCTGTACAATCCTCCCTTAGCACCCATATGAGATCGCACTTCGTCCAATTCCAAATACGCGGCCTCTGCAATTGCTTTTTCATTAGGAGTCCTCTCCCTTCCAGAAAAGGGACTGGGAGTAACACCTACCCCCATTAGGGCGGAATACTCCTCCAAAGTTGGTAGCAACTGATAATCTGGAAACGTGAAGCAATGATAGGTTGAATCATAGAATTGCACGAGTGCGGATAACATTTCTTCGTACACTTGAACTTCCAATAATGACAGCATATTCCCATGTCTTCCTCTGAACGCCTCGGGGTCTTCTACCAAACTTACCAGTTTCTTCAGGTTCTCTAATCTCGGTCTTCGGAACACAACCTCTTCTTTCTTTCCAGAATCCATCCTATAATTTCTGCAAAATAATCTTTTAGTTCCTTGAATGTTTAAAATAACAAGAATGCAACTTTAAATGCAAAAGTTTTATGGAACTCAATTTTACCAAAATATCCTTTCATTTCATTGATTTTTCAAAAGGGGTATTACAAAAGATTTTAGTACATCTTACAAAAGCCCTAACATTACAACTCAATATGCTCTAAAAGAAAATCCTCTCTCTTCTTGATTCTTTTGAGCTCTTCTTCCACCTGTGCTTTCTCAAGGATAAGTTTGTCTACCATAGCTTTCCAAGGAGTTGATTGATGGTTGGAATAAAATGCATCTTCCTGTGCCTTCCTCTTCTTGCTTGCAACTGCTTCCTCTTCCTTCAACTGAATTTGTTTGCGGAGTTCCTCGTTCTCTTCCATAGCCACCTGATATTTGTACTTCCAGGATATCTCAGTCTGCTGTGACTTCCTCAGAGCAATCTTCAGCTTCTCTTCCTCGAACATGAAAATCAACGGTTGTTCTTCTATTAATACCATAGGCTTTTGTGGAGGATAAGGCATTTTCAACTGAATGGCCCTCTTTCGTACCCATTGGAGATAAGGTTCAAAAGAGATGCAGTTAGGTCTTCCCAAGTCCTCTTTTCCTTTTCTGTGTATATGCCCCCATGCTTTGAGAATTTCATTTTTTAATTCTGAAACTCCTATGAAGAAAATACCTTCTACGTGAGCACTGCAGGGTTTGTCTTTCAGCGGATAACCAAGTTGTCGACGAGCAAGCACGGGGTTATAGCTGATTCCCCCATTTGTACCAAGGAGAGGTATATTCCCGAAGCTTCCACAACTATCAATGATTTTGATTCCATCGTAACTATGGTTGTACCAGTCAATATCGGAGTGAGTAAGAGCCATAATCTTTTCAGACCACCATCCTTTGCTCCAAAAAGTATGGGCTTTGGGTAGATGAGAAACAAACCATTTATACAACAAAGGAACACAACAGACGATCATTCCTCCTTTGTGAAGATTTCTTTGATGAACAGAGTGGTAAGCATCAGCTAGTAGAGTAGGTACTGGATTCTTCTTCAAGAAAATTTTGATGGCATTGAGATCCACAAAGTTGTCAAAGCTCGGAAACAGAAAGATCCCATAAATAAGCAACGCTAGAATAGCCTCAAAATCATCCATACTCAAGTGATCGGCATAATACTGAGCCTTCCCAATCAAGAATTTTGCAGTCAGCCCAAAGATCCCTCCTTTAGTAACCATGTTCTTTTGAATGTCTACCAACCCGATACGTGTGGCTTTAGCAATTTCTTCCTCTTTAGGGTCCTTCTCCATGACGGGAAAAGGAGATGCATCAAGGATGGGTAACCCAATCAGACAGGAATACTCTTCAAGTGTCGGCACTAACTGATAATCCGGAAATGTGAAGCAGTGATAAAGTGGATCATAGAACTGGAGTAACGTGGAAAGGAGTCCCAAGTCCATTTTCTTCCTTATTTTCAGTAGAGACAACAAATTCCCGTACCTGCTTTTGAACCCTTCTACATCTGCGATCAAAGTGCTCAACCTTTCAATTTCATCTATATTAGGGCTTTTGTAAGTATAATTTATAGTTTTCTTTTTTTCCATTGTCCATGATGTTCCTGATATTTTATAAATAAAAGACTCTGAGTTCCATAAAACTTTTATGACATGATGTTTATGGATGCATGAATGCACAAACACAGGTAATCACATATTCACAGATTCACACAAGTAAACAGACAAGGTTTTGGGTTTGGAGAATATGAGCAAGGAGTCAAGGTCTACCCTCCCCAAAGGTATGTACTAAGGTTCCCACAACTGCAGAACAAGGTTCTAAAAGGGTTCCTGGAGTCCTCGACCCATCTTTCGGATATTATCAATTTCCCAAATACTTGGTGGTCGATAATATTCTCAAGAGAGTCTCGTCCAAGTGTAGTATCGCGTATCAACTACTTTGGAATTACTTCCTTATAGTCATCGCACTACATCCTAAGAAAGCCATGGTGGGGAAAAAGGTATCTAAAGGTCCTCAGTGTCATGGGCACCTATGTAAAAAGCAGCATTGTTTTCACGAATACTCGATCAACAATACTAGCTCTCAAAAGGGCCTCCACTGAGCGGTGATTTTCTCAAGTTAGCTTGGTCGGGAATCTACTCCCTATAAGCCTTCTTGAATATATCACCTTCCTATCATAAGTACGCTTGAGCACGGGTGTAGTGCTGTCTCACCATTTCAAGTTTACCAAACCAACAGAGCACAAATATATACAAGTATTCACAGATAGCAATTAGTTAAACAAAATAGGTGGAACCCTCAAAATAAAAGCAAAAACATTCTAACTCTCCCCAGTGAAGTCGCCATTTCTGTTGTGGTGAAAATTTGATATCAAGCTATTAATTAACTTGAACCGTATTTCTTTTTACAACCGATCTTTAATTTATCCAAAGGATGGGTCTAAAGAAAGAAAGAACCTTTTTCGCGATGTAACGATAATGCTTTTAAGAGATTCGGAGATTCGGGGTTGGTTATATCTAGGGAAGGTATTAGCACCCTAAATATCTGTCGTACTCTACAGGAACCTTTTGTTTAATTAATTGCTAAGTTTTTGAATTGTGCACTATGGTTTAAGGATTGGGAATTGAGATAAAATAAATAAAAGGCCTAAGTGGTTTTCTAAGTTTGCTCGCAAAGGCATCGCACCTTCTGCCTACGTATCCTGACTAGGATAGAATCAGAGCAATCGTAGTTCACCTCACAAAGGGGAAGAACGCTTGATGATGATCAAGGTTCAAAGGGGAACAAACATGACAATGTTTGTGTGGAGTTTGACAAAACTCCCTAATCTAAGTTGAAGGGGAAGTAAGAAGTCATGACAATGATTCTTACACAGAGTTGACAAACTCTTTCCTAGGGTTCTAGTTGAAGAACACTCCTAGTATGGGTAGGTTTCTTAGACTTTAAGCAAAGTCTAAAGGCTTCTGAATCAGGGTTAAGGTGACTTAACAAAGTCAAGGGATAGCAGAGGTTTTGGTCCAAGACATTGACAGTCAAGTGGACAGACCTTCCTTTGGAGGACAGCATTATCGGCAACTGGACGAAAGCTGACGAGCTTCGTCGCTTGGGGATAAAATAAAATACAAACATTAAACAAACATAATCATGGTGACAACCAATGAAAAAAAGATTTAAATATGAAAAGCAATGATGACAATCAAAGCAGCTGTTTCGGTACGGGAACCGTGACGACAGTTCGTACCTGGAATACTGTTAACAGACAGATGAGATAAACATAAAAATAATTCGAGGTAAAAATTCTAACATGTTGACAAACATATATAGACATGATAACAATCAAATTTCCTGAGAAAACACAAGAGGAACCCTTTTAATTTTCATCTGCAACCAATTAGGGTTAGTACCGTTGACGCGCGGATCGCGCGTAATCAAACATGGTGAAAAAATAATCAAACATGGGAAATAATTACATGGTATGAAAGTACATATAAAAACAAGCACAATGAAAAAAGAACGGGCGAAAAACGATAAAAAATGAGAGAGTTACGAATTTTTGAAGTTTATGTACAAAAATGCAAAAAAAAGTGGCAACAAGGGTTATCACCAAGGATTGAACCCATGTCATGATCAATACGTGCGCAAGTTTCAACCGCTGGGGAGGCCATACATATATTAATACATGTGAAACAATAAATATACAAGGTATATCACATTCATGTTTGGGCAAAACACATAATCAACACAAATACGATTTGTACCGTAACTTTCTAACCGTTTATCGAAACGAGACAAAATTTATATGGAAATGGGGTAGAAAAATGAGAGAAAGAGGATGGTGGTGTTGGTTTTCTGAAATTATTTGCCTAGTGAAAAAACGATAGCTGGTGTGTTTGTGTGCTTTTGAATGCATTTTGATATGAATAGCTTGATACACTTATCCTCAATCTCAACTAATCATCCACACACAACACTTAGATGATATGTGAGCAAGTATGAACACTTTCAAGGCCAGGAGATGCAGATGCTAGAATATCACATACAAGTTGCAAAAAACACATAAAGATGACAATGCAAGACAAGGTGGTTTTTGATTTCAAGGCATTCAAGAGTCATTCCAATCATCAAAGCATCTTTAATATGTGATATCAAGTGTGTGCAAGTGAAGAGATCAGATCTGGAACAAGTGTGTGAGATTCTAGTGTTCAATTTGCATTTTTTGGTGTGATAATGCATGAAATGGTGTAACTCAATGTACAGATCATTTTCAATGTTTTGATTCATTCAAACAGGTCACATATGATTATACAAAGCTATAGAAACATCAAAATATCAAGAACAATCAAGTATTCTCAAACTGATATGTGAGGGTATGGCAATTTGCAAAAAGATGGACAATGATGCATGATGATGAGCAGATGTAATTCAAGACCAATTCAGGTTATTCTAATCATTTACACAACATATATGCATGATCATGAGATGGTCTAAGCATCAGAACTTCAAGGAAAATACCTGTTATGAAGGATGACATGTCATATGCAAATTGTACAAGCAAGGATGCATAATGATACTCAAATCTTATTTCAAACACAATCTGATTTGTTTAAGTGTGTGAACAGCTCATATATGTGATGTTAGTCATGTTTGATCAAGTGAGACAGTTCAAAACAACTTGGTTCAAAATGTGGTATGTGTGATGCAAGTGTGATGTATGAAAAATGTGAAAATTTGCAAAACTGAATTATATCTCAAATTAGACCAAACCAATCATTGATACATGTCATAAATGATTATATTAGTCTATCCTATCACAAAAATCTTGAAGAAAGACAAAGGTTCACAAATTGGTGTAGCATATGCAAGCTTGTCAACAAGGAAGCAAATGGTGAGTGAAATCTTGATGCATTGCTTTCCTTCATCAAATCAATGCTCTAACACATTACATATGAACCATATAGGGTGTATGTGGTGTTTGTTCTGGTGAAAAACAAGTAGAGGCAAAAAATCACATTTTGAGGCTTGGTGTGTTTTGAAGCCTTTGGTGTCAACATGTGAGTTTTTTGAGGCAATGCTCAAAACAGCAAAGTGAGTACACAAGCATGTTATGAATGACCATAGAATCATGTTGGAAAGAAGAAAATAAGTTTGTCATGCTCTATGCCAAAAGTGATAAAGTGAGTGGTTTGTGTATTTGTGAAGAAATCCATTTGAAGAGATGAATTTTGATGCAGTGGTTTTTTGTGTAAGATGGGCATACCAACACATTTTAAATGGTCGTTATAAAATGTGTGTGAAGTGAGTTTTGGTGGAAAACATGTTCTATGCAAAAACCACATTGTGAGTGACTTATCATATTGTAAATTTGGTGTCAACAAGTGAAATATTGATGTGGTGTAAAAAACAGCAAGGTAATTACATAGACATGTTCAGAATGATCATACAGGCATGTTGAGATAAGAAAATCAAACATATCATGTGTTATGCAAAAAAGTGATAACCAACTGCCATGAGTTTGATGGATGTTTATGACAGCTATGTGAATTTGGTTTCATGCAAAACATGAGCCAGGCAAAGGTGTAGACCTGCTCCACATACCTATTGAGGTATGTTTGAATTCTAAAACCAAGCTTTTATGAAAAATAATGAGGTGAAGTTCCAAACTGTTTGTGGTATATTTTGACAGCAAGCCAACAGCACTCATGACAGGGTTGCTAGCAGATGGTTCTGTTACATGCTTAGAAAAAGAAGAAGACAAGGTTGCTGATAGATTCCAGGATAAGAAACCAAACAATTTATCTCTACCTTAAACATTATAAACCAAATGACAACTAGTGAAGGTAGATGCAAGTTGAATCATGCTAAAACAGCCACACATAATTTGATAGTCTCAGCTGTACCACCAGACTGGATGAGCAGTATAACTTCACAAATAGGTTCAAGCAGATTTTGGATTCATTCATCATATACACATCTTGCTATTTATGACATCCAATAGATGTTAATGCACAAAATGTTTCAACAAGTTCTTATTTAAAAATGGTATGTTGGCTGAAACTTGGTCATTTTGTTTAGGTCAGAAACAGGATTAGTTTAATTTACAGCATGTTTGCATCAAAACAACCAGACTTACACATGTCAGACCTTAATACAAAAGCAAATACAACAGGTCACATTATTCAAAGGTGTTTCATGCTACTGGTACCACTAAGCAGCTGTTTGCTAATTCAAAGACACATTCACATACTTCCCACACACAAACACAAGAAACCTGTTTTGAGAAACAGCTAGCAGATTCTGGGCATAAAAGAAACATGATATCTATGACAAAAACTCATCAGGCATCAATATATATTGAATGAGTTTTAAACCAAACAGCTCCATGATTTTCAACACATCCAGCAAAGCATACCAGCCATATTCATGCTTAAAACTATACCACCCTCTACTGTAACCTCCATCCTGCCAGCCCTTAAACTTAATGTTATATGCTTTAACAAACCTCACTTAATTGATGCTGAAAAGTTCATCAGCAAAACTGCTATGACAGGGTTTTAGTTGGAGAGAAACTGCTCATTATCTTACCATACACATTATGACAGCAAAAGGGGGCAGCAACATTCATTGATCATGAAAGCCAACATTCAAAATGCTTTTGATGACAGTAAAATATAACATGGTATAGACTCACACATCATGATTAAGTGTTTGAATACATTCACACCAGATCTACTATTTATCACATAGCACATGTTAAAAAAAATCAAGTGTTCAAAGATGCACCAATATGCTCTTAATGACAAAATTATGGAGCATGGTGATAAAGCCAACTAGGAACAGACACATACCTTTTGAGGATCCTCTTGAATATGCTAGAATGATTTGAGAAAACCAGAGATGCCTCCTTCACTCCTTTGTTTTGAGCCTTTTCTTCAATCTTAAGCAAAATACACACTTTAAGCCACTTGAAGATATATGCCTTTCCAATGGTTCTTGACACTTTAGACAGCTGAGGAAGGTTATTGGTGAAGTGTTAGAGGGATTAGAATGGTAAGAAACTGTGTGGAATGAGTTCTAGCAAGTTTTGTGGATTTGGTCAAAGTAAGCCAAGTGCAATGTTGACTTTTTGATTTCTTGATATTTTTGGTGGTTTAATGGTTTATACACCTTCTATATGTTATTTAGAAGGTGTATGGATGATAGTTTGGATGCTGGAACATGTAGAGCTTGATATGGTAGAGAAATTGCAAATGCTGAATTTTGGCTATTTTGGACACTTTGGTGGATTTTGCAAAATGCAAGAATGAGAGAGATGTGATGAGGGAGCTTGGTTTAGCAGGTTTTTATAATGAAGTTGATGTCTTGAATGAGGGGTATGAGGTCCCTATTTATAGCAAAAAGCAAGGAGGTGCTTGCTTGAGAACCTTACTTACAAATGAAGTTATCCTTGATATTTCCATCCATTTGCCAACTTGCTTTGCTTTTTCTGATCTTTGGCTGTCTCCTTAACCCAATGGGCAAGTTTAAATGATGTTTCTACTAATAAATTGCAGCCTAGATGCTTGGTAGAGTGGCTGGAGCAGAATCACTTTCCACCTCATGCTTGGAAAAGTCAAAAATGGCAACTTAGGCAATGAACTTCCAATCTTTAATTCTATGCTATCTCCATGCAATTTCTTTGCTTCAACCTGCTTGAGATGTTCAATATATCAGATAGTATGAGTTTGACAAGTTAGAATTGGCCCACTTGAGTGATAGAGGTGCTTTTGCAAAATTTGTCAATGTGGGACTAGAATGACAAAATACCAACTTTGAACACATGTATCTCTCAGCTCATAAATTACCTTGAGATGTACTTGTACTTTTTAGAAAGCCATCACATAGTACTAAAACTTTCATGTTGGTCAGAAGTCTTGATTCTATTTGAAACTAGTTGAAAAATCCCCTTGAAGTTGGCTGCACACAAGTTTTTAAAGTGAAAATAACTTAGAAATTTTCTAAGTTATTTTCCCTTCTAGGAATGTTTTTGCTTCTATCTCAAAAAGTATGCATTTTCTGGTTGTGGACTAGTATGGGACTGTTGTAGGACTTGTCAAGAGCTTTCAAATGAGACTAGAACCAACTCAATTGGATGTGTGGTTAAGGAGATACGGTTTAGCCCTTTTCAAAACCCTAATTTCCCGATTTCTCGATTACTCTCTCATCCTTGATCCCATGATCATGAAAATTGATATGCAAGTCCATTATGACATAAGGAACAACTTTGATTCACAACTTGGATTCCAATTCTCAAAATTTGAGGAGTTGACTTTTTGGTCAACCGTACGATTGATCGGTGCCGATTGAGTCGCCTGTTGACATTCTGGACATCCTGAGACTTTGATACTTCTTGAATAGTCTTTAATAGTCTATATGAACTTCATGTACCTCAATCCCGCCATTAAAACATCTTCCAACCTCAAAGTCAAACCACAATTGACTTTTCACTATTTAAAAACCCTAATCGGGGCCTCCCGACCGCACTGTCTTTGATTCTGAACTGATTTCTTCAAATTGACTTCTCATTTGACTTTGATATTATCTTTGATTTCATTCCATGATTAACTTGGCCCAAATCATTGGTTGATCATTCCTTGGTTGTTTTGAATTTGTCGGTGCGAGAACCCTGATTCATCTGTAACTTGACAATAATGAACTTGCACTGATTTAGGGTTAGATAATTCATGATCATGCTTTTAAAAATGATAATGAGAATCTAAGGGGTCAAAATTTGGGGTACAACAAGAGGGATAAGTTGTTTTTTTAACACTTAGAGGTTGTAATCTTTCTAGAGTATTGGATTAAGTCCTTTTCTAAGGCAAAATCACCTAGTGCGTTGACTGGAGTAACTTTGTTAACAGTGAAGCAGGATAAAAATAATTGTGTCTATTTAGTTTTATTCTCTTGTTAGCTTAGAAGTTTGAATTTCGAGAAAATAACATATTTGGTGAAACCCAATTCAAACCCCATTTTCTTGTGTTTCTCGCCCCTTCATGAAGAAGCTAGATGAAAAGAGTGAATTGTGATCTTAATTAAATATCAGAGAGATGGTGCATACAAATTGAATAATCATGTGATAAAAATTGGGGGTTAACATAATTATAAAGATTATGGAAGAAGAATCTTGAGATTGGAAGCACAAATCAGTGTCCATTTCCAATTGCTCAACTAGCTGGGAGGATATAGAAATTGATACTAAGACAATAGATAATGATGAAATTGATATGCATGATGTTCAGTCAGATGACGAGTCTCAAGTTGATATTGGACCGTACAAAACTAAAAACTTCCCAAAAGGGTAGTTGACTTTAATGCAACTCCTAATCATGCCATTGGGAATGAATGGGAAACTATTACTATATTCAATGTTTGAAAATGTTTAGTCTATTAACTTCAAGATATGATAGAAAACTCAAGTGTGGAAGGGTGATTCTCGAAAACAAATAAGATCCATATACAAGAACAGAACATGAGAAATAATTTACCAAATGATAAAAGAAAAATTAATGTAATATAAGTGTAAAGGATTAAACAGAATCTCAAAGGCTAATTAGAAAAGCATAATGGTCCATTTAGCTCAACAAAAAGATATGTGAGGAAATTGGTTTTATTGGAGGAGACGATGAGCAAGAGAATGGTTCAACAAAGAAAGGAAAAAGGAGATGGGATATGTTAATTACATGTATGTTTTGTTCATAAAGGTAGTGAAGGTATTTCATAAATATTATACATTTTTATTCTTATAATCTCAACACCACACAAAATGTATAATTTTTGAACAATCAAGTAATTTATAACAAAATTATTCCAATTTAAGAATAGATCTCAAAACTTAATGATAAATGTACATCCCAGAATTCACGAAGTTGAGTTATAAAGTCACTAAGGTCGAGTATAAGAGCCAGTATGCCGAGTACTTATAAAAAATAACAAATGTTGAGTTTCCATAGATAAAGCAAGTCGGGGCCCGGGTTGTAGGATTCATGTTGGTAGGCGACATGTAAGGATCAACGTAACGATTATGGGGTAGCCACAAGGTCCCATGGGAGTTACAGAAAATCATCAAGAAAATGTTACATGATAGTAATGAGAGCGGCAGACGTTATGGGTATCATTTACATGGAATTTGAAGAGCCACTTATTAATGATTTATGAGATTGAAGAATAGTATAAAAAGGCTTCCCACGTACGAAGAAAGGATGGACAACAAATATCACCCTAACATAATACGTTTGTGATCTCACATGACTCACCTCAGGGAGATTAACCAAAAAGTGTTTATTGAGAACATTTTGTGCCTACCATGGGGCCTCAGTAAAACTTTCCCAGGCCTTACAAAAAACAATATCTTACGTTATAGAAACACAAAGTCTAGATCATCTCCTAGCAGAACTGAACCTCGCACTCCACCAGGCATGGTTCAACTTCTTGCAATTGTGGATAATTTGCGCCAACAGAATGATTCTTTGCAAGAAAGTGTTCATACACTTTAGTAGATGCATAACACTAAGGAAGAGGAAGAAGATGAGAAGCTTCTTGATCCTCAACCTCTTTCAGAGGAAATTCGAGGAGATTAAGTTCCATAAAATTTCAAACCACCACCTTTGCCATCCTTTTATAGCAAAAGGGATCCACATGAGCATATAATCTTAATTAACAATCAAATGGAAATAGTCAGAGCTTCCAACTCCTTGAAATGAAAGCTTATGGTGCGAATGTTCAAGGATGTAGAATTACGCTGGTACATGAGCCTGCCTAGATTGTCAATCAGTGGTTACCAGGATCTAACATGGAAGATGGTTCAGCATTTCTCCGCCACAAAATATAGAAAGGTGACCACTACCATCTCGTCTATCATCCTCCAGGGGCCTTCTGAATCCCTCTAAGAGTATATGACATGATTCAATGAAGAAACTATAAACGTATCTCATCCAAATCAGGAAATGCTCATATGAGCCTTCCAAAACGGTCTAAAAGTCAATCATTTCAATGAATCGTTAGGACAAAATCTGACCACTAGCATTGAGGAAGTAATGAATAGAGTCAAATTTCATATCAAGAAGGGAGAAAGCAATATGTAAAAAATATTCTGAGATGCTAAAAAAAAGACACAATCTAGACCTGACAGATCTGGGCCTAGGAAATAGCACCAGAAGCTAGGATCGAGGGAAAGGTCAGTGACAAAACCTTCGCGGAGGACATATGACAACTTCACTGAGAAATTTACCCTACTCAACACAAAACGTGTGGATATTCTGTATGAAGTATATCACCTCAAGCTAATATCGGAACCTGCTTTCCCCAACACACACTCAACACCATCTCGGGAGGTTTCACTGGTGACGAAGAAATAAGCTCGTCCAGAAAGAGTTACACCCGATCAATAATACATGTGTCACAAAATCCAGTATCAGAAAAAGAAGAAAGACATGTCGTTGTTTGTTTTTCAAGACATGATTTAGAAGGTATGTTGGTGCATGAGAATGACCCAATGGTCATAAAAGTATATATTCATGATTGGAGTGTCAAGCGAGTGTTAATTGAATTGGGTAGCTCAGCCAACACTTTGTATTGGGATGCTTTCAAAGGCATGAACATGGATACATCTGAGTTGTTGCCCTTTAAAGGTACCCTAGTCAGTTTCTCTTGGGAAAAAGTTCAGGTACTAGGACATCCACCTATCATGACTATCTTTATAAGTTGAGACAAAGCCAAAGGCATCAAAGTGAGATACCTAATAATAAACACATTGTCACCATACAACACCATCATCAGAAGATCGATGTTAAACACTCTAGAGGCTGATATGTCCACTCTTTATCTGACCATGAAATACCCCATGGAAGGTGGACAAGTTAGAGTAATTAAAGGTGATCAGGGACTGGCTAGGAAATGCTACAAGGATAGTCTGAAATTAAAAATGAAGACCCAACAGGATCTTCCTACGTCAAAAAATACTTTGAAGGTGAATTTGGCTGACCTCGATTCTCGAGGGATCCAACAGATGATAGCTTGACCCCTATTGGAGAACTAAAAAAGGTGCAAATAAGTGCTGAAGATTTTCAAGCCACACAGATAATTTCAAGGCTATCTCAGGAAGAAGAGGAATACATCATCAAGGTATTGATAGATAATATTGACCTCTTCACGTGGAAGCCCTCGGACATGCCCGAGATCGACCCAAATTTCTTGTGCCATAAGCTTTCTCTTGATCCATCATCGAAGGTTATAATGCAAAGGAAACAGAAAAATGGATGAGAAAAAAGAAAGGGTGTCACATAATAGGTTTATAAGCTCTTGAAGGCCGAATTCATCCAGGAAATAAAATATCCCACCTCATTGTCCAACGTCGTCATGGTAGAAAAGAAATCGGGAAAGTGAAGCATGTGTGTAGATTTCACTGACCTTAACAAGGCTTGCTCGAAGGACCCTTACCCATTACCACACATTGATAGACTGATCGATATTGCATCCGGTTTCCACCTACTCAGCTTCATGGACACCTATTCAGGCTACAACCAAATTCGAATGAACCGGGTAGATGCTCCCAAAATAGAATTCATGACCAACAAAATCAACTATTACTATGAAGTAATGTTGTTTTCTCTTAAAAATGTTGGGGCTACGTATCAAAGGATAATGGACATCGTATTCTCATCACACATAGGGAGAAACTTGGAAGTATATGTTGAAGACATGTTGATTAACACGCATGATGAGATGAATCATGTAAAAGACTTGGAAGAAACATTTGAGTCAATAGGGAAGTTTAACATGAGGCTTAACTCAGATAAGTGCACCTTTGGTTACAAGCCAACAAATTTTTGGGCTGCATGCTGACACGTCGTGCAATAAAGGCGAATCTAGAAAATTGCAAGGCAATCATTAAAACGAGAAGCCCTGTTTCAGTGAAAGAAGTTCAACAACTGACCAGGAGGTTTGCCACCTTGTCCCGATTCCTGTCTTGTGCGGGCGATACATCCATACATTTTTTTGTAGCTATAAAAAAGTCAACAAAGTTCCAATGGAAGGATTAATGCGAGAAGGCGTTTATGGAGTTAAATAAATTCTTGTCTTCCCCAACAATCTTGATTTGTCCGAAGGAAAGTTCACCCTTTACCTTGTACTTAGCAATCTCCGAGAAAACTGTTAGCTCGATATTAGTTTAGGACAGTGATGGAAATGAGAAGCTAGTTTATTTTGTTAGCAAGGTTCTTAAAGAAGCAGAAATCCATTACCAAAAGATTGAGCGATTAGGTTTTGCAGTAGTAATTACCTCCAAGAAACTCATACAGTACTTTTAAGACCAACCTATCATCGTGAAGACGAATTATCCCATAAAACTAATTCTTGAAAAGCCAGATCTGGTAGGCAGAATTCATGGGCTTTAGAACTTTCTGAGTACGACATCACATACACAACTTGGGACAACATCAAATCACAAGTATTGGCAGATTTTCTAATAGAATTGAGTTCGTCTATCCCAAAAAAACCGCCTGAGTTGTGGATTGTATCAATTTTTAACTTCAAAGGTAGCGAAGTAGGGATATCATTAAAGGGACCATGGAAATTGGTACTATAACAGTCTTTCTGGTTCAATCTCCAAGCCACCAATAATCAAGCAGAGTATGAAGTTGTAATTTCCGGTTTGAAGTTATCCAAAGAAGTAGGAGTTCCCCATTTGCTAGTTCGCACTGATTCACAATTAATTGTTAGTCAAATCAAATTAAGGAGATTATCAGACAAAGGATGCATTATTACTCAAGCATATATAACAAGCTCTGCAGTTAGCCAAAGGGTTCATGAAGTTTAAAGTATCACATATTCCCCGGGAAAAAAAATCAGAGCCAATTTGTTAGCCCGTCTAGCTAGAACTAAAGGCCCTGGGTTAAACATAATGGTAATCCAAGAAACTTTGGAAACACCAAGCACAGAAATGGAAGAAGTCATGGTATTAGAAAATGTACGGGGCTGGATGAATACTAGACTCAAGAAAAGTTTTCGGATGAGGAGAATGAAGCTCGACAAGTCAAAAGGATAACTTCCCGATAACTCATGGTAGTCGACCAGCTATACAAGATGGGAAAATCTTCTCCGAAGTTGAGATGTGTCACTGAAGAAGAAGTAGGACTTATAATGAAAGAGATGCATGAAGGAGTGTGAGCAAGTCATATTGGGGAAAGAGCATTATCAGGAAAAATACTCAGGACCTGATACTATTAGCTGAGTATGCTACAAGATTGCACGCGGTTTGTAAATTGTTGTAAGAAGTGTCAAATTTACGCTTCCTTCATACACTCTCCCGCTGGGTTGTTGCACTCTATAATTTCCCCTTGACATTTTTACTAGCGGTAAGCATATATTCTTGGACCTTTTCCTTTGACCGTTGAGCAACTAAAATTTCTCATAGTGGATTATTTCACCAAATAGGTGAAAGTCGAGGTTGTACCATAGATCACAGCAAAAACTGTAAGGCGGTTTTATTGGAGAAATATCATATGTCATTTGGTCTAACAGGGATCATTGTATCAAACAACGACATGTAATGCGCAAGTTCATTGGTCGTAGAATTTTGTAGACACCTCGACATTTAGAACCGGTTTATCTCTGTCGAACATCCTCATGCTAAGGGTCAGGCTGAGGCAGGGAATAAACCATACTCTCATGAATGAAAAGGAAACTAGATGAAGTGAAGGGGATTTGGGCAGAATATCTGCACGAAATTCTATGGTCTTACCATACTACGCCTCACTCTACCACTTAAGAGACCCCCTTTTGAATGGTGTATATGAATGATGCGATGATACCAGTAGAAGTCAACCATCTAACCTGGCGTCGAATAAATTTTGACAATAGTCTTAATGAGGATGGATTAGATAACTCGGCCGACCTCATAGAAGAAATCGAGAGAATGGCTCATGTAAGAGAATGTGCAATAAAGAAAAGAATGTCCAGGAGGTTTAACACTAGAGTTTATCCAAGAAGTTTTTAAGATAGCAACTTGGTTTTGAAGAGGGTTACAGATACAAAAAATAAGGGAAAGCTCTCGCTAAAAAAGAAGTACACATTTATAATGCAAGCTGATCTTTTCGACCAGTAATCATTTACTTTATTGTTAATTTATTCAAATATATGCGGCTCCAAGAATGGAGATACTATGGGTTCATTAATATGAGTATAAGGCGCGATTTTTGCAAACACTCTGACGCGCAAATCAGTGACTATCGGATGTGAGAGGTATTTTATTTAGAAAGTTGTGTGAACCTTTATTTGACGTCTATTGTCCCTTATATAGAGATTTTCCTAGAGTTTTTGGATGACTAGAGTATTCGAATGTAAAATTGCCATCTAGATATACAAATATCATAATATGTTTCATTTTTGTCATCTGACACTCGTTCTTCAATCATTTGTTTGGATCAAGTGTTATCCTATGACACGTTTATCATTGTCCCTATGATCCTAAAACATTCCTTTGATTTACAAATGCGGATAATGTATTGTGTCGTGTGACGTCATTGGTTTGACGTTACAGAAGTATACCAACATAAATGTCTCTTTCTTTTATTGGGCTTTGTACTTTTAGACTTCATATGCATTTGGACTGTAAAAATAATTGTGGACCAAAAAAATGCAAGCTATGAGTTGCTCTTTCCACCTCTAGGGGTGTGACTCACACCCTTGAAAACCCAAAAATATCTTTCTTGTGTCTAGAGATGCATCTTTAAACGCATCCAAAAATCACACCAATAAAAAAGTTGCAAGTGAGACACCTCTATTTTATCCACACACAAAAATTTAAAAATGTATCTCTGTAAAGTGTTAAATAAATTATGTATGAATGACACCTTTAATTAGTCATGTTTTCCAATAATGTTTGTCAATCTTATATACAAATTAGTTATCTAATAACATGAGCTTTCTGCTAAGTTAATTTACACATAATGATTTACAAGCTTTTAATAGCAAATTACGATGGCTATCATATCTGCATCATGCTTTGATTGCATACATCATCCGGTGCAGTTAACCTACAATTGCTGCAAAGTAACTACAATTGCAATCACCATTCAAAACCTTGATCTTTCGAAATGCCAACCCATTCACACGGAGTTTGCAGATAATACACATAGATGTTCTATTACTACATGAAAGGGAGACCACAATCAGTCTAAAGAACAACTGAACAAAGGATCAAATTTTTATCGTTTAGACAAAAACGATAACAAAACAAATCATACCATTGTAAATTGAGGTGCCCACACTACATAGATACATTTCCAAAAAAAATTATAAAATAAAATAGAAGTGTCTCATTCGTAACACTTTTGTTAATGTAGTTGTAGATGTGTCTAAAAATACATCTCAAAAATTTCAAAATATTTTTACTTTTCACCAAAAGTGTTTGAACACCTATTAAGGTGAAAACGAAAGTTATTAGATGCATTTATTATTTTTATCTAAACATTCTCCTTTTCAAAGATGTACTTGTAATTAAACAAAAGATATACCAAAGATATTTAAAAGAATATATGCATAATATAAACATATATTTAATATTTACATTAATGTGAGAAAAAAGTAATCATCATTTGTAATTAAAAAGAAAAGACTATTTATTTATTTATTATTTTGAGTTTAATAAAGCATAAAATAGTTTTGTACAATTGTTTAATAAAATAAATAAATATTTCATATCATTATGTTTATTTTAAAATAAATTCTCTGATAATCATAAGTTTTAGTTTAGTATCAGTATTTTTGATTGGAATTGATTTTTAGATAGTATACGTGTATTATATTTGATATTTTTAAAAAGTTTTAAAATAATATATTACATCAACATATAAAATTATTAATTTTAAACATTTTAAAAATTAACATATAAAATTATATATTTTTTAAATATTTTAAAAATATCACGCACTTTTGAATGTCGACGCAAATCTTCAAAATTCTTTAAAAACCAATTCAAAAAAACAAACTTTTTTAAAAATTGATTTAAAATTTTAATTTTCTTTTAAAATAAAATAATATTAAAATATGACATAATATTAAATGATACCACCTCTGATTTTTATTATATAAAAAAATTATTTTTTAAATATATTGATTAATCAATATATTTAATTCATATATAATCTAGATACACATATCATCTATTGAATGTTGAATAAAATTAATTTTTATAAAAAATACATAATTTTTGTGTATTTTTATTTTTTATTTATAAAAAAATTAAATTCATTTAATAATTATTACTACATATTTATTTCCTATCATAAAACGTTCAAATCTATTATCCAAGATTCCACTCTCTCCTCATGTCACCGAGAGAATCTATTATCCAAGATATCATATCTGTTGTTTCAGCGTTCGATACGTGGACTGGTTTAACAATATTATAATAAAAATATTTACTATTGTGTCACTAATCAACGTCATACCTAGGTTAAGTGATAATATTTGATGTCTTATTCATATGTCAAAACATCTTTTTCCTTACATATACTAATCTATTTAGTTTACCCACTCACAAATTAAGTATTAAACCACGGGAGAGGATCTATCCCCTTAATCCATGCCAATCGTTCCTAGTTAAATTTTCTTTTTCATAAAGAAAAACAAACACATTTTGGAAATATACGTCAGCATCCCAAAAGTTGAAAAGAGCCTCATCTCAATGAATTTGGAGTCCTTTTCATTTTATTTGAATTTCAATAAACAATCAATCATCCAATTACCTATCACATTCAAATATAGACTTTCACAAGAATTCTAAAATTTCAAATTCAAACCCACCATTTTATCCAAAGAAAATAAAAATCAAACCCATCAAATAAAAAAATAAATTCAAAGTCAACACATCATTTGCGACGGCTTAGATATAAAATAATATAAAAAATAGTAGTAACCTTAAACAAAGAACAAGGGCATTATAGTCAATTGCCAAGCTCCGGAACCTTGGAGAAGGAAGGATACTCTGTGCACCGCTTAGACAGAAAAACCCTGCAATCGTCTTTCGGACAAATCGTCGGAACATACACGATCTCATCACAGCCGTCCGTTCTATCTCTCTTGAAATCGATCAACGAAGTGAACATAGCAATGAATAGAACAAGGTGATTCAAAGCGTATCTCTGACCCACACATTGGTGGGGCCCAGCTCCAAACGCCAGAAAGTTTCTTTTAAATATTTGATCTTCTTGTCTCTCATCGGAAAACCGGTCTGGATCGAACCGGTCCGGTTCAGTAAAACCCTGAAACGATGACTCCAACGCAGACGGAAATACGATCGCTCCTTTCGGAATCGAGTACGATTCCGTTAACGGAAACTTCTCCGCTGCTATATGTGGCACAAGTGTCGCGGGCGGTCGGAATCTAACTACCTCACGCGCCACCGCTAGCGTGTATTTCATCTCCCTGAGCTGCTCCGCGGTTATAAGTGTATCCGACTCCGGCGACCAGATTCCGGCTACTTCTTCCCTGACTTTATCAAGAACCTCCGGATGTGAATCAAGTAGCGTCACCGCCCATAGTAACGACGAGGTGGAGGCGTCCTGTGCCGCGAAGAGAAAGTCAAAGAGATAACCACCGATCTCAGAGTTGGTGGAGAACGGCGGCACTGTCACTCCGTTGAGCTTCGACTCTTCCATCTCCCTGATTGTATCCTGCATCCAGAAATCGATGAGGCTCGAAGGCTCTCCACCTTTCTCCATCTTCGCCTTACTCATCGCCGTGCAAGTCCCTAGGGTTTCGGCGAGACGGTCAACGGCGAGTCTCGCGTTACGAAACGCGGATCCGGGAAAGTCAAAGGGAAGCTTCATGAGACCGACGTTGAACAGAAAGTAATCCCGCTCGAATCTCTCACGGGCTTTCAGGCCCAAATACGGGCCCACGAAAACCGTCTGAGAGGTTTCTAAATTCATATCACGGGCCAGCACACGGATAGGAATAGAGCTTTCCCGGGCTTTCTCAACCCACGACTTGAGATGTTTGAGGATAATAATCTGCTGCAGCGAGGTGTAGGTGGAGAGCGCCTTAGGAGTGAAATTAGGAGCAATTCGACGGCGGAGATTCTTGTGTTCTTGGCCCGTCATATAAATAAGATTATGCTCACCAAAGAGCTTCTTCCCAAATGGGTGGCCCACAAGATGGAAGGCGTTGGGCTTAACATTGGAGAAAACCTTATGGGAGAGTTCTGTGTCTCTAATGAAGACTATGAAGTTACCAACAAGGTAATTTGCTGAAAAGCCCAAAGGGGTTGATTTAGCTAGGGTGGATTGAAGGTCCCAAAATTTTGTTGGATGACGTACCAATGGGATGGCGTTGCCTATGAAAGGAAGAACCAAAGATGGGCCTGGGATGAAACGTTTTTTGTTGAGGTATGAGATCTGTTCAAGGAGGAGGAGAAAAAGGGTAAAGCATATTAGGTATGGGATTAGTTGGGTTAGAGACAAAGATGTTGATAATGATAATATGGATTTGACAAGAGTATTACTCATCTTGTTGAGGAGAAAGAAGGGATATGTTTTGCAATTTTGCAATGCAAGAAGAGGTTGGGGTTGAATTTAAGAACCAAAGGAAGGGAAATGTTGTTTGTGTTGTGATTTGCGAATGTGTGATGTAATATGAGGAAGGAATAAAATAGGTGGGAAAAATTGAAATAGGAAAATTAGCAAGGTCAAAATTGTTGAGTGTGTTGAAGTTGATTATTGACAGGTCAGATATGAGGTTTTCTTTTTTTTTTTCAGGTGGTAGAGTATGTAGGTAGGTAAGTAAGATAGAGAGTCAGAACTCAGAAAAGATATGGGAATCGAGAAAGAAAGAGAGTGCGGCGAGGATTGGGGAGTAGAGGTGGCGGTGGATGGATTGGTGGGTCAATGGATTATGGTGGGGGTGGAATTCCAGCTAGGTAAAGGCAGGCCTTGACATGGCAGGCATCGTCTATGACAACAACATAAGACATTTTTCTTTTTCCATTTTGTAGATGCTTCTCACTTTTCCTTCTTGTTCAATTTAACTTGTAGCACTTGGTAGCAATATTTCAAATTTTTTGATGGACCACTCTTTTTTTAGGCAAGAATGGACCATATAGATGGTTTATAATGGGATAGATATTGGAAAATTATGTAAGATTTGATTGATGGGAGCTGTCTTTTTTATTAAGCAGGAGTTCATTGTTTTGTTCGGTTTTGCGAGGTGGCAGTGAGTTGATCGATTTGATCGTGTTAATCTTATGAATCTAATAGAATAGATATTTAGTTAAAAGAAGTTTGATTGTGAATTGATTAAAGTTAATGTAAGAAGTCTTGAATTCAAATTTAGACTTGAATTTGCAATTAAAAAATTAGAGAGAATTTTGTGTTTATGGTAACCTTTTTCAACTTCAATATTAGTAATATTTTGTTATAGTTTGTCATAATTAAAATCTTGTATATCAACGTTTTAACTTTATTCCGTTTATAGATTAAGATGATTGAAAGGTCCATATTTGTAATAGAAGGGAGTATGGAATTAACAATAAAAGTTTTTTTTTAATAGAAACACATCAAATTCGAGTGCATAATAAGTTGCAATATGTTCTAATTTGTCACGTCCAACCACGTGTTTTTTCTGTCTTAAAATAAAAGTTTTTTTAATTAAAATAATTTATTCTAAAATAAAAGTTTTTTTACGATTTTTTTTAATAAAGGACAATTTTATAAACAATTTTATAAATTGTTATAATAAATTATTCAATTATGATTTTTTTAATTTATGTGCAACAACCTTAAAAGACTATTATTTTGAGACGGATGGAGTATTAAAAATAAGCAATGAAACGTTTTCATGTTAGAAATGCATTAAATACGTTTGTTTCATATTACTTTTTCAATTGATTTCAAACATTTCACTTCCAGTTCCATCATACCACGTCTTTGAAAGTTGGCCAAAATCATTAAAGGCCTTTCTGGCTCCCTCAACGCTTGGGGCAACTGTTATGAGCTAGAAAAATACCTCATTCGTTTCAAATCTACTCCACTTAACCCAAAGATTAGTTCACATAATAAAGCAAGGTATATTTTCTAATATTCACTTTCCACTGCACTCATCTTGAATCTTGAACTTATTTTATTGTTGGAGTGTTTAACCATGCAGGTCCACCCCTATGTCATCATAACGGAGATCGACATCACCAGTTCAAGATTCTCAGTTTACTAACTGCATCCAGATCGATGGTTTTTGAACAGAACAATACATATCTTGGATAACTCAAATATAAGCAATTCTAACTCATTTCTTGCCTATGGATTTCCACAAAATCTCTATAAGAATTATATCACACGCTTTGTCTGAATAAATGAAAATTAAGTGCAAGTCTTATTAATCTATTTGATATTGTTCCATCACATGTCGTAGTAGGTAGATCGCTTCAATGGTTGACCTCATAGACATAAAACCAAATTGATTCTCAATAACTTGAGTCTCTTTTCTTAGTCTTTGTTTAATCAGTTTTTCACATAATTTTATGGTATGACTCATAAGTTTAATTCTCTTATAATTTGCATATCACTCATTGTTCTTATATATTAGAACTAAAGTGTTTATTCTCCATTAATATGACATTATATATGATCTCATAATTTTGTTAAAGAGTTTGGAGAGCCAGTCATTATCTATTTCTAAGATCTTTTCACACTTCAAAAGTTATGTTGTATGTCCCAACCACCTTATTATTACTTATCATTTTCAACATTTATTTTACTTCTTATTTTTTTAATCTGACGATATTAATTATAGTTCTTGTTCATGATAAACACTATTTAGATAAATCTTCTTGAAGCTAGTAAGGTGAGATCATAATCGCCCTATTTGTTAAGAGATATTAGTTGTTGTACTTTTCCCTCATTTGGGGAAGTCTTCTTTTATACTCATCCATACATCAATGGCCCTTAAAAGGATGCTCATTCACATCCTATGTTAAAGTGACCTCTGGTAACATTCGTCGTCTTCCCTAAGTAACAATTTTTCCCTTAATTTTTGTAACGCCCATGCAATCATGGAGATGTTTCGTACTCGTCATCTATGACTGTTCAAAACGCCTCCTAGAACCCTTCCCAATATTGGATTTGACTTGCTCATCCACCAGTGTCACTAAGTTACTGGATCCAACTTGCTCATGCCTTATAATAATTATCTCCTAGACTGGGATCCGACCTACTTAGGATTTATGAAATCTGACTTATTTTCTCTTTTGTACTAGGTCTAAAAAACCTCAGTCTTTGGGAATTCTGGGATGTACATAAGTCCCCTGATGACTTCTCGACAAGTGTATCGATAATGTCGCAGTAATAAAAAGATCGAACTCATAAGGACTGTGTTCGAACAAGATAAGATTTGTGCAATTTAAAGTAAAGCAGTAAAGAAAGAGGGGTTTGCAAGTTTCTGTGCAAAAAGTAATTAAACGATAAAACAATGCCACGAAAGCGAGCAGGATGTGTTGTAGAATCCTTTATTCCTTTATTGTTAATGCTTGATGCCCTATAGGAATAATCTAATCACTATAACCACGACAAATTAACAAAACCGTTAAAGTCGATCCCTCACGAATTAACTCACTAACCACTACACAGAGCTTTTTATCTTTAGTCTGCCAGCGTAAGTAGGGTTAGGTGATGTATAAAATGTTAATTCCCTATGCCACTAATCAGGGTCTCCTATCCCTATTTGACCAGCATAAGTAGAATAGTTGCCCTAGGTCCAACACATAGGCTAAGGGTCAGTAATCCATATGCGTCCAAAACCAGATTAACATAGTATCTCAAATAAAAAGCATTAAGATTAAGCAACAACTAAATAGAATTATAGATCAATAGGTTCATACAACGGCCAAATCAATATAAAATCCAACAATATAAAAATAGGTTCATCATAACACAACTTAACCTAAGAGAATTTAGATGCACATTATTCAAAAATTAATACCACAATTGATAGATGAAAATAACATAAGAATTCCCTTGAATGGGTGGCCTCCAATGACTTCAAATGCTCTAAAAATCTAAACATGCGAAAATCCTCTTAAAAAGCACTCAGAACGCATCATAAAAAGGCCCAGAAAAGCATTCATCACGCACATTATATAAGCATCATGCGCGATGCAACTCTTAATCCTCTATCGCGCACGCGATGACGCGCATGATTATTCTAGTAGCTGCGTATTTTTCACTCTTTTTGCACCAGAATTTCCACTAAGTTCCATTCTTCCATACTTGGCTATTTTTCACTCATTCTTGGGTCTTTCTTCATCATTTTGGCTCCTATTTCGCTTGTTTTCACCGATTCTTCGACTAATTAAATACAATGACAGAATGCCATCGAAACCCCTGCAATTGAACATTTCAACAAACAACAAGTCATACAATAACAATTGAACATCACAGTATTTTTTTCCCGTTACATGACCATTGTTCCAGCGTCCGACTTCCATCCAGAAAATTAGAAAAACATCTTCAACATTGATGAGTACTCAACTTGTCGCTCAACTTACTATATCACGCTCAATGGGTCGAGTTATCACTCAATCAACATGCAAAATAAATTATACTTAGCTTGATCATGTTCTAATACAATTTATCATAGAAATCATAACACACACATAAGAGGTCTTTTTATGTTGTAACTTGACTTATGTTTGGGTAGGATGTTTTTAGGAAAGTAGGTTTAGATTTTTGGAGTTAGGAGCCTAGTTCTTTTTTTATTCTCATACCCCTTTGTTCCTTCTTAAGGATACTAGAGATTTGATCTTTTTTTTTTTTGAAGTAGTGACATTTTCCACTTCTTATTTTCTAACAATTTTAAAATTTTTGACCACTTATCTCTAGTACTCCAATCTCAAACTTAGAACTTTGCTCACTTCCAAGAACAACCCCAAACTTAATTTTTTTCATTCACTTTAAGAATTTATATTCTACCTAACTCCAAAGAGAGGGTGGAAAGAAAGGATCTTTCAAGTCAAATGGTTGAGAGTAATAGGCTACATCACCGAAAGAAAGGTTTAAGCTCAAAGTGGCTAGCAACGGATGCTCCTAATACTACGAGTTGGCTACAAAGGCTCAAAGTTATAAACAAGGAACTTGCCTCAGCGTGTGCCAATCAAACTAGAAAACTTAATCAGAAATTTATCAAACTATTTAAAGTAAAATTGCATGGATACATTATAAGAAAGAAAAAATGAACAATGGAAATATTGAAGGGAACTCGCGATCCAAAACGTAGCGAAAATTAAAATTTTCTCTTTTAAAGTGATTCTTACGAATGAGCACGGTAAGTGATAGAAACGACTACCTCTTGTGGTGATTAACAATTTTGATGCAGATCCGGGTGAATGATCACGAGCGTTGAATGAAGAACACCGCCTCTACTTAGTCCACACGAACAAAGTGCCTTCAATCTCAGAGCTAGTTGATACGAATGAAGACTTTGAGTGAGTGAGAGAGAGAGAGAGTGAGAGAGAGAGAGAGAGAGAGAGAGAGAGAGAGAGAGAGAGAGAGAGAGAGAGAGAGAGAGAGAGAGAGAGAGAGAAGAGAAAAACGGTTCGGGTTTCACCAACTGAATCTTATCAAGTTCTAAAACTTCTACACAAGGGTTGTATTTATAGAACCACTTGTGTGAGCTGCAAGATAAAAATCCCAAATTAATTGCACCATATAATAATAATAGTAATAATGATAATATAATAACCATTATTATAATAATATATTTTATTATTATTATATTATAATTATAATTATAATAATATTAACTCTTATTATTATATTATACGATGTTCCATATTTCACTTAAGTACACTGTACCTTACGGTGTTTCATAATTCTCTTAAGTATACTGTATCTTACAGTGTTCCTTATTTATTTTATCTCTCATCAATCTGTCCTTATGTGTGTGACCCTGTAGGTTCTCGCGATGTTGACAATTATATTAAATCATATATTTAATATAATAAATAGTAAGCGGTATCTAGCAACACATCATTGCTACTCAAGTCACAAAAATTTCATGTGATATGACAAAACTTTTTCGTGATAATATTATTGTGTACAATTACCCTTTTGCCCTTATGTCTATATTGAACACAAGACATATATCGTGCCATCCTTGTCCAGTTCAATATTGGACCCTTAGATATTTATCCTGTTATGCAGAATAGGCAAATTCCATCTAGATCACTCATGTCCCTTAGCATGCTTTGTTGAGTACCCATCAACTGTCTTTATGGACATCCAGTTACGGACAATGTTAGATCAACAATAAAGTACTCAACTCTACATCTAGGATCCATAGTGGTTTCAGGTCGAAGGGTGGTATACACCACTATGACCGTGAGAGTAATTTATGACACTTTGCATAACATTCTATGTATTACTCTCATAGTGGGTTAATGCAGTATAAATATTACTCATAATATTCATACCTATGTTAAGTCTTGATAACTCCTTATCCATGACCCATGAGATGTGATCATCAGTCTATCTACATAATATTCTTAATGTTTTAAGTTTATCCCACTTCACAATAAAACTCGACTACGGATACTTTAAGAATAACGTCCTTATGTTTAATGGGATCTCATGATTAAGTCACAGTTAATATTTCGTTAAACGGACTAGCTATTCTAGGGACTTTATTATCTTGGAAAAACAAACATGATAAAGAAATTCATTTTATTATTAATAAATAATTTGATACAAGTACCAAATGTAATGACCTCTACGACTTACACCAATAAATAATTAGGCTCAAGCCTTACCAGATGAGGTATCTGAAGGTTTAGTACAAGTCAGTTGATTCTTTTCTATTCCCTTGCCTTCAAGTTGTCAGTTGTTTTCATCATGATTAAGTCACTTTTTTTTTTCATTTTCTTGGATCTTGTGTTCAATGCTAAAGTTAAAACTTGCAAATCTAAAAGAAAAAAATAACTGCACATCAGCTTCTTAAGAACAGTATAGATCTTTATGATAAGGTTCTTCTTAAGTAGCTAATTTCTCTTTTGGATGGTTTTGAATAAACAAAAGTAAGTTATGCAAAACAAAAACATACTAAAAATTGATGGGTTGTCTCTCATCCAGCGCTTTTTTTTTCGTTATCAGCTTGATGGATCATTCTCAAAACACGTCAGGTGCAAGGGATATCCTCACATCGGTGAAAACTCATTTTTCCATGGTTTTGTCAACTCTACCACCTCTTCCCCCCAATTTTTAACATGTCTCTAGATCCTCCATATAGTGTATCCATTTATATGCATTAAACACCACCTTCTCCTTGTTAAACTTCAAAATCAATTCCCTAGTCTCCACATCTATTTTTTCCTTCCCGGTTTCCAAGAATGGGCGTTTGAGAATCATAAACCCTTCTAAATCATTTATCATGTCAATCACCATAAAGTTTGCGGGGAAGGACAAATCATCAACATGAACTAACACATCCTGTACAATTCCCAGCGGTTTGGTTTCAGATGAGTCATCCATAGTAAATGATTTCATGTCATGTTGCTCGGTATAATCTCTCATATCTTTAGTTCCTTACATTTCTCAGCAACATAACAGTGATGCTCGATCCTAAGTCATAAAAAGCATATGGGATTTTTACTCCACCAATGGTACAAGTGATGTTGAATTCCCTTGGATCATTCATCTTTGGTGGCACTTCTGACGGCTTGCATCTCTTCTCTCTCTGTCTCTCTCTCTCTCTCTCTCTCTCTCTCTCTCTCTCTCTCTCTCTCTCTCTCTCTCTCTCTCTCTCTCTCTCTCTCTCTCTCTCTCTCTCTCTCTCTCTCTCTCTCTCTCTCTCTCTCTATCTATCTATCTATCTATCTATCTATCTCTCTCTCTCTCTCTCTCTCTCTCTCTCTCTCTCTCTCTCTCTCTCTCTCTCTCTCTCTCTCTCTCTCTCTCTCTCTCTCTCTCTCTCTCTCTCTCTCTCTCTCTCTCTCTCTCTCTCTCTCTCTCTCTCTCTCTCTCTCTCTCTCTCTTTCACACACACACACACACACACACACTCTCTCTCTCTCTTTCAGGTTAACTTATTCTTGGGTCAACTTCTGCTTTCCACCTTTTAGCAATACTTGTATAAACTTAGCAAACTTTGAAATTAATTCTAAAATATCATGAAAAGAGATACTTACTTGAATGTGATTCAACATTTCTTTAAAATTTTCAAACATCTAAGTATCATCCTTCGGCACCCGTTTCTTCTTAATAATGGGATAAGGTGGTCTCATATAATTAGGTAAATATGGGTTTGGTTCACTCAAGATTTTCCCCTTTGTTCTCTTCTAAGGAGAGTTTTTGTCTATGAATTTATCACAGGTAACTTATCTCTTTTCTTGGTCCTCCTGAGGTTCCTTCTTTATTTTAATTCCACCTTTCTTTTTCTCAATTTCTTCCTTTTGAACTTTTTCAGCTTCACTCTTTTTAGTAGTTATCCCAATATCGGTCTTTACAACTTTACATGTTTCATTCTTAGGATTATCTACCGTGTTAATTGAGAATTATCCACTCGAACTTGGTAAATCCGCTAGTTGTCTTGACAACTACCCAATTTGCGTCTCCAAGTTTCTGATGGAAGCATTATGGTTTCTACTGATGGTTTCATGCTTCTTATTGACCTGTTCCAAGCTAATTTGAGTGGCTTTCATAATTTCTAAGGTCTCTTCCAACGGTGAAGGCTTCCTTTAGAAATTAGATGCTTGTTGGTTTTGTTGCATCGCTTAGTTACCACTTTGGTTTTGGTTGTTGCTCTAATGGAAATTTGGATGATCTCTCCACCCCGGATTGCAGGTGTTAGAATAAGGGTTGTTCTTTTGAAAATTTGAAAATTGAACTTCTTCACTTGACCCTTCCAAAGAACATCTTCTATTCTCATGTCCTCCTCTACAAAGTCACAACTAAGTATTTATACTTGGCTCAAGTTAGCTTTATTTAAGCAGCTTTTAGCTAGCAACTTATTAATAATTTAATTTGAGCTAATAATGCAGTTTGAGTATCAATAAGTTAACATACCTTTGGGTGTAACTACCATCTCAACTTTTACCGATCTTTCACTCTTAGTCTGGTACTCATTCAAGCACATCATTTCAACTAGATCCTTGACTTGTGGTCCAGTCATTTGTCTAATCGTGTCTCCCGCAGAAGCATCTAGCAACACACGTGTCTAACTCTTCAGGCCTTTAAGGAAACTTTGTGTTTGCTCCATATTATTCAGATTATGGTTGGGGCATCTACATAACAACAATCTGAACCTTTCCCATAAGTCATATAATGACTCAGCATCTTGTTGCTCAAACTTTAAAATTTCAGCCCTTCTCTCAGTAAACGGGGTAGTGGTGAAAAATATTTCCAAGAACTTATCCTCTAGCTCATTTCATGTTCGAATGCTTCCATTCGGAAGACAAAATAACCAATCCTTAGCCCTTATAATAAGTGAAAAACCAAACAATCGTAACTTCACTTAGTCCTCTGTAACATTATTCGACTTGCACATCAAAGCAGTTTATAGAAACGTGCAAGATGGGCCCAAGGATCTCTGATAGCATTCCCATTAAATGGATTGTCTCTTAGACCTGAAAGCACTGAACTTTTAATATCAAAGTTAGCAGGGTCTTCTAGTACAAACCCTCTGGAAACCTGACTGTCGTTGGTCCTTTTATAGTAATCCTCCATAGTTTGGAGTGGTGGGGCAACCATGTTATTCTCGTCTTCAGAGTTCGAAGAGAGTACTAGTGAGTCTACTTTTGGTTGATCTCCTTCAGCCAAAATTGCTTCCCTAGCTATTTTTCTGAGAGCTCGTGCGGTTCATTCAATTTCTAGATCGAATGGTAGTAACGTTCACTCGGAACTGCGCATACGCAAACAGAAAATACCTCAGTAGCACTATGATAAATAGGAAAAAAAACTAAAAAGAAAAAAAAAACTAAGGAAAATAAATATTGCACAAAGTGTTGCCCTATTGCAATCAATAGTCCCCGAAAACAGCGCCAAAAATTTGATGACTTCTCTACAAGTGTGCCGATAATGCCGCGGTAATAAAAAGACCGAACCCACAAGGGTTGTGTTCGAACAAGACAAGATTTGTGCAATTTAAATTAAAATAGTAAAGAAATGGGGGTTGTAAATTTCAGTGCAAAAAGTAATTAAACGAGAAAACAATGTCACGGAAGCGGTCAGGTTGTGTTGTAGAATCCCCTACTCCTCTATTGTTCATGTTATAAGCCATGTATGAATGATCTAATCATTATAACCCCACGGAAAATTAACAAAACCATTAAATTTGATCCCACACAAATTAACTCACTAACCACTACTCGGAGCTTTCTATCCCTAGTCTGTCAGCGTAAGCAAGGTTAGACGATGTATAAAATGTTAATTCATTATGCCATTACTATGGGTCTGCTATCCCTATTCAACTAGCATAAGTATAGCAGCTTCCCTAGGTCCAACACATAGCCTAAGGGTCAGTAATCCCTATGTATCCAAAATTAGATTAACAGAGTATCTCAAATAAAAAGTATTAAGATTAAGCAATAAATGAATAGAATTATAGATCAATAGGTTCATACAACGGTCAAATCAACATAAAATCCAACAACATAGAAATAGGTTCATCATAATACAACCTAACCTAAGAGAATTTAGCTACATATTATTCAGAAATTAATACCACAGTCGATAGATGAAAATAACATAAGAAGTCTCTGGAAGGAATGGCCTTCAATGCCTTCAAATGCTATATAAATCTCCATTTGTGCTCTCAAATTCGTGCTTTAGTCTCCAATTTTCGCAACTCTTGTCAAACAGCTAAAAATACCCTTAAAAAGCACTTAGAATGTGTCAGAAAAGGCCTAGAAAAGCATCCATCTCGCGCATTACATAATCATCACGCATACGATGCAATTCTTCTTCCTCTATCGTGCACATGATTATTCTTGTCGCTGCAGATTTGTCACCCTTTTTGCACCAGAATTTCCATTAAGTCCATTCTTCTATACTTGACTATTTTTCACTCATTCTTAGACGATTCTTCATAATTTTGAATCCTCTTTCCCTTCTTTTCCCCGATTTTTTTGACTAATTAGATGCAATGACAAACTGTCATCACCCCCGATCACAAGGTATAATTGGATTGAAGTGTTAGAATAGGAAAATCTTGGAATTCCTACTTTCTTGAGTCAGTCACCTATTCGACAAGTTACCGTGTGATAATGTTTTAAAATATCAATAATGACAATTTTTCTCTTTCCTTGTCATGATGACTTTTATGGGAACTATAACTTGTCATCATGGTTTTTTAGTTCGGGACAACTTCTTGACCGTTGTAAACTTACTTCCATAAAAAACTCCTTCTTCATTTGTTTTTTCACCAAACTAGTGATATTTCTTTCAAGCTTTGCTGACGAATTTCCTTTTGCTTCCTCTGTCAATCATTCTTTTTGCAAGCTCAAGTATCAGGTATTATTTTTTCTACCCCCTTTTACTTTCTTTCCTTTTACTCTTCTGTTATGGTTATAATACAGGATTGTGATGATTTGGGAGAGTTCCCGACTTCCCTTACTTCTCATGAGAGAAGAAAACTCTGGAATGAGTGTATGACTCAAAAGCCTTAATAAAGCACCAACCATTTTGGCATAATAGTGAGGGGCAACATTTAGGTTTCTAAGGAGGTCAGATTCAAAATTCTCTTTCAAGTCATCTGAATCGCACAGAGTTCGATCAGATCATTAGGGAAGTTTATGGTGAGATCCTTTCACCTACTAGTAAAATTGACTCAGAGTCTTCATCGTCAGACTTTGTGGATACTCTAATGGAGTCAACGGGGTCTTTGATTGATAAAGATCACTACAAGAAATTGCTTAATTAGCTAAGGGAATTTGTGAGGTAAAAAACCCTCACTAAATTTCTACATTCTTGTGGTTTATCCCCCCGCAATGCATAAAATTAAAAACAAAATTAATAAAGCAAATGGTGTGGGGAAACCCCTCGCAAATGTTAAGGATAAAGATTTTGAATTTTGAAATTGATCATTTGTGAAGGTACACCCCTAGCTAATATATTCAGTCAATTTCGAGACCAGTCTGCCATCTGTCCCGTCACACAGATTTTGAGACCAGACTGCCATCTGTCCCGTCACACCTACCTCGTGTCAGTCACTTTAATAAAGGTGATAACATTTGTGAGGGGAACCTCTAGCTAAATATTTCCATTACGTTTGCGAGAGGCACCCCCTAGCTATATATTTTTTGCACAATGTCTCATCACCTGAGCGTGTGTCAGCTGCTTTAATAAAGTAATTACAATTTGTGAGGGACTGCCCCTAGCTAATTATGACCGTTTAATTGGTGTAAAGAGCCCCCTCATAAAATGTTTTCATATATTTGCACCATACATTCCATTTTCACATTCACAACCACTAACGATTTCTTCTCTTTCTCTAGTTTTTCATTTTCCCAAATTCACTCCATTAACCTCACTCTTCTGCCAGCAAACTTAGATTTTTCATCAAAAAATATTCAAAAAACTTGTCTTTTGAAAGGTAATTTTATAACTGTTTTTCTTTGTTTTCTTTATTTTCTTCATGATTTTCGGAATATATGAAATCCCTAATTTTAATTTATTTTGTTCATTTTCTATTTTTTTTCTATAAAGGTTTAAACTTTTGCAAGAAAAGTAAAATTAAAGGTTTAGAATTTTTTAATTTTTCATCCAAGGTACACATTTCTTCTCTATTTTATTTTTAAATCTCAATATTTGTTTTTATTTATTAATACTTGTTGAATATTAGTTGATATTGGATAATAGTTGATACAAATAATATATTATGTATTATTTAGTATTATTTTTGGAAATAATACTTAAAAAAAAGTATAAATAGTATTTCAAAAATAAATACAAAATAATATAAAAATAGTATACATTATTATTTAGTAATATATTTTAGTAAACATAATTAACACTTATAAATTATTTTAGAAATATTAAATATTATGTCACATATGTTTAGTATTATTTAGTATTATGTTATATAAATTATTTAGTAATATATTTTAGTTTAGTAATATATTTGAAGTGTATATACTTAAAAGTATATATTTAATTAGGTGTATAGTTAATAGATATTTGTAAATGTATAATTAAATGTATAATATATGTTATTATTTCCATTTTAATTTTTTTAGAGATAATAGATATTTGTATGTGTATATTTAATGGTATTTGATTATAATTATTATTATGTTAATGGTATTATATATAACAGTATTAATGGTATTTTATATATATGGTATTTTATATTAATGGTATTATATACAATAGTATTAATGGTATATAATGGTATTATAATTATATTAATGGTATTATATTGATAGTATTTTATTATAATTATATTATTATATTTATAATAATATAATTATAATATTTTTATATATTGTTATAAACATTAGCTAGATGTTAATCCCCACATAACTTCATTAGTAATTTGCGAGGGGTTAATCACCTCACAAATTCCAAAATGTATATGGATTTATTAGGGGCTTAGCCTCAAGCCAATGTCTGCACCCTGAGCTAGGAGTTTTTCCCCTCACAAAAAGCAAAACGTAGATGCATTTGATAAGGGTTTATCTCTTAGCAAAATACTAACACGTCTGTGTCACTAGTTTGCTCTTACGTTTGCAGTGCAACATGATGAAATTTATGAGTTACATTTAGCGAGGGGATTATCCCCTAGCCAATTTTGCGAGGAGCTTATCCCCTAGCTATTTATTTGTGATGCCATGTTTAGCTATAGGTCATATCCCCTCACAAATTTTTGTTTTGTGATGGAGTTTTTTGCATCAGTGAGGAGTTTAACCACTAGCTAATAACATTTTTTCTTGTAATGGAGGTTCTAAGTTATGACCACAACGTCATCAACGACAACTATATTTTAAAGCTTCGCTCCAAAAATCAGGTTTCATTAACTTGGAATGAGGAGGACGTCGTGCTAGAACCCTGTATGGTTGGTGAGAAAGGCTGTATTAGCCGACCAAAGGGAGTGCCAGATGAGTATTTTGATTTTTACTCAGGGGTAATCGAAGACTTAAAGATTTGCATCCCTTTTACTGATTTTGAATTCAACCTCCTTAAAACCCTAAATGTTACCCATCTTAGTTATGCCCAAATAGTTGGGACTTTATTAAAGATTTTGAACTCATTGTGAGACGGTTGATATAACTCTCACTTTAGATTTGTTCTTCTCATTCTTCAAGCTGAAGGAAGCGAAGAAGGGAGGTTGGGTTTCCCTTTGCGAATTCTGGGGAAGAGCTTCCTTCAGGCTTATACTAACAATTATAAAAGTTTCAAGGATAAGTTTCTTCAAGTGAAGAGTGGGGGAAAGTGTCCCCAAGTTATGTATGCACTGGCCGAGAACTATCGTTTCTCAATTTATTGGTCGAATAGCCCACTTCATGTTTCTGATTTTGATTATAGCAAATTGAACGCTTTGTAAATTCGAGCTTTAGCTGTCCTGGATGCCTTTCGAGTAGTGAAAGTTAAGGACTTAAGCTTGCAAAAAGGAAAGAGAGTAAAATGGGTAGAAAAAACAATACATGAGACTTGAGCTTGCAAAAAAGAAATATTAACAAAGGAAACAAAAGGAAATTCGTCACCAAAGCTTGAAAGAAAAATCACTAGTTAGGTGAAAAAAACAAATGAAGAATGACTCTTTTTATGGAAGTAAGTTTACAATGGTCAAGAAGTTATACCAAACTAAAAAAAACATGATGACAATTCTAGTCTTCTTCTTTAATGTCAAGCATGTTAGACTCTAGTGAAATACCTTATCCTTCATTAAATAAATTGTAGAAATACATCTTCCACTTATCTTTTATATCATTTCTTGAATTAATATTGTCCTTTTTTCATCTTTAACACACTTCACTTGGTCTAAATTTCGTTTCTTTCTTTCTCTTCCATTTGCAATCATATATATATATATATATATATATATATATATATATATATATATATATATATATATATATATATATATATATATATATATATATATATATATATATATATATATATATATATATATATATATATATATATATATATATATATATATATATATATATATATATATATATATATATATATATATATATATATATATATATATATATATATATATATATATATATATATATATATATATATATATATATATATATATATATATATATATATATATATATATATATATATATATATATATATATATATATAGAGAGAGAGAGAGAGAGAGAGAGAGAGAGAGAGAGAGAGAGAGAGAGAGAGAGAGAGAGAGAGAGAGAGAGAGAGAGAGAGATTTTTCTCCCTCCTTGATTCTTAAAGATTGGTATTGTTTCAGACTGGTCCAATGGCTAGATATGACCCAACCCACTTCTACTCCTAGAACGGCCCAATTGCCTAAGTCCAACCTCTTTGGGGGAAAGTTTACCTTTCTGCCCCTCCAACAGGGGAGGCTGACCTATTTACCCTTGGTCACAACACTTCTGCCCGTCACGCACGGTTCCACCATCAAGAAACAACCAAGACGCTTGTGCCCGTAACTACGCCTCTGCTCGTGCCAACGACTAGTTATGGGCACGTCTGCCTGTCCCAACGGCTATTTCTGGCAGTTACATATTCTTCGAGAAATAATTATTTCGTCCCGAAAATAGGGACCAGTGGCCAAGCGCTTGGGGCATGATAAAAACCCTCTCATTTGAGAGGGTCAGGTATCCAATTTTCACCTTCAAACACATATATTATGTACTTGCTTTCTCTCTTACTCGATTTCTTACTTTAGCATCGGAGTGCCTTGCAGTTACACCCCCTCTTCTTCTTTCACACCCAGCATCACAGACGTTTGTCCTTGGCCCATCTCAGGTTTTGATCGTTTGGTAAGATCAGTGGCTCCGTCTGTGGGAAACTTGTTATCCCCGTCTTTTCTCTCTTAGTAGAACACAAGACCAAAACAATTCTTCAACTTTCTGATCATGGTTGCCCGTGACAATAATCTTGATGCTCCTAACTCTATTTTCCTCCCCGTCAACAAGACTGATGCTGATGGAGCCATTACCTCTCATGGTGGCAACGTCCTCCGACAAAGGAACAGAGGCACAACTTCTCCACCCCCTATTCGTGCAGATCACGGCGAAGCCTCACCCTTTCCTGCAGTACCTGCCAGTTCCAGTTCCACCAAACGTCGACCCTGCCATGGTGGCCTTTCTCGAGGTTCTCAATAAAACCAACCTCTTAATCCTCAACCAGAGCGCGATGATTGAAGCATTGAAAGAATCCCGTCGTCCAAGATCCCCTATACCGAGGAAAGTACGTCAGCAACAACGGAGTCCTCCGCCCCGGTGTGAAAGGAACTGTCAGACGCCTCCAGAGCTAGAGACCCTGACCATCCACAAACTCGATCAGATTTCTCTCCGGAACCAGGATTCCCCTCAACCCAAAAGGACCAGAAGAGGCCACCTGGCAGAATCCCAATGTTCGCCACCCAGATCCAAGGGCCGAGCATAAACCTCGTCTCCCCGACGAGGTCACCGTCCCACCTATAGACGTGACGCCCGTTCCCCCTCTTGGACCAGCAGCAACAACATCGACAAGCCTTGCAGCCCGTTGTCCCAGGAGATCTTGGTCATGCGCATCCCAAAGGGACTAGAGAAACCCCCTTCTCTATGCACATACGATGGAACAACCGACCCCGACGAGCACATCAAAAACATTGACGCGCTGCTCAACTATCACGGTGTTTGGGGTGCCATCAAATGCAGGCTATTCCCGACCACACTCAGGAAGGTGGCAATGACCTGGTACAAAGGGCTCCTTGACGACTCCATCACCTCATGGAGGCAATTGAGGAGACTCTTCTCAAGAAATTTCACAGCCTCTCGCCGACATCCAAAGACCGAAGCCTCCCTCGAGACTATCATTCAGGGAAGAGATGAACCCCTACGAGCCTACATTGAAAGATTCAAAAAGGAGGCCGTTTAAGTCTCCACCACTGATGACATGAAAAAGTTTCTGCTAAAACGCTGGCTCCGCCCTCGCATAGAATTTGCTAAAGCTGTCTACATCCGGCCCCCGACAACACTGGATGCTTCCCTTCTTAAATTTCAAGCATACATTCAGTACGAGGAAAAAGAAGTTTCCATCTCTGCTCATGATTCCTGGCACAGGGAGAATTCCCGTCCGTCCAAATCTGACGAGCCCTCGACATCTCGTCGAGGAGATAAAAAACGAGAAGATCGTCCCCGCGAGACCCGAGACAACAAGGGATCCTCCGGCAGGTTCCACGAGTATACTCCCCTGACAGTTCCGAGGAAGAAGATCCTCACTGAGTGCGCCAACTCAGAATTTCTCCAAGCATGGGTCCGGTTCCCAAAGCAAATATCATCCAAACCCAACACTGATAAGTCCAAATACTACTAGTTCCACAAGAGCCATGGCCATACGATGAAAGACTACATCCATCTGAAGGATGCCATTGAAATACTAATCAAGGACGGACATCTGAAGCAGTTTTCTAAACGAAAGGAAGCTCCTCGACCAGACGTCCAATGTAATACCCCAAATTTTGCCCTAAGATTTAGTAGTTTCATTTTCGCATCCCATTTCGTTTTGCATCGCATTTTAGCTAACCGCTGACAGGTTTGTGTAGTTGGTTGATTTTTGCAGGAAAAGTCATATTTGGGCGCTCTTTAACGTACGAAGGGTGAAACTGTCATTTATTTGCAACTGGCTGTCAATTTATGAATCTGAGTTGTAGTCAGGAAATTTGAACCATTTGAGTTTACTGGTGTGATCTGAGGCCGAGGGGTTAAGTGGAAAGTTTAATCGCGAAAGGATTTGAGCCAGGTGATTTAAATCAGTTCAATTTGTTTGGATGAATTTAGTCGGAAAAAGTGTGGTCATTTGAGTTTAATCGGACAGATTGGATTTATTCTGATAAGGTTGTTCATTTAAATTGTCGGAAGGATTAATCGGAAGTTGTATCAGAGACGAGAGTAATCGGATAAATTGGATGAATCTGTAATTAATAAAAAAAAGTAGAATTTTATTGGTGTTTTCATCTCATTTTAAAATAACAAAAATAAATTTATTTCATCTTTTAATTTTTATCTTCATTTCATTTTAAATCAATTTTATTTCATTTTTTATTTTGTTTTTATTTCATTTTTAAACCAATTTTATTTCATTTTTAAATATTGTTCTCATTTAATTTTTTAATTGATTTTATTTGATGTTTTAATATTGTTTTCATTTCATTTAAAAAAAAACAAAAACATGCATTTTAATAATGGTTTTTCACTTTATATCAAAAGAATAATAATAATAATAATAATATTCATTAATCTAAATTGAGTAATTTTATTATATAAAAAAATAATTTTTTTTACAATGGCCAAGATAAATAAATAAATTTACAAAAAATAATAAATACTTTTTTTCCTAAAAAATTCCTAATTATCCTAAATGACTTCGTTCCGATTCCGAGCTTCCCACTTTTCTCCAAATCTGCAAAGTCAACAAAATAGATAATTTTATCGGTTAGATTTTTTCGTCTGATACCCTTAGAAAATGCTCATCATTGGGTATGTCGGGAGGGTAACAGATTGCTTCGTCGCCAACTCCCGACTCGATTCTCGACCTCAGCTAAAACCGACAACTTCTGTTCTTACTTCAAGGCAACCAAGAAAAAGAGAGATAAAAATTGTTTTTCCAGAAAAGTGATTACCAAAAAAGTGCTTATTGGAAAAGCACTTATTTGAAAAGTGATTTTTCCAGAAAAGTGGTTTGCCAAACATGGCCTTAACCATAACCATTCCAGAAAAAGTCTCAAGCGGATCAAACGATCTCGCAAGCCCAACAAATCAAGAAATATCCACAAAATCCTGCAAGTCAAACGCAATAGCCAAGATCAAACAAATCAACAATGAACACAATGAACCCAGTAGCAATAATCTCCGAAAATCCGGCGAATCAAACTCAAAAAATGGAGGAACAGGTTAATCAAATACCCAGGCCCATAAATAAAAAGAGATACAAGAATCATCATAGGGGTTCGATCAAAGGGGGCTAAGACGAAGAATCGACAGCGAATTCAAGCCCAAATTCCCCATCATCAAAACCACAAAGTGTCATCACCGTCAGGATCCAAAAACCTAAAAGGTAACCCAAAACGGCGGAGGTTCAGAGGATCTCGAAGATCCCTCATCATCACTATCCGACGGGTTCAGAAGAAGCTCAAAGGCCTCGTCATCATCACCCCCAATCGAAAGAAGAAGAGGAGTATCCAAACGTTCATCATCATCATCCGCGACTCACCAGGGGCGGCGGCGGAGTCCTTACGGAGTCGAACGCTGGCCAAGCACCACCGTTAAGCCCAAAAGCCTCAGACTTGCGTCATCATCGGCGAGTTTCTGCGGGCGGAACCACCAACAGCAACCCGCAGCAAATCGAAAGGGGTAAGAGCTCGTAATGTTTGATTTTATTGTGTTTTCAGGAAGAAGAAGATGAAATTTCAGAAGAACAATGGTAGCCGCTGTCGGCGACTCGCGAGAGAAAAGGAGACAAGGGTTTTCACCCAAAAAACCCTAGACGCAAACAAAGACAACACACGGGTCCCCCTCCCTTATTATGGCTGTCTTTTATTATTTTTTATTTTATTATTTTATTTATTTTTTATTATTTTGTAATCAATAATTGTGTGGTGATTTTATTTTTATTAATTATGTATTTATTTAGTAAACTCCAAGCCAAAACTAAAAAACCAATTTTAAAACTTAAAATTAATTTTAAAAGTTTAAAACCAATTTTGAAACTTAAAAGTCAAATTAAAATTTAAAATTAATTTTAAAATTAAAAAAGGTCATTATAATTAAAACTTAATTCAAAATTGTTAGTTTGTCCTTAGATTTAAATTTTTATTAAATTCAAACTTTTTTTTTCAACAAAAAACCCTGTTTGAAAATTGAACCTTTTTTTCAAAATTAAAATTTAAACCCTTTTTCAACAATAAGGCTTGGTGAATAAATTTAAATTCAATTTTAAATTTAATCTTTTAAGACTAAAATGCTCGGTATAAGTGCTTCAGTTAATCTAGAAACACTTTGTGAAGTACGGCTAGGAGCCGCCTGACTTTCATTGTTTCTTATTTGTCATTTCCTTATGTTTTGATATTTTGGGGTTGTAATCATGCGAGTATATCGTCGCCTGTTCTTCCGTCATTTATTTTGGCAATTTGTCATGATTTGTAATTTACGCGAGTAATCGTCACTTTGCCTTCTTTTACTGCTTTCGGTACTTTTCTAATATTTTATTTCTGCCATGTAATAATCTATCGTTTTCATTTACTGTTAAACCTTCCAAAGGATTAAGTCTAACAGTTTGACCGCCGAGTCAATAGCCTTACCCTTTGAGTGGTTCAAACCCTAATAGCCTAGGTGTCCCGCCGTGGACTAAAATGCCTTTTACCATAGCATTAGGTCAAAGAGTCACCGTACTCTGTTTTAGGGTTTCCCACCGTGGAATACCTCCTAACCCTAATTTCAATTAACAATTTCAACGTAGAAATAAGAGTTTCAAGACTCCACGTAACCGTTTCCTTAAGAAATTCTTACTCCCCTTGAAACCTTGACCATAGTCAAGAAGTTTCTAGCCTCCCTTTCAAGGGGAACTACGATTACTCTGATTCCATTCCCTACCTAGGATACGTAGGCACAAGATGTGAATCTTGCCGAGTAAAATTAGGACTAACCCTTAGGTCTTCTTGTCACTCTAACCCTTAGCTCAGTATATATATCCTAAAGCAAATAGTAAATATAAACAAAAGGTTCCTGTAGAGTACTACAGAAGTTTAGGGTGCTAGTACATTCCTTAAGCTTAACTAACCCCTTACCTAGGTCTCTCCCCGCATTGTTTACGATGCAAAATTAGATTTTCCTTCGGATAAATCAAAGTCGGTTGTGAATCAAAGATTTGCGATTCAAACTAATTAATAGTTTGATATCTTATTCTAACCGCAACAGAAAATGACGACTTCACTGGGGAAAGCCATAATTTTTAAGGGTTACCCCTACTTTGTTTATTTTACTATTTGCTTCATTATTATCTGTTGTACCTTGCTTGGGGTATCTTTGTTGTGAGATAAGTCCTACACCAGACTTGAGTGAACTTATTATAGGAAGGTGATACATTCGACGAGGCTTATAGGGAGTGAGTCCCGACCAAGCTGACTTGAGAATCACCGCTCAGTTGAGGCCCTTTTGAAAGGTAGTTCTGTTGAACGAGTAATCGTGAAAACACTTACTATCTTCGATTGGAGCCTATGATACTGGGGACCGTAGTTACCTTAACACTATCTTGGGCTTATCTAGGACGTAGTGCGGGAACTATGAGGCAGTAGTCCCAAAATGGTTGCTACGCGATACTACACTCAAAAGAGGTTCTCTTGAGAATATTATTAACCACCGAGTCGATTGGGAAATTGATAATATCCGAAAGATGGACTGATGACTTTGGGAACCTCTTTAGAACCATTGTTCTGCAGGTACAATTAACCTTAGTACATTCCTTATGGGGATGGGTAGACCTTAACTCTGCTCATATACCTTTAACCTAAGACTTGTGTATATTTGTGCATTGCATCCATAAAGCATCACATTGCATTCAGTTTCATGGAATTCAAACTTTATTTATGAATATTAAAGGACACCATGGATTAAAATAGGAAAATAATTTGAAATATTCTTTTAAGAGTCTTAAGTTGGATGACCTAAGGAAGTTAGGAGCTTTGGTTCAAGATCAAGAAGGATTCATAAACAAGTATGGAAGGTTGTTATCTTTGTTGAAGCTTCAAGTAGACAAAGGACTTCTCTCTGCTTTGTTACAGTTCTAGGATCCAGATTATCTTTTCCTTACATTCCCCGAGTATCAGCTCTTGCATACCCTAGAAGAGTACTCTTAGTTGGTGGGATTACCTATGTTAGATGGATCTCCTCTCCCTTTTCTTGGAGGTGAACCCTGAAGAACAAGACATTGATAAAGCCATATGTTCAAAGTTATCCGACATCAAGGACATTAATCACCAACAATTGTGGAGACTTTTCCAACGTACCCTTGCTTGGTTCTAGTGGAGGATTTATTTTTCTCCGACCCTCAATCTACCTTTTGAAGACAGGCTCATCCTCAAAAAGGCCCAGCTAGAAGAGCAGATCAAGGAGCAGAATACGAAGCTTCCTTAGGGCTTTACTAGCTTTTATTTAGCTACTTTTGTTAAGACTTTCTTTAAAGAATATTCATTTGTAATCCATTTTCAAAAATAATAAAATTCTTTGGTATACCGTGATATTCGTAAATATTTGAATTCCATGAAATCTTTCATTCGCATTCTGCATAGTAGCATCATATTTTTGCATTGTATTTGTCTCCCGGTGTCTCATTCTCGGTTCTCTCGCCTTCCAGTTTCGTCACCATGGGTCCTCCGCATCAGTACAACACTAGAGCCCAAGCTCGGAAAAGGATGGAAGAGCATATTCAAGAGATCGACCGTGTCAGCCATGAACTCGAAGATCTTCGAGGAAGTGTGGGGAAGATTATGGAGATGCTACAAGCTCTTAATGCAAAGATGGATAGTCAACCTATTGTTGTCTCTGAGACTACCAATGTTGTTGCAGATCCTCAACCAGCTGTTACTGTCGAGAACATACCTCCTCATGGTCTTCAATCTAGTTTGGTGCGTCCTCCTATTGCTCAACCAGTTCAGTAAGGCGGCCCTCCAAAGTGTAAGACTCCAAGCTTCGACCATCACAAAGGACCTACACGCCCGAAGAGTCCCTCGAGCAGGTATAACCATAAAATGGCTGCCCATCAACCGTGGCGATGCCCGCCTAGTTATGTTCAAGGTTATCCGGTTCAGTATGCTCAATAACTCTATGTGGCTACTGTTGCAACTCCTTTCAATCAACAGTTTCCTACATATTAGCCTGTGCAACCGGCTCCGGTCTATCAGCATCTGGTATATCAACAACCTTTTGTTTATCAGCTTGCACACACTCCTGTCAACTATCAACGAGTGCCCAACACTCCCGCGTTCCAACCATCAGTGGAGCCGATACCTCGTCAAAATGCTCCAAATAGGAGACAATACAAGCCTTGTCCTCCGATCCCAATGACGTTCACCGAGTTGTATCCTTTCTTAGTGCAACGAGGTCTAGTTGTTACCCGAACTTTGGTTCTACCTCCGAATCCGGTACTTGTTAATTAAAACTCCGCCTCTCATTGTTTATTTCATGAGGGTGCGCCTGGTCACGATTTAGAAGGTTGTTACGCGCTTAAGAACATTATCAGAGATTTGCTAGAAATGAAGATCCTGTCTTTTGACGATCCTCAACCGAAGGTCAAGACTCCTCTCGGGGTTTCCCATGTGCCAAGATCAAGCTCTGCAAAGCCTTTTTCCAACATATCTAAGCATGTTACTCATATGGTGAATCAGCCGAAGCCGATAGTTCTTCAAATGCCTAGTCCATTTCATTTCAGCAATCCTCAAGATGATATGACCATGATCGACAAAGAATCTGGGAAGGTTATTCGGAAGGAAGAGTTGACGACTGATAATGAAGCAGTGACAGATATAGCTGGGGCAAGCGAGACGGCTCGCAGTGAGCGTATCTACACTCCTTGTTCCAGTGAGGCTCTGCTAGAAGAAACCACTACTACCATGTCGGTCTTAGATACAAAGACTTCATAAACACTTGTTGAAGGACTTGTCAATTTGTTTATTTATATTTTGTTTCTATAATTAAGCATAATTAGCATGTACGAACTTGTTATTTTGAATAATTAATGCAATGCATGTTTGTCTTGAATAAATCCATTTGTTTCACTCATTAAAAATATTTTTCATAAACTTATAATGCCGACTTTACCCGATCTCGCTTTGGTGAAGAATTCAAAGGAGGAGGATGAACTAAAACGTCAAATTTCTTGTCGTACGCTTTCGATTGAAACCTGCTGATGATGTAAGGCATTATTTCAAATCCCAAAAAATGGAGATATAAGGACGATAATCCCTCTTTAACCCCTTTAAGCCTTGAAGTAGGAGTTTTCTTTTCCAAACAATAAAAAACCCTTGACTTTAACTTGGGGCAGGGTAGTTTTTCAGTTAAATTGATTGAACGCTCAGGCTCTCAAAAAGGAGGAGCGAACCTTCGAGGATCCACTTTATCCCTACCACCTTAGGAAGTTAGAAGTTAATGATTATCCCTCTAATACCTAAAAGAGTGGGGAAGTCACAAGCCTTTCAAAATAGTCACACGATTCGTTCACAAAAATATAGAGCCCGCTAGGTCAAAACCTACGAAGGAGACTTATGCAAAACTGGGGCATCCCGCCGGACTCTAAAGTCAGATCCCAAAGACGCCGTCCAGGCAAAAGTTAGGGAACGAAAAATCCAAAGCAAAAAAAAAGGGATTATAATAAAGAACCCCCAATAAAAGACAAATTCGTGTGATTAAAAACTTATAGAAATAGGTGGGTGACTGCCATTGTCCAAATCCTTAATGAGTTCCCAACCATATCAAATCCGCTTGAGATATGAGTGCTTGTATCCGGTTAACTGAATTAGGATTGGAGAACATCACGAAGAAGGGGTGGGTACAATCAAACTTTGAGCCTTTATCCTTTGTTTCTTAAACCGTGAACCAAGCCACGATACAACCATTAAAAGACCTAATTGAAGCAGGATTTCGTTTGAAAGCATACCCGACGAGATAATGTTTCCTGACTCTTACGAGTTATGCTCAATTTAATGTTGGCATTACAAATTAAAATTCATATCCTAACTAGTGATTTCGGTCACGAGCTATTGTGATATCTTTTTTTCAAAACAAAAACAATAAAAAGCTTCAAAACAAATATACATGTTGCATTGACAATTTCAGGATTAGCAGTTCATGAGTGTTGATTTTTGCTTGATATCTTAGAAATTTACACATAAACATCGACAATGGAACTTGAAGATCCTGCTAAATAGGGGCAGGCGGTTTCCACTTCACTTACTGATGCAAGCCTGATGTTCTTAAGAGATATTCTTATAGACTCAGTCATAACACGGTTGATCTGTGCCAGTTACATCGAGATCCAACAGATCTCTCCAAGAGTTTGAAAACATTGGGGCAATCGAACCCCATGTTCTCTGTAAAATCCTCTCGAGATGAATTTCTCACAAAGCAGGTACTCTGGGGCATGATATTTTTCAAAATGCCAACTACTACAAAGTCTGTTGAGATCAAATTTAGCTTCGTTCACAACGTTCTTCATGCGCCCAATAGATTTTACTCCCGACGGTCTTCATCATTGTAGAAACATGTCTAAACCATTGCCTCAGAGAAGTCCCCAGAGAGACGTTAAGCTGACGTAGTCCCTAGAGAGACTTTAAGCTGACGTAGTCCTCAGAGAGACTTTAAGCTGACATAGTCCCTAGCGAGACTTTAAACTGACACAGACCCCAACAAGACTTTAAGCTGACAACATTCTGGACCGAGCCGGTAATCTCCATTGACTTTCAAGACTGCAGAGATCATACCAGCATTTTCCAAGTGATACATTTTATTTGAGGGCCCACTCCCAATGGTATCATCTTTTCCTCACCGAAGCTGCCATGTTTTCCTCAGGAGTAGTCCCCAGCGAGACTGTAAGCTGACAACACTTTGGACCGAGCTGGAGATCTCCAAGATAGTAGAGATCTTACCAGCATCTTCCCAGTGATAGTCCCCAGCGAGACTTTAAGCTGACCACACTTCTGGAAGAATACGGTTATCCCCAATGACTCTCAAGACTGCAGAGATGTCCCTGGTATCCTCCAAGTGATATATGTTCTGGAAGACTCATTCTCAGTGGAATTATCTGTTCCTCAATGAAATTGCCTTACCTTCCTCAGGAATATTCCCTAGGAGATTGCCATATTCTCCCCAAGAAGTCAAGATACTTTCCCCAGGGATGTCTGCTGATTTCTCCCCAGTAAGTCTGACGAACTCCTCTCAGGGAAGTTTGATATACTTTATCCCCCGGTTGGATGTGCCTTTTCCCCAGGAAGCCGATGTACTATTCCCAGGAAGTTGCTACACTTTTCTCCATGAAGTTGCCTAGCTCTACCTCTTCCCCACACAACGGATATTTATTTTATCCCCGGAAGCCTCTAAGAGTTCTTTGGCTGATTATGATGCATGATAGCAATCTCTCCAATGAAGTCATGATATCGTACTCTCCAGCAAGGTCGTATTGTAGCCCCATAGGGAAGTCATGATGCCGTATCCACAAGTGGTTTATTTTCTTCCTAGAGAAGTTGGACTTTGGAGCCAGGTTCGGTTCTACCACCGACTCTTCCTATCCTCCGATAGATGTACCGTTGTAGAGGTCACCGGGTATCCCCGTCGAGATGTTTATTTCATCTCATGTTTCCCCCTCTCATCTGTTTTGTCAGCATGTGCATAAGCCTAAGCATGAACATATTCATAGCATTTTCATACACGTTAACATACACATTGACATACGCATTAGCATCTACATGTTTGTTATCCTTGTCATCCTTTTTCGTTACCGCCAAGTAACTAGGTTGGTCCGCTCTCTCCAAGTAGATCGTCAGCCCTAAGCATAAAATACTATTTGTTTCCAGTTTCCCCACAGAGTTCGAACCTCGTGGACGATGGTTATTTTAGTTATCTTTCTGCATCCGGATAAGATAATTCCCATTTGAGTTCATTTCTTCAATGGAGTCCTGTTTGACAATTGAGTTCTAGTTCGAGTCTAGATTGAAATTTGATCCGGTCCGTCTCCGAACCTATTTGGATGTGCATTTATTTTGTACTATATTTCAAGAATAGCTTTTGCAACCCTTTGCGGATATGCGATAGTTCTCGCCTGAGAAGCGTATCACTACATCTTACGGCAGATAAACATCGGTTTTAGTCTGAGAAGCTTATAATCATCAACAGCAGATAAGCAACAGTTCTCAGTCGAGAAGCTTATCATTATTACACTCTACTATCATTATATCATTACATCTTTCGACGTTGGTATGCGACGGTTCTCACCTGAGAAGCCTATCATTGTATCATTACATTTTACGACAACTGGTATACCAGCAGTTCTCATCCAAGAAGCTTATGATCGCTACTCTTGCAAATAAGCGGTATTTCTCGCCTGAGAAGCTTATCCTATCTTCATCATGACTAACAACAAGTGGCCATCTCCATCGAGAAGCTGGTTTCCATTGCCTTTTCATCTTAAAGAGTGGAGAAGGAACCGAGACCCCTTGAAGTATGGGGGAAGTTCATTTTATCCTTTAGTAAAAGAAGGAACCAAGACCCGTTCACGGCGTGCAGACCTTGAACTATGGGGGTGGTTCATTTTATTCTTTAGTAAAAGAAGAAACTGAATCGTATTTAGGGGAGCACATACCTGAAGTATGAAGAAGTTTATTTTATCCTTTCATAAAAGAAGAAACTGAATCATATTCAGGGAAGCACATACTTGAAGTATGAAGAAGTTTATTTTATCGTTTAGTAAAAGAAGAAGCTGAATCACGTTTTGTTCATGGAAGCCTATTTTCATATGAGCGACAGTCCCTCCAGTGAAGCTTATCAATCTATTCACATATTATACCTAAATAAGCAACAATCTCTTTATTTAAGAGCTTATCCAGTTTGGCATGTAAGTCCCGCAGCGATAAGTGGTCGTTCTCTCTTGACAAGCTTATCAGGGAGTTTCCCATTAAAGTCCATTTATTTTGGCATACAGCCGGTTTTGACCTGTATATTTTCTACGGATTCCTGAAAATTCCGTTCGATCCCGTCACGAGGAAAGGTTTCCAGAAGCTCGGATGTTATTCTTTACTCAATACTTCAGCATTCTGTTTACTTGGCCTACAGCCGTGCGGATCCAGCTTTACCTTTTATCCTAGAGTATCAGTCGGTCACGCTTGAACCTGTTGAGCAATTACTCTTAGATATTCCCCAGTGATGGTCGTCTCACCGGTGCCATCTCCATTAAGGATCTCGTTTTTACCATTCCCTTTCTTAAAGTGACAATTAGTTGTGCTCGTACTAGTTGACCACCACTTTAGAATTCCTTAGCGTTGTGTTGTCATCCCAATGCGTCATATTTCCCAGTGTGTTTGCTCGTCGCGTCGGTCCCCTATGTCGTCGTGTAGTCTGCATCCTTGCATTTATCATTCCAACATGCGCATCATACTAGATTCATGGTATTGTCAGCATTATATTTCATTTTGTTTTGTCCATATCATTGCATATCACTATATCTAAGGGCAAAATTTTCGGTTATCTGTATTTAAATCCCTTTCACCATGATTTCTCGAGCCTTCGTTGCTCAAATCATCCGGTGAAGCTATTTAAATAGGGGCAACTGTAATACCCCAAATTTTGCACTGATATTTAGTAGTTTCATTTTCGCATCCCATTTCTTTTTGCATCGCATTTTAGCTAACCGCTGCCAGGTTTGTGTAGTTGGTTGATTTTTGCAGGAAAAGTCGCATTTGGGTGCTCTTTAACGTACGAAGGATGAAACGGTCATTTATTTGCAACCTGTTGTCAATTTATGAATCTGAGTTGTAGTCAGGGAATTTGAATCATTTGAGTTTACTGGTGTGATTTGCGGCCGAGGGGGTTAAGTGGAAAGTTTAATCGCGAAAGGATTTGAGCCAGGTGATTTAAATCAGTTCAATTTCTTTGGATGAAGTTAGTCGAAAAAAATATGGTCATTTGAGTTTAATCGGACAGATTGATTTATTCTGATAAGGTTGTTCATTTAAATTGATGAAAGGATTAATCAGAAGTTGTATCAGAGACGAGAGTAATCAGATAAATTGGATGAATATGAAATTAATAAAAAAAATAGAATTTTATTGGTGTTTTCATCTCATTTTAAAATAACAAAAATAAATTTATTTCATCTTTTAATTTTTATCTTCATTTCATTTTAAATCAATTTTATTTCATTTTTTAATTTTGTTTTCATTTCATTTTTAAAACAATTTTATTCCATTTTTAAATATTGTTCTCATTTGATTTTTTAATTGATTTTATTTCATGTTTTAATATTGTTTTTATTTCATTAAAAAAAAAACAAAAACATGCATTTTAATAATGGTTTTTCACTTTATATCAAAAGAAAAATAATAATAATAATAATAATAATATTCATTAATCTAAATTGAGTAATTTTATTATATAAAAAAATAAATTTCGTTACAATGTCTAAGATAAATAAATAAATTTACAAAAAATAATAAATACTTTTTTCCTAAAAAATTCCTAATTATCCTAAATGGCTTCGTTCCGATTCCGAACTTCCGACTTTTCTCCAAACCTGCAAAGTCAACAAAACAGATAATTTTATCGGTTAGATTTTCTCGTCTAATACCCTCAGAAAATGCTCATCATTGGGTATGTCGGGAGGGTAACGGATTGCTACGTTGCCAACTCCCGACTCGATTCTCGACCTCAGCTAAAACCGACAACTTCTGTTCTTACTTCAAGGCAACCAAGAAAAAGAGAGATAAAAAATGTTTTTTCAGAAAAGTGATTATCAAAAAAATGCTTATTGGAAATGCACTTATTTGAAAAGTGATTTTTCCAGAAAAGTGGTTTGCCAAACATGGCCTTAACCATAACCGTTCTAGAAAAAGTCTCAAGCGGATCAAACGATCTCGCAAGCCCAACAAATCAAGAAATTTCCACAAAATCCTGCAAGTCAAACGCAATAGCCAAGATCAAACAAATCAACAACGAACACAACGAACCCAGCAGCAATAATCTCCGAAAATCCGGCGAATCAAACTCAAAAAACGGAGGAACAGGTTCATCAAATACCCAGACCTATAAATAAGAAGAGATATAAGAATCATCATAGGGGTTCGACCAAAGGGGGCTTAGACGAAGAATCGGCGGCGAACTCAAGCCCAGATTCCCCATCATCAAAACCCCAAAGTGTCATCACCGTCAGGATCCAAAAACCTAAAAGGTAATCTAAAACGGCGGAGGTTAAGAGGATCTCAAAGATCCCTCATCATCACCATCCGACGGGTTCAGAAGAAGCTCGAAGGCCTCGTCATTATCACCCCCAATCGAAAGAAAAAGAGGAGCATCCAAACGTTCATCATCATCATCCGCGACTCACCAGGGGCGGCGGCGGAGTCCTTACGGAGTCGAACGTCGGCCAAGCACCACCGTTAAGCCCAATAGCCTCAGACTTGCATCATCATCGGCGAGTTTCCGCGGGCAGAATCACCAACAGCAACCCGCAACAAATCGAAAGGGGTAAGAGCTCGTAATGTTTGATTTTTTTGTGTTTTCAGGAAGAAGAAGATGAAATTTCAGAAGAACAATGGTAGCTGCCGCCGGCGACTCGCGAGAGAGAAGGAGACAAGGGTTTTCACCCAAAAAAGCCCTAGAAGAAAACAAAGACAACACACGGGTCCCCCTCCCATATTATGGCTCTCTTTTATTATTTTTTATTTTATTATTTTATTTATTTTTTATTATTTTGTAATCAATAATTGTGTGGTGATTTTATTTTTATTAATTATGTATTTATTTAGTAAACTCCAAGCCAAAACTAAAAAACCAATTTTAAAACTTAAAGTTAATTTTATAAGCTTAAAACCAATTTTGAAACTTAAAAGTCAATTAAAATTTAAAATCAATTTTAAAATTAAAAAAGGTCATTATAATTAAAACTTAATTCAAAATTGTTAGTTTGTCCTTAGATTTAAATTCTTATTAAATTCAAACTTTTTTTTTCAACAAAAAACCCTGTTTGGAAATTGAACCTTTTTTTCAAATTAAAATTTAAACCCTTTTTCAACAATAAGGCTTGGCGAATAAATTTAAATTCAATTTTAAATTTAATCTTTTAAGACTAAAATGCTCGGTATAAGTGCTTCAGTTAATCTAGAAACACTTTGTGAAGTACGGCTAGGAGCCGCCTGACTTTCATTGTTTCTTATTTGTCATTTCCTTATGTTTTAATATTTGGGAGTTGTAATCATGCGAGTACATCTTCGCTTGTTCTTCCATCATTTATTTTGACAATTTTTCATGATTTGTAATTTATGCGAGTAATCGTCGCTTTGCCTTCTTTTACTGCTTTCGGTATTTTTCTAATATTTTATTTCTACCATGTAATAATCTATCGTTTGCATTTACTGTTAAACCTTCCGAAGGATTAGGTCTAACAGTTTGACCGTCGAGTCAATAGCCTTACCCTTTGAGTGGTTCAAACCCTAATAGCCTAGGTGTCCCGCCGTGGACTAAAATGCCATTTACCCTAGCATTAGGTCAAAGAGTCACCGTACTCTGTTTTAGGGTTTTCCCACCGTGGAATACCTCCTAACCCTAATTTCAATTAACAATTTCAACGTAGAAATAGGAATTTCAAGACTCCACGTAAGCGTTTCCTTAAGAAATGCTTATTCCCCTTGAAACCTTGACCATAGTCAAGAAGTTTCTAGCCTCCCTTTCAAGGGGAACTACGATTACTCTGATTCCATTCCCTACCCAGGATACGTAGGCACAAGATGCGAATCTTGCCGAGTAAACTTAGGACTAACCCTTAGGTCTTCATGTCACTCTAACCCTTAGCTCAGTATATATATCCTAAAGCAAATAATAAAGCAAATAGTAAATATAAACAAAAGGTTCCTGTAGAGTACTACAGAAGTTTAGGGTGCTAGTACCTTCCCTAAGCTTAACCAACCCCTTACCTAGGTCTCTCCCCGCATTGTTTACGATGCAAAAATTAGGTTTTCCTTCTTTTGACCTTTTCCTTCGGATAAATCAAAGTCGATTGTGAATCAAAGATTTGCAATTCAAACTAATTAATAGTTTGATATCATATTCTAACCACAACACCCAAGAAGCCCAGAAGATCGAGGAAGAAGTACCTTCCTCCGAGGAAACCAGCCTTCAGGTCGCCATGAGCATCTCACGACCTGAAGATTTCTGCATTCCCGAGGGGCTCAACGCCCCTCCATATTTTACCACGCATAGCTCGTGGGAGACATTCCCCTCCTCCATGGTCATATCTGGAAGAGGTTTTAATAGAGTGACGGTAGGATCTGTCAAGAGGAAATTTGAGCACCTCATCATCAGCAGCCCAAACCAGAACTCCACCCTCGACAGGGTTCCGAGAGAGTCTGTCCCCATTTGTTTCTACCGCAATGAGCTCCTCGGTGGAGCCCCCAACGCCAACATCCCTCTGCTCTTAAAGGCTCAAATGGCGAATTTTGATGTTCGACGAATCCTCGTCGATCAAGGAAGCTTCGTTGACATCATGTATCCCAGTTGTTCTCCACGCTCCAGCTGGACGAATCACATTTGACTCCTTACGTAGGCTCTGACCTACAAGGTTTTAATGGATTAGTGACAAAGCCCTGGGGTTATGTTAAGCTGATCATAACCTTCGGATTTGCCAAAATGTCCAGATCAATCAAGGTACAATTCCTGGTGATAGACTCCCCGTCATTATGCCAGTGTATCTTCGGGCGACCAACTCTGGCCGAGCTGGTGGCCGTACCTTCAACGGTACACATGAAGATGAAATATTACACCTCCAAAAGCCTCGTCGCAACTCTACACGGAGACATAGAAGCCGCAAGAAGATTCTTTGAAGCAGCGTCTAAAGGACTGAATGCAATCGCCGCCAGACCAAAGACTCCTTCCCAACAGCTCCGACGAGGCAAATCCGCTTCCTCGCGTCGATTCCATCGACCTCGACAGCCGTTTCTCTGAATACGACCAGAAGACTCAGAAGGAAAAGGGAAAAGAGATCCAGTCATCTTCGAGCACCCCCTCTACTAGCAGCGAAGTCGGCCATCCAATGCCCCCTATCCCAAATGGAGAAATCGAGCTTGTCCCACTCAGTGACGACCCCAAGCGAGGAGTGAAGATCGGAGCCGGCCTCCCCGAGCTAGCGAGGAAACAATAGAGAGCATGCCTTTAGGATAATGCATACCTATTTGCGTGGAGTGTCGCGGAGATGCCCAGACTGGACCCCGATGTGGTCTGTCACCACTTCACCATCAACTCTGCAGTCAGAGCAGTTGCCCAACGTAGACGACGACAGTCCCCAGAAAAAACGATGCTTGCCGAGAAGACTGTAAAAGACCTTTTAGAGGCAAACCTTATATCAGAGGCCAAGTACACCACTTGGCTGTCAAATGTTGTACTCATTAAAAAGAATAATGGAGAATGGCGCATGTGTGTTGACTATACCGATCTTAATAGGGTCTGCCCTAAAGCCGCATATCCCCTTCCCAACATAGATAAACTAATTGATAATTCTGCCGGTTTTAAATTGCTATCTTTCATGGACGCCTATTCAGGCTACAACCAGATACCCATGGCAAAAAGTGACAAAAGGTACACGACCGCACTGACGATGTTTATTACCCTCCCATCCAACAAAGCCTTCCAACCACCTCCAACCAACCATCCCAGTCAGTCCCCAACTATCTCCTAATTGATGATCAACTCATGGAATGACCAGGTTTTTCTGTTACTGATGTGGATATGGTCGATACATCACATCAACCTGAAAATGAAGAGTTGTCTTCTGACTCTACCCCATTACCTACAAGACGGCAACCCGAAGAGTTAGGCATCGGGAAACGAGTGAAAAAGAGTAAAATGTGTGGAACTGGCGGTCATTTACGTAGACAAAAATTATGTATATTTTTCACTCATCGGTATTAATAAAATTGCTTTTATTTATGATTTTATTTAATTAATTAAATATTATAAAAAATATTTAATAACATTATAAAATTAATTAATTATTTATTAATATTTTAAATCATGTAATGAGTTTTTAATATTTAAAAAACAATTAAATATATAAAATCATAATAAATATTTTATATTTATATTTAAAATAATAAAAAAAGAAAAAAAAAAGACCTTCAAAGGATCGGTCAACCATTGGCCGAGCCTTTCATGAAGTTGTGTCCTTCTTAGGGTCATCCAATAAAAGGACGAGCCCTTTCAAAAATAATGGCATATTGGTCAATTTTTTTTTAACTTGTGACAATTTAATACATTTGATTTCAATATCCGACAATTTAGTAAAAAATCGAATTCAATACCCCTTATTTTTTTTAATCTCATATTAATTTTAGAAAAAAATAGTAATAGTTTGTACATTTTTTTTGACGGGATGTAATATTTTGTACATTGTAAATAAGGACAATGTCATTTTCTTTAATCATTCTTTATGGCTAGAAACGTCTTATCATTGCTGTACTTTTTTGTTAGCTTGTCTCTTGGTTGGCTGTTGGTCGTTGAGCTTTTCTGTTATGTTTGCAGCCAGCCTGCCCCACCTTATAAATAAACCCAATATACATTCTTTTATATTACTCCTATTATCATTCATAATACTTTTATTAAAAATTTTAAAATACTATATTTAATACTTAATTGTTTCGTGCTAATGAAATTTTGACACTTTAATATAATTTTATAATATAAAAATTCGAGAAATTGGATCCGTTTAATTATCTTTCTTTGAAAAATTCGAATCATAGAAACCGTTGTTTTTCACATGGCATTTGCTTTGCTTATGTTAGTCGGTCTTGTGATGCTTTCAAACTGGAAAAGACTTGAAAATCCAAATTCTGTACTGGCTTTAACCATTTGAATAATTGATACTATTCTGATAAAGTTACTTACTACTTTTTCCATTACTTTTTTAGTGTAATTTTTTGAAATAAAATAAAATAATATTATTATTTAGAATTATTCTTAATTATTTACTACAATGTTTGAAAAGCAATTAAACTTATTAATTTTGGTTAAATACTTTGTTTTTTTATAGAAAATTGATTTTTATAGAAAATTTTACCAAATTTCAGAGTCCAAAGAATTTTTCAAAATATAATAAATGTTCTTCCTCTCTTTATTTTTTCTAATTGATATTTTAAAATTCTACCATTCCAAAGAGTTTGTTTGAATTGTATAATTCATAGAAAAACAAAAGAATCCTTTAATTTAAATACTTATTAACATTTGTTCATGACCAGATAATGCCAATTGACAGCTGATTCTCTTGCCATAAACTAGGAACAGCATCATTTGAATGTACCGTTATTGAAATTATGAATATTAATTGCATCATGAACATGAACGTCAGCTACCTCCACATTACTCCTCAACTTTATTTATTCTTGTTTCATAGTGCTTCAGTTGATTTTTGACCTAAATTAAAAAGATTTTTTTTTTAAAATAATATTTTTATTAAAATACCTTTATTATATATTAAAAATGATAAAAATAATATTAATTAAAAAATAATATTAAAAAAATTATTAAAAATTGAAGCGCGTCACTCATTTAAAACATTTTTTTATTTTAAATATATTACTCATTATAAAAAAGAAGAAATACTATGCATAGTACAAATAAACTATACTATGTGGGAGTAATATATACACCTCAACATGCACATAAAAATATGATTCATTTTTTTTTCTTTCTTTACTAATAAATTAGTGGTAAAGGGTCCTAGTTCATAATTCATAACATTATTCTATCACAAAAAATTGTCTTTTATCCATAATCATAAAAAAAAAAAAATTAGAATCCAATCAATCTTGTTTTTAGTTGTTTTTTATAAGAAAACTTAACAAAAGCTTATGCTTTAAACTAGTCAAACGTCTAATAAGACTAATATAATTTAAATGTTTAATTCATAGTTTCGTCCGCTCAAATCGATGAACTGGTAAACCCTTACTAAAGAGCGCACACTGGTCCAAAAAACTTATTTTCACAAATCATACATCACTAAAATACATGTTCATAAAGGGGGATTCCAAGTCAAAATTGTTGAGATGAATATTGTTGTTACAATGGTTTGACTTGAAAGTCAAACATAAAAAGGGTATCAAAGTTGGAAAATAGTGAAGTGACTAAGAAGGAAATTAACACTAAAGAATTTTCGAACGAGCATTTGATGGAAATTAGTGATAGACCTTAGTTTGCCGATATGGCTAACTAGAAAGCAACCAAAAACATACCTGAAGAATGTACTTGGCAATAGAAAAATGGTTTTACAAAGAAGCAAACTTTTATCTATGAGATGAGCCATATCTGTTTAAGGTAAATCCTAATGGTTTAATTTGTAAATGTGTTGCAGATGATGAAACAAAAAGTATCACGTGGCACTGTCATAACTCAGTTTATGGAGGCCATCATAGTGGAGAAAATACCACAACAAATAGTGCTTCATAGTGGCTTTTGATGGTCGACAATGCTTAAAGATTGTAAGTCATATGTTCAGTAATGTCCTGAATGCTAAAAGACAAGTAACATATCCAAGAGGGGTGAAATGCCCCCCAAGGGAATTTTAGAGGTGAAACCATTTTATTGTTAGGGAATTGACTTCATGGGTCGTTTTCTACTGTCTAATTTTCATATGTATATTCTAATATGTGTGGATCATGCTACGAAGTATATTGAAGCTATTTCTTATGTTGCTAATAATGTCAACATTGTAACTAATTTTTTAAAGAATAATGTATTTGCTAGGTTTTAAGTCCCTATAGTCTTTATTGGTGACGGAGAGCCACATTTCTACAGCAAATATTTAGAAGGTATGTTGACCAAATACAACGTCAGACATAAAGTGTTTATGCCTTACCATCCGTAAACATGTAGTCAAGTGGAGATTTCAAATAGGAAACTTAAGAAAATTTTAGAGAAGACAATTGCAACATCTAGGAAAGATTAGTCGAAAAGGTTATATGATGCACTTTGGGTGTATAAAATAGCTTTTAAGACACACCTAGAGTTATTTCTGTATCAACTAGTCTATGGTAAAGCCTCTCACTTACTGGTTGAACTAGAGCGTAAAGCATATTGAGCTACAAAGTTTTTAAATTTTGATGAGAAAGTAGCTGACATAACATCTGAAACTGGATGAGTTAGAGGAAATGTGACTGCAAGCGTATGAGAACGCAATGATTTACAAAGAAATAACTAAGTGTTATCATGATAAGAACTTGGTGAGACGTGAGTTTTATCCAAGGCAACAAGTATTACTGGATAACTCAAGGCTCAGACTCTTCCCTAGAAAGCTCAAATCAAAATGGTCAAGTCTACTCATTGTTAAAGTGGTTTTTTTGAATGGTTTTGTGGAGATTCAGGATTCTAGTGATACCCATAGCTTCAAAGTCAATACGTAAAGGCTAAATATTAATGTCAGAGGAGAGATTCCTATTGAAAAGGTCTTTCTAATTATATATGATCCTTAAGTTCAAAGAAGTCAAACTAATGAGGGTAAAAGAGCGCTTAATGGGAGGCAACTCATCAGGTTATGAATTTTTAATTTTCCTAGTTACTTGATTTCATTTGCATGTTATTTTGCTTCCATATTGGTTTTACTTTGTAGCATAGGAAAGAGATGAAGAAGAGAAGAAATAGAAGAGAAACAAAGATAGGAAGTAGGAAAAAGGAGAGCGCCCCTGGAAATCTGCGACCATAACTTTCCAAATTGTGGCGTGATTTAGCTACATTGTGACATGAGGTAAAGCTATCGCAGTGTGATTAGTTCAAAAACCAAACTGTTGGCAAAGGAACATTGGGCTTATGACCACTAGAATGACCGTGCCATATCGTGGTGCAATTAGCATATATATGTTGGTGTAAGCCCTAGAGGCCATTACTTTGGGTAGTTGTATCAAATTATTTATTAATAATAAAAGGAATTTCTTTATTATGTTTGTTTTTCCAAGATAATAAAGTCCTATAATAGCTACTCCATTTAATAAAATATTAAGTGTAACTTAATCATGAGATCCCATTAAACATGAGGACACGATTCTTAAAGTATTCGTAGTCGAGCTTTACTGTGAAGTGGAATAACCTTAAAGCATTAAGACTATTATGTAGATACACTGATGATCACATCTCATGGGTCATGGATAATGAGTTATCAAGTCTTAACATACGTATGAATATTAGAAGTAATATTTATACTAGATTGACCCGCTATGAGAGTACTGCATAGAATATTATGCAAAATGTCATAAGTTATTCTCATGGTGATAGTGGTGTATATCACCCTTCGACCTGAAACCACTATGGATCCTAGATGTAGAGTTGAGTAATTTATTGTTGATCTAACATTGTCCGTAACTAAATGACCATAAAGACAGTTGATGGGTACTTCACAAAGCATGTTGAGGTACATGAGTGACCTAGATGGAATTTTTCCATCCTGCATAACAGGATAATTGTCTAAGGGCCCAATATTAAACTGGACAAGGATGACACAATATATGTCTTGTGTTCAATATAGACATAAGGGAAAAATGGTAATTGTACATATAAGTATTACCACAAAAGGTTTTGCTAGATACCGCTCATTGTTTATTATGTTAAATGCGTGATTTAATATAATTGTCAACATCGCAAAAACCTATAAGGTCACACACATAAGAACAAATTAATAAGAGGTAGAGTAAATAAGGAACACCTTAAGGTACGACGCACTTAAGTAGAATACGGAATATGGTAAGGTACCATGGACTTAAGTGATACGCGGTACACCATAAAATATGGTGTGCGTGCACTTAAGTGAGCTTTTTAAATTACAGCCCACACAAGTGGTTCTATAAATAGAACCCTTATGTGCATGCATTCACACTTGATGAAAATTAGGTATGTGAAATCCTAACTGTATTTTCCTTCTCTCTCTCTCTCTCTCTCTCTCTCTCTCTCTCTCTCTCTCTCTCTCTCTCTCTCTCTCTCTCTCTCTCTCTCTCTCTCTCTCTCTCTCTCTCTAACTCAAAGCCTTAAATCATAGCAGCTAGCACTGAGACTGAAGAAATTTGTTTGTGTGGAATGAGTAGAGGCGTTGTTCTCGTTCAACGCTCGTGATCACTCCTTTGATTCATCATCAAAGGTTTCATCGTCACAAGAGGTAACTATTTCTATCACTGATTAAGACTATTCGTAAGGATCACTAAAGAGAAAATTTTAATTTCCGTTGTGTTTTAGATCACAACTTCCCTTTAATATTGTGGCAGGATTTAAGCGTTACAAGGCCTATTAATAGCATTTGTTTAAATCATTTATGTACACTAATAATTTTCACTCAGATACTCTATAATCTACTACACTTTCTACTCATTATCTTTATCTAATACATTAATTTTGTCTGTTTTGGTCTCATTCTCACTGTGTTACGTATCTACGATATCAAAAAGAAGTCGTACCACAGGTGAATGGGAGCCAATGTTACAAAAATTCTGCCGACCAGGTGCATAATGGGTAAGGAAACCTGGGAAAAATCCACAAAGGTTAAGCATTACTGATTTGAACCCTTATTTCTAAAGCTTGAGCGTCATTTAGAGAGTTCCTCAAACACTTCAGAATTTATTTTGAAGAGGTTATATGAGTTGTTGGTTATCCTTGAAGATGAACCCATAAATGTTGACAGGTTGATTGCTGAAAATATAAAGACCACGGGTGATTCAAAACAGAAGGCATGTGGTCACTTTTGTATCATTCACAAATTTTGCAAGTTGGCAAATGTAAGTAGTGAATCTGATGATGACCTACTCTAGCCAAAAATAGTATCTTTCAGAGTCGTGCCTACCAGTCCTATCCGTTATGCAAGTGAGAGAGATCCAGCTGAAGAGAGACATAAGCATTATCAGTCAGAAGTTTCGATACCACCTAAGATGCATCAAAAATAGTACTAGATGCATGTATCCCTTCATCAATAGGTTTAGAAACTAGAGGAGCATACTTTGGGCATAGCGAGTTAGGCCACTGATATATCTACCAACTTTTATGCAAAGCCTCCAAGTTTCCTCCCAAGCTTCCAAGCCCACTTCGGTGAGTTTACAAACCACATGCCTACTCCAAACTTGCGAGATCGATTTGCAAGTTGGCGAGATTTGGAGAAAAATATTGAAGAATAAAACCAAGTGATGGCGAACAAGCAGACCCAGATGTGAGCTACTTAGGCCAGATAGAACCTGGAATATGATCAGATGATGGATGCCATGTGCCATTTTTAGCCTTTCCTTAAAGAAGATTAGTGGTTCTGGAGTTTCACTATGATATTAGTTTTTATTCAATTGTTTGATGTACTTTTGAAGTTTTATTAGTTTGCATTGTCAATGTTTTCCCTATGTGTAAATTGCATGTTCTTTTTTTAAAGAATGAGTTTGTTTATTTGAGGTACATGAGTGACCTAGAATGACCTAGAATGTGTAAATTGCATGTTCTTTTTTTAAAGAATTAGTTTGCATTGTCAATGTTGAATAAATATTAAAATTATATTAATTAAGTTAAATTAAAAAATGTTATCTTAAACTTTTCTGTTTCCCTCTCACTCATACTAAACCAATTTTAAGTTCCCTCTCATTAATTTATCAATTTGGTTTTCCCTCTTTCATTAGTCAATTTTACTTTAATAATTAATAATTATTTTTTCACGCTAGCTTTTCTTGTTTTCTCTTTTCCATAGTTTTCTCTAAAGTTTGTTGCAGTCTCATTCCTTAACCCTAGTTTTCAACAAGTCCAACACCCACCATGAACACTCCTTCACTGTAACTTTCCACAGTTGAAAAAGTAACTCTTTGCGTTCGTCAAATCCTCAGAGTTCTACTGTCCACCCCCTTCACTCCCAAAGTACGCGCACTTCTCTTTATCATATCACTGTTCGTCATTACTCATTATTATTCTTATCCTTTTCGCATTACTCAAATTTTGATCAGGGAAACTATTCAATCGAAAGCTTCATCTTCAACACCGCCAACACCGTTTGCAACTACTACTGCTCCTGTAACTTCATCAAAATTACCAAATTCTCAACCTACCATATTTCTCTTTTAGGACGAACCATTTTGTTTGGAAACTCTCCTCTTTCATCTAACTTCTTTCAAGGTAGCGATTTCATAACCTAATTTCTTCCCATTTTCAATTTTATGATTTCTTTAATTTGATGGGTTTAATGTTTTTGACAAATTTGATATACAAAAAGAACAAGAAGAAAGACATTTTTTAGGAGTAATAACATTATAGGTATGAATTTATAGATTTATTTGTTTGCCTCTGGACTTTGAGTGGATGTGCTGTTTCGACAACGACGCCGACAATTCCAATCTGCCGGCGTTTTAGGCTGTGTTTAGGTGAAAATGTGACTTATAATTTTGGATCCCCTGTATTTGTTTTCCTTCTTGATTGGAGGTTCTGTTGTTTTCCTTCTTGAATACCTTAACTCAAGATTTTCTTAATGGCCATATTAATTCAAGAATGACCACCATAAACATGTTGAAAGTTAGTGCTGTCAAATTCTTTCTACCAGTCAGTTATTCATCTTTGTTGAATAAAAAACTTCATCTAGTCATGACTTAAATAGTTTATATTATAAGTATTTTATTTTTACAATATAATCATTATAAGTATTATATTTTTACAATATAATCAATGAATATGATTAAGATAGTTTATATTTTGCATATATTTATATTTTGTCTATTATGATTTTTTGTGCACCAAGAACATTTTAATAGAGATAAAATTAAAATTAAAATATATTTGGTTGTAATCTCTTTTCAAAAAGGCTTTTGTTGAATAATTTTCTTATAAATTTTGAAGCATTTTGTTGAATAGTTTTCAAATAGATTCTGAGTTCTACAAAAATTAAACTGAGAGTTAGTTCCATAGTTTATGTTTAATTGGGATGATCAAGTTGTTTAAATTAGGAATAAGATATTAAAAGAAAACAAGATATTTAAAATACTATTATTACTATTTAACTTTAAGAATAAGATATTAAAAAAAAATAATTAAGAAAAATGATTAATATGTAATAATTAACTTTCATTTAATTCACTTTTTTTAATAAAAAAAAACATTTTAAATAAACATTTATCAAACAAGTTTTCTCAACCTTAAATAGTTTTAAAATTTTTGATTCCCAAACAGGTTTTGTTTTTAACTTTATTTTTAAAAATAATTTTTAAAAATTGATTTGTAAAAGAGTATTTAGAAATTAAAAAATATTACTAAATTAAATAGACCCTAAACCTTTATATAATATAGTTTTATATTTATATAAAGTTTGATAATACATTAAAATTGTTGTAGTTTTTTGTTTTTGTGGAGTTAATCAATATTTACCGAAAGGTCAACCTTTTTCTTTTGGAATACTTGTATCATGTAAGCATATATTATATTGATTCTATTGCTTCTGATCATGTCATTCTAAAATTGACAGAGTAGTTTCAAATTGGATAAGACTTTTATGATTTATTCTTTTTACAGCACACCATAGTTTCAGTTATTTGTGACTTTTAAGTCTTTCGGCAAGAAACTTTAATCTTTAAATAAAATGTCAAAGGTTCTTTCTAAATAGATGCAAAAGCAAAGAACTTTAAGATGTTGATATGCATTCCCCACCTGTATTAACATTTAACAACAGCATGTAGTTGGTTATTTAAGAGAATCTAATCTCTACACATGTGAATTAGGACATTTGTAGAAGCTATAGCACAAATGATGATAAAGCTTGTTTACGCTAAAATAATAACAATAATTAAATTCAAGGGAGAAGTGTGAATAACCCTAACTCTATTTATTTGTAGATTTAAATTTAATATTTTTTAAAGTTTAATTGGCCAACTAGTCTAATTAAAACTTTGCTTCATTTAAACATTTGTGAATAAATAATAATTCAACTAATATAAAATACACTAATAAAGTAAAAGATTAATGAGGCTAATGTTTATTTTCATTGACTTATTTAAGTTTATATATTAATATAAATTTTGTGATATTATTTATTTGAGAAAATTTATAAAAACAACTAATGACAACAACTTATACTATAGTTTATAAAGTTTTTTTTTTAAATTTAATTTTACAAAATTTTCAAGATAACTAAAATTTATTTTTAAATTTTAATTCAAACTACAAAATATAATGTAATAATAATAAATTTATTTATATTTATTTAAATGGGTCAATCTGAAAGATTTAAAAGATTTTTTTATGGTGAGTGACCTAACCTTTTTAATTAAATAGGTTTAAAAATAAGTCTAGATCTTTTCTATTTAAAAAAAATTGTCCTATCTTAAGACTGTGTAGACTAAATTATAGACTCTTATTAATTAATCTGACATATTCTTACCCCTAATTGAGTATCAGTTTTTTTTTTTTGCGAGTATAAAATAGTTGAATTTAAAATAGTTAAATACATGGTATATGAATTTTTTCAAGTTAACTAAAGTTTAAGTTTGTGTAGACTGTTATAAACCCTAATGCAACAACTTTGTACCATCAAAAGTATAATAATTGCATATTCATCTTTAAAAGGTGAATTCGAAGTTCTAACCACTAATCTATTTGATTAAAATAATGCATAATAATTGCTTGTTCAATATTAGAGATTGAAATATAGCTAGTTCACCATATTTATTGAATGAACAATACGAAACGAGTACATCAAATACACTAATTTTGAACCTAATTTATTAATGTTAAATTTATGGATGATCGAAGTATTGGTGGTCACCATACAAATATCGGTCATAAAGCATTCAAATGTACAAATATGTGATGTCGATATTTAATTTCTCTTTGTTATTTAACTTATTCCATTTGTGTAATCAAATTAAAACATGAGAAATATTAAACAAAACAATCCAGCTTATGGTTTGGTAAGTAGCTTTCATATTCATGTAGTATTGAATTTATATACACCATTATTTACGGTGTATTATATTTCTCTAATTAGTGTTAGTTCATGGCAACACCTCTCCACCAAATAATTTTTATTTATTTAACCTCTCATCAATTTGTTTTTATACGTGTGATATTGTAGATTTTTGTAATATTGACAATTATATCAAATAATATATTTAATATAATTAACAGTGTGATGTATCTAACAACAAATTATTGTTATTCAAGTTACGAAAATATTATGTGATTTAACAAAATATTTTTGTGATAATGATTATGTGTACAAATACCCTTTAACTCTTATGTGCATTTTGAACACAAGACATAAAATGTGTCACCCTTGTTCAGTTCAATATTGAATCCTTAGACATTTATCTAATTGTATAGGATTATAAATTTTCATTTAGTCACCTATGTCTCTCATTATGATTTGTAGAGTACCTATCAACCATCTTTATGGTCATTATATTGAAGGTGAGGAAAACACACAAGAAGGGGAGTTGAGTTATGGTCACTAAAAATATTTATATTTTTGAACAGGGTTCAGATTCTAAACTTTAGTTCAAAACCTGATAACAAGTGCAGCGAAAATATATCAGAATTAAACCAAATAGAACAATGAGCACAACATATTTACCCTAGTTTCTCTCCAACTAAGAGTAATTCAGTCCCCTTGTCACGCAAGAGATTTTCCACTATAATCAACTCATGATTATAACTGCTTATGCACTTAAGTACAAGACTTTTACTGCTCATACCTACAACCTAAGACTTTCTTACTTAATCAACACCTGATCAAGACTTCTCTACTTAGATCCTCAGATCCTAAGACTTTCCTTCTTTAAACCCTTCTGGTTAAAATATTCTTTGCTTAGACCCACTGTCTAAGACTTCTATGCTCAGACGCACCGTCTAAGACTTCTTTGCTCAGATTCTCAATCCAAGACTTCACTTGTTTAATCAAAACAGATCAAGACTTTCAATGCTAAAGCACACAACAAGAGACTTACTTGGTTCAAGCTTTTAGCAAGAGACTTTGATCTAAACTGCTAGATAATATGTCCGGCAGAATAGAGAATAAGGTGTACATGATACCAAGATCAGAGGAATAGGGTAATCACCTTAACAAAGACCTTAAGCACTAAAGATTTCTGAGATATTCGATGTTTAGGAAATCTTAAGGCTTATTACAATTTACAACAAGTAACAAAAGGTTCTGCATATTCAATAGTGTTGCTCATTGCTGATCTTGTCATGTCTTCATTTTGATAGAAATATTGGACATTTTTTTATCTTCTTGGCATTCCTTGTTAAAAATTCAGATTGAACCTTCAACTACTTATATAGCAGTTGCAGAAGACTAGTCATTGGAAGAGATAACTTGATCAAGTGTCTTTGTTTTCCCCATAGTACAAGAGACATTTAAGATAAATACACAAAAAGATCTTGATCAATTGTGTAACATGTTCAACCGTTGTTGAGTGCCAAACATGCTTTAAATTGATCCATTATATTTGGCATTTTTCATCTCATTTGTTATGTTTCAATGGATTTATTCAATGTTTCCATGCTATTCTTCAATATGTTGTAAATACCTTTAGTTTCTTTGATTTGTGTGTTATTGTGCAGGAATGAGGCATAAAAAATCAAAGAGTAAGACACAAGGAAAATTGACAAGGAAGCCAAAGAAAATGTGAAGATTCAACATGTTCACTGGGAAAACAACAACGAGCAGCCAACGAATATTCGCTGGGCGAAATAGTAGCGAAGCACTAGTGAGCCATCTCAGATTAGAGGCAGAAAGAAAAGGACTCTAAGTTCGATGGGCGAACTTGTAGCGAGTGTTCATTGTGCAAAGTTTTAGCGAGGTTCCAGCGAGGAGGAAGCCTTGGATGGCAGTAAGTAAAGGGTCATAAGTTCGTTGTGCGAACATGTAGCGAAGAGGCTCGCAGGGTAAAGAAGTGTTCGCTAGGCGAGTTTAGATATTTTCCCAAGGGCAACATAACCCCCATTTTCACATAGAAACCCATTTCTTCAGCATTTCTTCACCAAAGAGTGATATTTTGCAAATAGAAGCCAGATTTACATTCGACTTTGATTCTTCGACGTAGATCTCATTCATCTTCTCTCATTACTTGTAAAGCAAGCTACCATGGTTATGGGTAGCTAATTTCCTTTGTATTAAAGGTAGAGATAGTCTACCTTAACTTTATGTATTTCTTTTGGTTGAACTTGTATGTGAACAAGTGATTATTAGTATATAATGAACATTTTCGTTCTTATTGATCCATTCTTGTTTTGTAAAACTCTAGACATAAATTTTATGGAACTTGACCTAAAATATTCATCTATTGACTTATAGATTTGAGAGATCGGTCTATGGTTGATATTTGCTTTGTATTGAACTTAACGCTTACTATATTGGTTATTATATGGAGAGATTGTGTAGCGATGAATATTGTATTTCTCAAAATGCCGCTCTAGAGATAGACAGTATTGAGAAATACACGATGATATTTATCGTATCCGACTTCACATGCAAGATTGAAAGAATACATATAAGTTAAGGTAGATGGAAACTACTTTTAATATACTTTGTTAATCAAAACTTTAGAATTTATAAGCTTTGCTACTAAAAATCGTGACATTTTCTGAAACAAAATTTGAAAACTCTTTTTCTTAGATAGATAAGCTATTGAATGGAAAGCATCAGATATCAGAACAATCCCTGTGGAGACGACAACAACCTCCCCCCCCCCCCCCCCCCCTTTAACTACGATTCGAACAACAGTTATGTCTTCAATGAGATCCTGTACTATAGAGTTGTTGAGAGTTGTTATCCTTAAATCATGTCAACTCTTCTTGAGCCTTGTGAACTTAGACTCTAGCTGACATAATGATTTGACACTACAAATTGCTTTCGGCAGTACAGACAACATTTAGCTTTGCTACTACTTCTGAATGATCACCAAAAGCTAATACAATCACCAAGTGTAGAGACAATGTGTTGCCACTTTTGATGCTGAGGTCTTGAGCTTCAGAGTCTATGCTAGACATTACTTAGAAAGTGTTCTTTAGATTTTGTACCATCAGAAGCAAGTAACTTAGCTTCTCTCAAGTGCGCCTTCAAATCAGATTCTGAACGTATTTCTTTAATCATAAGAATTTGAATACTTGAACGCACATTAGATAACGCCATTTGTTATTTTTAATACTTTTGTTATCATCAAAACCAAGGATATATGTTATGAATAAATCTTGTTCTAATAATCTTCCCTTTTTTATGATGACAAAAATAAGTATTTAAAGGATAATGTTTAGGTTATTTTAATTTTTCTTAGACGACATTAGAGCATGAGGTTTGTAAGCTCTCTCTAAGTCTGATAGATTAAAGGTTGAGTTTTGTAAGCTCCCTCTAAGTTCTACTTCTAAGGAATCTTAAAATATATTTTAATTTTCTCAGCAACATCAGGGTACGAGGTTTATAAGCTCCCCTTGAGTCTAATAGTCCAAAATTGAGTTCTATAAACCCACCCTAAGTACTACTTTCAAGAAAATTATAATTTTAACTTTCTTAGCAACATCAAAATGCGAGGTTTGTAAGCTTCTTCTGAGTCTAACAGGCTAAGGTTAAGATTTATAAGCTTCCCCTTAGTTCTATATTCAAGAAAAGTTAAAATTAATTACCCGGGCAAGATAGCCAACAAAATAATAGATATAGACAATTAAATGATCAACATTAACATTGTGTTTGAGTGAGAGCAACATTGAATATGAAGATCATAAATCCTTATTTAAATACTTCTACATTTTCTCCCCTTTTTGTCACATCAAAAAGCAAAAGACAAAAGAAAGGACAATTAAAGCAAACAAAAATCTGAAGTGCACAATCTCGAGATGGTCAAAGATACTTTCTAAGGTTTATAGTATTAAGAGTCAAGTAAATGCAATGTCCCGAGATGGTGAAGTATCATGTAATGTTGGTTCACGGATGTACTTGAATGAACACTTAAAACACTCTATAAAAGAAAATCGACATAATGTCCTCGAAAATGCATCCAATTCTTCAGGAAAAAGATAGTTATGAAACAAAAATCTCATAACTGCATGCTTCACAAGAGTGAGAGACGCAATATTGCAAGAGAGATTAAATTACTGAGGAAGGGTGAAGCACCAAGAGAGAGACGTTTAGCAATCAAGGAGCATTATGCACAACGTCTTGCAGATATGGTAAGTGAGAGTCAGAAACTGAAAGAAGAGAAAGGCGTTCTAACCAAATTGGTTACCTACAGAGCTCAGACTTGAGGATCAAAAGAGCACATAAATGCTTCTGAATATCCTTCTTCTGAAGATGAGGAGGCATAATACTGGAGGGAATATGTTCGTAATACTGAGAAAGATGATTGAAGCAATAAAGAAGACTAGGAATAGACTTAATTTATTATACTGTCTTATCTTTTCTCATGTAATTTTTAATTCCAATGAAGTTTCCCTTATTTAGTATATATGATCAGTTTAGCCAACAAAAGCAAGTTTTATTTAAGTTTTAAAATGTCACAGAAACATATAACAAATAAAAGCATTTAAACACACAAAACATGATAATTTCACAAATGTATTATAACACACAAAAACTCATAACCAAGTCAGCAAAACACATAAACGGGTTCTACATCCTAGACCTAAGGTATAACTCTATGACTGTCTTAAGATCAGAACCAATTTCTTCTTGCCTCTCAACCACAAACTTAAGTTAGGCATCCACTGAGAGTTGGTTGTTAGCCATCTGAATTTACATAAACTCTTGACATTTAGCAATTGCAGAAACTTTAGCTTCAAGATTGAGCAGTTTTTTCTGGCTAGCTGCAGCGGCTTCCTTTGTTGAAAAAATCTTCAGATCTTCAATGACCGAGTTAACAGATCTTCTGAAGCTTTCCCATTTTGCATCATAAGCCACAAAATCAGTGGATGTGAATCCTTCTTCCATAAATGTTTTTTCCTCATTAAATAACCCAGTCTTAAAAACTTCTAATTGAGAAAGTACATGGTTGGGAAGAGGCTGATGACTAGTTATGTGCTGAGATGGTTTGGATGTGTTTGTTTCATTTTTCTAGGTTTCATGAACAGATTCAACTGAAATTTCTTTTCCTAAGGTATGATTTGATGGAGATTTTTGTTGGGTAACTTCTTGATGGATTGATGGTAAGGGTTGGTCTTGGACATTGTTTTCTGTTTTTTATTCAGACTCAGCATACTCATGCCCATCATTGAGAAATTCCTAAATAGGTTGATCTGAAATGGTTATGGTGGAGCTGTTTAAGAGTGAAACAACATTAACAGGTTTGGCATTCAAACCACTTCCAGTTTCATTTGGTGAAGTTGGATCAGTTTGGATGTAAGCATCAATGTCTCGAATGATCTTCCAAGTCATTCTTTTAGAACCTTCATGCTTTTCTCTTTTACTGCAATTGAGTCTTCAACACTATTTATCTTAATCAATTCTTCTGTCACAACTTCCACACTAGTATTAACCAAATCTGTAAGGAAATTGTTAACTTTTATCAAGACATGACTCCTTTTTGTTTCCTTTTCTTCTTCCTCTATCTGACTTAATTTCGACAATTTCCTTTTCTTAGATACAACTAAATCCTTTTCTACATTGCTGCCATATCCTTATTCTCTAGTCTTGGTAGGAAGAATCTCAACGATCCTTATAAGTGTGCGAGCCTGACCCCATGAACGATAGAAGGGTTAGAGAACCGACGCACATAAAGGGTGTCGAAAAGTATTCAAAGCAACATTATCACTTGAAGACTCCAGGTGTGAAGAAGCACCGACCTGCCTTGAAGTAGTTGAAGGACCTGCTACCATTTGCTTATGCTAAATTCCTCGTAATAAGAGATGAAGAAATTCCTCATCCTTCATAGAACCGACATGCAAACTTACCATCTTTGTATACGCTCCTCGGTCGAAATCTTTGCCATTCGATCTACAAAATAATACATGGATTATAAATGAATGGCATGAGCACAAAAAGAAAGAGGATAAAAGATATTTACCTATATAGGTGGCGAGATGCTAGCTACCCCTAATCAGAGGTTAATTACTTCCTGATAGACCATAACATTGAAATGCAACAAGAGGTGAACTGTCGTATTCTCCTCAAGAGAAAGGAACGTCAAGTTGTACCTCATGATTATTACTAGATCGTCCATCCGAGACAAAGGAAAGAAGGGGGCGTCATTGGATTCTAGCATCCCGATAGAATTGTCTTTCCCCCTCACTTGGACAAACTTGTCCTTCCAATACTTATAGTGATCAAAGTGAGAGATAAAAAAACCTCTCTCTAGTCGACTTCATAGGGACACGCAACTACCATTTAATGGGTTGATGGTAAATAAGGAGTAAAAAACACCATGGTTGGATTAATGTTCAACTCCTCGCAAACCATCTCGAAGGCCCTGATATAACCCTAGTTATTCATAAATAGTTGGGAGGGAGCAGCATTAATAATCCTCTAGATTTCCTCAGATAAAAGGGGAAATGGGAAAAGAACTCCCATATCTTTGATGGCTGAGTGGTAAAAGTAGAGTTACAATGAAAGAGGTTCGGAGGAAATAAGTGAGGTCACTCTCTCCGATGACAAGAAAATCTCTAGGACGACACTATTCTCATCCTCTGAAAAAGAAACATCTATTCCCGATCGAAAAAGATGATTTTGTTCTTCGAAGGAATAAGTAAACACGAAGTCACCTGCTTCATTGGACACAAAAGAGGAGGAAGACATTTTATTCCTGAGAAAATAATAGAACGAAAAGGAGTCACTACTACCGTTGTAATCATTAGAAATGAGTAACTCAAAGACCCTTCCAGAAGTAACCCTGCCATATGGGTTAAGGAAGAAGGAGTCTCCATTAACTCCTGAAATATAGATGGTCAATAACCCCTTTAAGAGAAATGGAGCGGTTGACGCCACTAAAGGTGACTCAAACTATAGGTCACAGGGACCTTTATAAATACATCTCCCTTAAAAGGACAAAACCTAAATGATACACATTCTTTACACCCTATAGAGCAAAATGTAACACCCCAATTTTTAAATTAATTTATTTTAATAAGTTAATTAATATGTACTTCAATAATTTATTAGTGTGTTGTGTGTATTTTTGTGGGGTGGTATGAGGTCAGGTGAAATTATAGAAATTATCAATAATTTTTTGTTAATTAAAAATAATAGAAAAATGAGTAACATATGAAATAGTGGGATATGGGGTGAAAATAAAATAATGAGCAAATTAGTGTGTAAAAAGTGAGAGTCCAAAAGGTGAGGGAAGAATAAGAAATATTGGTAATTAGAATTAGGTGTTTGTTTAAAAATGAAAAATAAGGAGAAAAGTTTGGAAAAAAAGAAGAAGAAAAACAGAGTAGAGTATTGAGAATTCGAGCAAATATATAAACTTAAGTTAGAGAAGAACCCATAACCAAAAATTTGAATCTTTGTTAAAAATTGAAATATAGGAAAATTATTCTTATATTAATATTAAATGCATGAAAATTATTCTTTCAAATACTACATTATGCACTTAAGCATTTTCTAATTTAAGTTTGTTAAATTAAACCTTTAAACATTTAAGTGGATATATATATATATATATATATATATATATATATATATATATATATATATATATATATATATATATATATATATATATATATATATATATATATATATATATAACACGAAAATCAACCAATGCAAAGGTTCCTTTATTTCTTTCGGCTAGAAACTTTAATCTTTAAAAAAACTGTCAAAGGTTCCTTTAAATTCCAAACACCCAAATCAACCAATGCAAAAGCAAAGAACTTTAATATGTCGATATTCACTCCCCACATGTATTATAATATTCAACGCATAAGAGATGTTGAATTGTATGTTACTTTATTTAAATATTATAATTTATATTAAACGGCATTACAACTAAAACTTACAAAATCTTAAAGAAAGACACTTTAATAATGAATAATATTATATGGCAAAAGTAATTAGTACCTTATTAATACTATAAAAATAACATGTAAGGTGTGACAATTTTTATTATTAAAAACAATTCATATTGTGAGACACGTAACATAGATAGGAATTGGTTGGCGCCAATGTATATACACCAATTTTATAAAATTAAATAAATGAGTCTAAAGTGACATATTATAATGAATGCTAACTGCTAATAAGAAATTTGAAGTCAAATTGAAATAATTGTAATATATAGGTTTAAATATAATTTTAAAGTGTTTATTTTTTTCAAAATTAAATTTTTTAATTTTTATTTTTAAATTGAGTTTGTTTGTCCTTTTCTTTTTGTCTCCAATCTATTGTTGTTTCTTTTATTCTCTCTACTAATTTTATCATGAGATCTCTATATTGGATCACATCATCATGACTCTCTTTCCCTTTCATTTTCAAATATTATCAAAAATAACTTTTATATATATATATATATATATATATATATATATATATATATATATATATATATATATATATATATATATAATTAAAATATTTATGTGAATTTATTTCTTTTTTTCCTATATACAAGAAAGTTTTATCAAATATAATATAAGAAACATTCAACTCAATACAAGAAAAAAAAAGGGACAAACTAACAAGCACCATCCTAACTCTATTAAGCGGATATACGATAATTGATTATTAAGTCAATTCAACAAACTAGATTGAAAGGGGTCATTGCATCTAATCCCATATCAGTCTCACGTTAAAATTTTAAGAAATTTTACATGATTCTTCTCAACTAAATAATCCCTTTTAAATAAGAAAGTATTTCTAGCAAACCAAATACATCAAATTACCGAAAACCAAAACAACATTTTGAATTTCTTGTTAATAATTTCTTTAAATAGATTTTCAAAATTCAAGAAGTAGTATATAGTCTAAATGGATGGAGAAACCAAATGAAATCGATACACATCATAACCAAATTCCAAATACGGGAAGAGACGGAGAAAAAGAGAAAGAGATGAAGATTATTTTCTTCATGACCAAAACATAGGGGGCAAACTAGGTTTTGAGAGCTATTAATAACCCCTCACTTACCAAGCTCGGCTCGAGTTGGGATCCTAATCAAGAGAAGCCTCCAAGCAAAGACTGAGATGTTACTAGGGACGTTTGTTTTCCAAATAAGATGCAAAGCATGAGATAGAGATGAATTTTGTTAAGGCCTGCTGAAGAGATGTGAGCAATCTTGAGTAAGCAACTTTGATAGAAAAAATCATGGAGTCGCACCACCAAACGAAGGAATGTAAAGAAACAGGAATTAGATGAATATTTAGGAAGATGTTATGGATAGATTCCCATTCAAGACTAGCCACCACTGATAGATGAGCCAAGTTATATTCCAAATTCCAACTCCAAGTGCAATCCCGCCAAGCCCATAAAGAACCAACCTCAGGTCTATTATTAGAAACAAACTCGAATAAATTAGGAAAAAGAACCTGAAATGATTGGGCACCAAGCCAACTGTGCCTTTAGAAGTCAATATTAGAACCATCTCCTAATTTACAAGATATACTGTTGCCAAACTAGTTTTCATCCTCACCTATAATGCCAATAAAATCCTTAATGTATCTCCACCATAGAGAGGCTTTTTTTATTACTGAATAACCAGGGGGTCGAGAATCAGACCCTTTGATATCATTGTATTTGTAGGAGAGAATTGAAGATCAAACAGAGTTATGATCAATAAGCATTTTCCATACTCACTTGCTCAATAACATGACATGAAAAAGCTCAGAGTGCTTAATGCTCAAGCCTTCATTAATCTTAGGCTTACAAACCAAGGATTACAAAACCCATTTAATTCTTCTTTTATTCTCCTCCCCTTCAAAATAAAAGCACGTTGAATTTTGATGATTTCATGGATTACTATTTTTTGATCTCTGTAGAATGAGAAATAGAACAACAAAATCTAATTCAAGACTAAATTTAATAAAACCACATGTCCTCCATAAGAAACAAATTTACCTTTCCATGTTGAAATCCTTCTCTGAAACTTTGATAACATTGGTTCCCATGTCAAATTCCTTCAAGGATTTGCACCAATTGGGATGCTTAAAAAGGGGAAATGAAGGTGGATAATTGAGCAAGCCAAGAAGTCTGACGCTGCCTCCAGAAAACTGGAGTCCATGTTTAGTCTAAGAAATTTTCTTTCCTGGAAACCAACTCCAAACCATGAAGGACTGCTTTAATGAACCAATTTTTTTTCCCAGTTTGTCTCACCCATGATTATTGTGTCATTTGTAAATTGAAGAAGATCAATGTTGAGATTAAATGATGCTTTGAATGGATAAAACATGGACTGAGAAATGGTAATATTCAAAAACCTTGCTAGACCCTTAGCAACAATGATGAAAATAAACGGGTATAGGGGTCCCTTGGACGAAGACCTCGATGTCGCACCTCGAAAAATCAAAATACGACCCTCGCGTGAAAGACGCGAAAATACAGTTCAACAGAGTCGTCACCGAACTTTATTTATCCCAAAAGAGGGAAAGGAAAATATTGAGAAAAACTTTAAAGAAGATAGAAACATGTTCGTTGCAACCACGTTCTGGGTTCGGGAGTCGGTTACGTAAGGGGAAGGTATTAACACCCTCTACGTCCGTTATACTCAACGGGAACCTCTTAGTTCAATTTGTGATGAACGTTATCTAAGCTTGTTTGTTTTCTTCTCAACGATAAATGCTAAACGGTAAGATAAAAGGGAATTGATGTTAAAGGAAAATGGGTGGTTTTAGGAATAGGATGCTCGGCAAGGATTGGGGCCCTTATGTCTATGTATTCTCATTCGGACGAGAATGAGGAATTAAAGCTTTCATAGTTCGACTACGGGAAAGGTTAGAGGGGAAGATGGAAGATGGAGGGAATTATGAAAAGGTGGAAAAAGAAAAAGGTAGCTCTCCAAGATCATCGCAAACTTGTGCCTACGTATCTTTATTCGGATGAGAATAAAGAGTCAGAGCGTCCGTAGTTCGTGGAGTCGACCACAAAAAGAGGAGGGGTTAACGTTTTTGAAATTTGGTTAGGAAACAAAAGATTGAATGACAAACAACCCAAGGGGCGTGCCTTGAGAGCTGTCACTCAAGAATCCAAGGAATGCGAGATTCCAAGAACTCAGTTATTTCGGGAGTTGATTGAAAGGTTTTGAGAAAGGTTGAACATTTTGAATTCGAAAGATTGAATGAACAACAACCAAAGGGGCGTGCCTCGAGAGCCATTCATTTGAAGATCCAAGGAATGCTAGATTCCAAGAATTCTTTTCTTTCGTGATTTGATTAAGAAAATCTTCAGATAAGAATTAAGTGTTTTAAGACGAACGATTGAATGAGTAACAAACCAAGGTGTGCGCCTCAAGAGCCATTCATTCAAAGATCCAAGGAACGCTAGACTCTAAGAATCTTCTTCTTTTGAAGTTTGTTAAGAAAATCGTTTGAAAAATATTAAATCAGATTGGTTGCGAAAAGAGGTTGACAGCAAGGCAAAAGACACTAGACTTACGAGCTTGAATAAAATACCATTTGATGTTGGATCAAGGGTTCGCGAAAGAGGTGAAAAAAGATACTAGTTCCTAGGGGTGCTCCAAATGACGAAACCACAATGAAATGTGCGAGTGTGTGCGTTAGGTTGATGGTGAATTTTAATAAGCAATCGACTTACGGGGAGTGTTTGAAAATGGCTCGACGACAAATCGAGAATTAGTTTGAAAATGGTTTAGTATATGCTAGTCCCTAAGGGTGCTCTTAGTAAACAAACCACAATCAAAGCAATATGAATGCGTACATCGAAATGGGAGCGGGGTACATGTAAGTTACACGGAATTGCATGAAATAAAAGGGTTCCTTGTAAGGTAGCCCAAGAGGAAGGCGTGTGTGTGCGAGGTGTCTTAAATTAAACCTTAAGCAAGAGTCGGACAAAAGCTCCAAGTTAGGGTTTCTGTACAAATTCCAAGTTTCGTTGCTCGAAAAAGTAACCATATTCCAACAATTTAGGCTTTTAAGGTTTCGATCGTTTTATTGTGTGTTTGAATAAGTTTGAACAATATATGAATAGGATATGAATATGATATGAACAATAAGAATATATGATCAAGAATAATATCAACAAGAATATAATCAAGATAATATCCACAATTGTATATGAGCAATAATATAATCGAGATATATTGATGGAAAGTAAATCAAGAATATATTGACAAAAATTAAAGTTAGTGGTTAGTGATTAATCGAATACATCGAGTTGACTTTAGCACTAAACCGTCGTAGCACGATCTATGAAGGAAATCATGCTATAGGAGGGCACGAAAGTTGATCTTTGTGCTAAAAACACGATGGAGAATCGATATTGAGAATCATTCTCCAAATAAATCGTGCCACACGCAAAGAAAAGGTGACAGTCTCGTCTTAATCACAAAATTGTGTTAATTAATCGAAGATAACTGTAATACCCCAAATTTTGCCCCGAGATTATTAGGTTCATTTCGCACGTCATCTCATTCTGCATGGCATTTTAACTAACTGCTAACCGGTTTGTTCAGTCTATTGTTGTTGCAGGAAAAATCACATTGTGCGCTCGTCTCCGAGTCATGGGATTTATTTAATGATGCGCGGGATTTCACGGCAGTTTCAACGTTAAATCAGTGCGAAGATTTGATTTGAAGAATTTATTGTGACAAATGTGTGTTTTCCTACTTTCTGCTAGTCGACAGTCGATTTTAAAGGAACAATGGAGGTTCGGATAAATCTCATTGAAGGAATTTAATCAGTTTGATTTGCCTAGATAAATTTAATCGGAAGATTTTAGTCATTTGAATTTAATTGAACAAGTTGGATTTAATCAATTTGAATTTATTTGAATGAGCTTGAATCGGACGAGTTTGATCATTTGCGTTTAATCGAACAAGTGGATTTATTCTGATGAGGTTATTCGTTTAAGTACTGGATGAGTTATTCAGAGATTTTATCAGAGATGGGATTTAATCGGATAATGTGGATTGAGAAGGTCAAATTAATAGAAAAATAGAATTTTTATTTTATTATTTTGTTACAATATCCAAATAATGAAATAGAATTTTTATTTATGCTATTATTTTATTACAATATCCAAAAAGAATAAAATTACATTTTTCTAAAATTTCTAAAATGGTCCTAAAAAGTCTCCCGCTTCCGATTCTTCGAGTTTCCGATCTTTTTCTTCGAACCTGCAAGTCAATAACAAACAAGCATTTTTTAAAAACGATTAGAGAAGTGTTTCCGATACCCTCAGCTTGATATCATCATTGGGTACGTCGGGAGGGCACGCAAGTTGATCTTTGTGCTAAAAACACGATGGAGAATCGATATTGAGAATCATTCTCCAAATAAATCGTGCCACACGCAAAGAAAATGTGACAGTCTCGTCTTAATCACAAACTTGTGTTAATTAATCGAAGGTAACCTATAGCGATTCCAAAGTATAGAAAATAATCTCAATGATCATTTGCTACAGATTTGAAATAACGAAGGTTAAACAACCTCAATCAACAAACATTCGCGAATAGAAAGGCTTCACGAATCTAAAATGAAAAGGAAAATCGAAATGAAGTCGAAAATGAAAAGAAATGGAATAATAACAAGGGATATTATGGCATTAAATCACAAACTACAAGAAGTTTAGAAAAAAAATTCAAGGTACGATAACCATTTAAATAACCAAGAAAATAATAAAAATAAAAAAATTATTAAAAAGCAAGAAAAAAAATAGAAAGGGGGCACAATAATGAAACAGGGGCGTGTGTGTTAGAAAAGACCAACATTGGCCTTTAGGCCAACAACATCGTCAACAAGAAAGGGTGTGTGGTGCTGCAAAAAGAGGAGTGCACTACATGGAATCACCTGGGCTTAAATCAAGGCCCATCATCCTTAAGAAACACGGTTGGAAAAAAAAGTGAAAAGGGTGGTATTTAGAAAACTTATGTGCTACATTTAACGAGTCAAAACATCATCATGGCTTGGTTCAGAGGCATATCAAAAAGCATCCATACCATCAGACTCTCACTAACCAAGCTCTATTCTTTAACTATTGAAAAACTAAATAAAAACAAAACGATAATGGCGCGTCAACACGAAGAAACAACGGGTTAAGACAATAATTATATTTCCAACCTTTCATCTGTAAATCTCATTCCTCAATTTGTTTCTCGATCTTGTCTACGACTTCAAATTTGTTCCATCTTTATTCTTTATTCACTATTTCGATTCGGTTTTCATCGACTCGATTTTGTTTAATCAATTTAGTGGATCTTGGTTTTGTTTCTGACTGCTCATTTCATTTCATATCCTTCCTCTCTCTCTCTCTCTCTCTCTCTCTCTCTCTCTCTCTCTCTCTGATTTTCTGGGTATGTTTGAGTTGGGTTGTGGACTTGATTTGGTTCTACTCTAAGTTTTCTCTAATGATTTGAAGTTGAAGATGATTGCGATGGAGGAGATTCGGTTGAGGTGGAATTGAAGGTTAGGGTTGAAGAAGATTGTTGAGTGGTGGCGATTTGGGAATGGGATTTAGGCGGCAATTTATTGGCTCTGAAGTCTTTATCTGAGAGTGAAGAAAGGTGTTTTTATAGAAGAGTTTGAAGTGTATTAGTGGAATTTAGTGGAAATAATTGTGACATGTAAATCATTCTGATGGACTGTCGTTTTGATTTTTTGTCCTTTGGAATATTCTCTAGATTTTATGCCTGATGCTTGGTTCTGTCGCAGGTGGCTTAGGTAAGTTTGTTGCGTTGCTGTGATACTGTGATGTCATTTTTTGCAGAATGTTTAGAGGTGGGTCCCATTAGCAAGATATTGAGGCTGAAAGTTTCGTTTCAAGGCTTGGAGGTTACGACTTTATTTTGTAGTGGTAGGTTGCTGAAGGTCAATTATCTTTGCAAATTTGTGTGTGAATCACTAGTTATGTTTTTTCCTTAGTGTCTGAGTTGCCTTATGCTTCATTTGGTGAATCATTTGATGAATTTCTTGTAGGTTGTGAGTGATTTCACGAATCCTGATTTAAAACTCTTGGTATTTTTCTTCTTGGTGGGTAACTTCGCATGTGGAGACTTAGTGGCTGTTATGAAGTAATAGTAGCATATTTTTTCATAGCTTTGGAATGCGTGGCCGCTGGAAAATTGTGATATCATGTTGAATGTTTTGGCAACTTGGCTTGCACGGAGGTTCATGGCTTAGAGATGATAGGCATGGTATTTGGAAAGGTTATGTATATATGGTGATGATGTATGGATCTTGTAGAAACTTATTATCTTTTTTTTAAGTTTGTATAATGTTGTAAATGGGCTATGGTTAAAGGGGCCTTTATTATTGTGAGATTTTTTTGGTGACAAATGGACCTTATTGAGTATTTAACCTCAATATTTTGGTAAGAAAATCATATTGGACTTTTACATCCTTGGGATATTCTAAACTTGTTTGTAATTTGTGAATTTGAATTCCCATACATTGCCTTGCTTTGCACCTTGCAAGCTTGAGTTCTTCACGTGATGACTTGAATGGATTAATTTTGAATGCTTTGGATCTTTGCGCTATTTAAGCAAAGATGGATTAAAAAACCAAGTCTTGAACCAAATTTGAGAAAGACTGTGGATTTCTAAAATCATAAGTCATGAAATTAAGCCAAATGCATCCACTTGGATCTAATTCCCCCTTAAATCACAAAATGGGCTTGAGAAAGGTAACATGGGCTTCCAAAATTGTGCTTCATGAACTCCTCATTTCTCTTTGTAGAAACAAGTGACCAATGGGCTTTTTTGTGACTTAAAGTTGCTTTGAGATCAGACGATTAAGAAATGAGATACACGCTGCAAAATATTGCACAAAATCCTGATGGAATCCTGAATTGACATAAAGCTTTTAAACACATACCACTTGAATCATGCATAGCATGTACTTGATCTCGAAATAACCCATACCTGACCAAGATTAGGACTAACCACATGGATCTCTATCAGTACCACATATACACTTGACCTTACACCTTCTACTAAAACTTGGACACAGATGAGATTAACATCATATTTTTGAATTTTCTTAATAGTAAATAATGGACGGATGTACAGATGAAGGTAATGTACAAGTAGGACAAATTTGGTGTATGAAACTCATTCAACTAGAAAATCCAAGGTTGGGCTCTCATTGAATATGATAGAAAATGAACTAGAATATATACATGCTTGGATCCATTTAATCCGCCTAGTTCTAAAATTTTTTCTCTTGAGGAAGAATAATAGATAGCCTCAAGGAACTGAATTGAAGGCTTTTCAAAATTCACTTTGAATAGGAACATGCTTTTCTTGTTTCTTCGGGAAAAATAAACTAGCTCATAGACCACTACTACTTACCCGTCATGTTTTGGTTCGAAATCAACGCTAACTAATTAATTGAAATGAGGCCTCCAATCACTTTTTCCAATCTTCCAGCTAGTAACTTCGATATAATTTTGTATATGTTTCCAATCAAATAGATTGGATGATATCCATTTAGATCCTGAGGATTGGTTTTCTTTAGGATCAAAGTAATAAACGAAGTTATGAAAGCCTTAGGGAGGTAACCTTAAAAAAAGAGTTTGTTAATACAATTAAAAAAAATCAACTTTAATGATGCTCCAAGTTTCTTGGTAAAACTTCATGTTGAATCTGTCTAGTCCCAGACTTTTTTCACACGCAGAGGTCCAAATTACTTCATTGATGTCATCTAAGGAAAAATGTATTTCAAGGTTAGAACTATCTTCAAAGGATAGTTTGTTGAAAGTGACTTCTTCTAATTTAGGCCTTACATAATTTAGCTCCCAGAATCTTGATTTGAAATGGTAGAGAACAAGAGATTTGACACCTTATATATCTCATATTAAATTTCCACTTAATCTTAGAGCCACAATTCCATTACGTCTGAATCTAGACTTTTTAAAAGAATGGAAAACTTTTGAGTTTTTATTTCCTTCCATAATCCACTTACATTTGGATTTCTAAGGATAATTTGACTCACGATAATGGAGCTTTTTCCAAATTAATGATAGGGCTTGTGATCTTTTTATATTTGTGTCAAAGTTTCATGAAACATCTTCGTTAGCCACTAACTGATCCAAGATACTTCTTCAATTCATAGATCCAAGATACTAAATACCTCAAAGTTCCACAATTTCAGCTTAGACTTCAAGAGTTTAAGCTTTTCTTTTGAAAATGAAAATTTTCTTGCCCTGGACACTAAATGTGTTCTAAGCCTCTTCAACCATAGAAATAAAATCAGGATGATCCAGCCAAGAGGAGAAAATTTTAAATGGTTTGAGCCCCCAATTTAACTCGTTGGACTTGATCCATATTGGGCAATTATATGGGATTTCTCTAACACCAACAAGTTGTCTCTTACGCCCCTATTTGTCTATCAAATGATCAGAGATAAGGAATCAGTCTGGCCTGCTCATGGAGCTTCCCGAAGTTTTGAACCAAGTGAATTTACTACTTGTGGCTGGTAAACCAATCAGCTTCATTTCAAGATGAACTCGCTAAATTCTGCCATTTTATATTAGTTGGATAAACTACTAAGGCCCTTCATTTTCACTAGTACTCTTAATAGCTTCGAAGGGTTTGACGGTAAATAATGTCATGCAAAAGTAAATAAAACGGCAGTAAGAAAATATGGTAAAGTGCGAAAACGTAAAGAACATGCATGGCGACGATATACTCGCATAAGTTACAATCCCCAAAATAAACAAGCATAAAACAGGATACAAGCGACGATAGCCTCGCGTAAGTTACAAAACCCAAAAAAAATGAAGTACGGAAAATAAAGGATTAAAAGCTGTACAAATGAAACAAACGAAAGTCAGATGACGATTAACAGAGATATTAAGCATTTTTTATTTTCACATTTTTAAGTCAGAGATTAGTTTTAAGAAAATCTCAGGATTAATTAAAAATCAATTTTTATTAGAAAAAGTTTTAATTAGAAAAAATTTTAATTAGAAAAAATAGTTTAATAGAAAAAATTTAATTAATTAAAATAGTTTAATGGAAAAAGTTTAATTAATTAACAAAATGGTTTATTTTAAAAGGGAGGATTTAATAAAAGAGAATGGGTTTAATATTAAATTATTAAAAAAATGAGCTTTAAGTTATGATTTTTCCAAAAGAGTTTTGACTTACACAATATATTTATAACTCATTTACACCATCATTAAATTAACTAAAAAAGATAAAGATAAAATAAAAAGAAAGAGAAAAAGGAAAATAGAAAGAGAAATAAAAGGGTTTGGGGGACGTGTTTTTTTGCTGAACATTTCATTAGGGTTTTAACCCCTTTTTCCTCTTCTTGGTCGCCGCCCCCTCTCTATCTTCCCTCAAAATTTCTCTCCTCTCTCACTCGCCTCTCATCCCTAATTCCTTCTTCTTCTACGGCTTGCTTCTTCTCCTTCCTCATAAATTTCTTCTTCTTATTATTTTCCTAGAAAAAAAACACATAATGAAAAGAAAATGAGTTAGCACAGTGGCTTACGGTTCTTATTCCGACGATGATGAAGAAGCTTGGAGCCATTTACTGTTCGTGACGGATTTGGGTTACGGTTTCCCGGTGGTTTGATCCGCTGTTCGTATTTGGTTGATGATGTTGTGGACTGAGGCCGACGAGTTAGGTTGCCCGCCGGTGGTGCTTGGTCGGCGTAGAGACCTTAGGGAATCTGGCGCTGCTGATCCGGTTGCTGGAGGACTTCTCCGGTCGCGGTTGGATATTGGTTGTGGTGGCTTTGCATGCAACGGTGATGAGGAACCGATGTTCTTCTGAGTCCTCTGTTCCTCTCTTCGGATGGGAACTCATGGATTCGACAATGAATTTTCTGAGGTCCTTGATGAACTCGCTTTTTCGATCCCCCTTCTTCTCTGATTGACAGAGCTCTCATCTACTCTTAGGTTTTTTTCGGATCCCCTTGTTTTATTCTTCTGTGATGATTTTATATTATTCTTTGATGCCATTTTCTGGGTCTGGATCTTGCTTTCTGTTTTTATGGCTTTGATTCTGTTTTGGAACAGAATTTACGGATTTTGTGGAGGCGTTTTCGCTATGAATTTGTTATCGTGGATTTGTTGTTGTTGCATGCTAGTTTGTTGCGAAATATTTCGGTGACATGGTCTTCATCATTTGGTGACTATTATTTTGGCTTAATTTCAGGATTTCTGAACCTGATTGATGTTACGGATTCCACAACAGATTTCTTTTTTGCAAAAAGGCTTGCTTGCGTTTATCCAGGAAATGAGTTTGATCCGTTGTGACTCAGAATTTTCAGGAAAATGTTGTTAAGGCCGCGTTTGGGCAAAACCATTTTTCCATGAAAAATCACTTTTTGGCAAACTTGCGTTTTCCAAAAGCACTTTTCTGCAAACCAGTTTTTTTCCAAAAGCACTTCAAAAACCACTTTCTCGGTTGCCTCTATGAACAGTTATTGTCGGGTTTTAGCCAAGATGTCGGAAATAAGTCGGGAGTTAGAGACGGAGCAATCTGTTACCCTCCCTACATATCCGATGATGACATTGGTTCTGAGGGTATCGAATAAAAATTCTAACCGATTAAAAAATGTCATTTGTTTATTTTGCAGGTTCGAAGAAGATAATCGTAAGCTCGGAATCGGAACAAAACCATTTAGGATAATTAAGAATTTTTAGGAAAAAATGTATTTATTATTATTTTTTGTAAATTTACTTATTTATTTTGGACATTGTAAAGAACTTTATTTTTTATATAATAAAATTACTCAATTTAGATTAATGAATAATATTATTATTATTATTTTTCTTTTGGATATAAAATGAAGTGAAAAATCATTATTAAAAACGCATGTTTTTGTTTTTTAAAAATGAAATGAAAATAATATTAAAACATGAAATAAAATTAATTTAAAAAATGAAATGAGACCAATATTAAAAAATAAAATAAAATAATTTAAAAATGAAATGAGAACAATATTTAAAAATGAAATAAAATTATTTTTGTTATTTTTTGATTTTAAAATGAGATGAAAACACCAATAAAACTCTATTTTTTTATTAATTCAAAATTCATCCAATTTATCCGATTAATCTCGTCTCCGGTACAACTTCCGACCCATATTTCCAACAACCTAAACAAATAACTTTATCAGACTAACTCCAACCTATCGATTAAACTCAAATGAGCACATTCTTCCGACTAACTTCAATCAAATGATAATGAACTGATTTAACTCCACCGACTTAAATCCTCCACGATTAAACATTTCAATTAACCCCCTCAGCCTCGATTCACAACAACAACATCAAATGACTCAAATTTCTTGACTACAACTCAGATTCATGAATTGACAGCTGGCTGCAAACAAATGACCATTTTACCCTTCATAAGTTAAAGAGTGTGCCACGTGATTTTTCCTGCAAAGTCAACCAACTACACAAACCCGTTAGTGGTTAGCTAAATGTAATGTAAAACGAAATTGGATGCAAAATGAACCTACTAATCTTAGGGAAAATTTTGGGGTATTACAGTTGCCCCTATTTAAATAGCTTCACTGGATGATTCGAGTGACGCAGGCTTGAGAAATCATGGTGAAAGGGATTTAAATATAGATAACCAAAATTTTTTCCATTAGATGCAGTGACATGCAATGCTAATGGACAAAACGACAAATGATAATGCTAACAATGTTATGAATCTAGTATGATGCATATGCTGGAAAAGATGAATGTAAGGATTTAGACGACACGACGACACAGAGGACATACGCGACGAACACTAGGGAACACGACGCACTGGGGAAACAACACGACACTGGGAAATTCTAAAGTGATGGCCAACTGGTGCGAGTACGACCAATTGTCACTTTGGAATGGTACCGGAGAGAGGGCCTCCACTAGGGAATATCTGAGAGTAATTGTTCAACAGGTTCAAGCGTGACCGGATGATACTCTAGGATAAAAAGTAAAATTGGATCTGCACGGCTGTAGGATCAAGTAAACAGAATGCTGGAGCATTGAGCAAAGAATAACATTCTAGCTTATGGAAACTTTCCTCGTGACGGGATCGAACGGAATTTTCGGGAATTTGTAGAAAATATACAGGGTAAAACTGGCTGTATGCCAAAATAAATGGACTTAAATGGGGAATGCCCTGATAAGCGTCTCGAGAGAGAACTGCCACTTATTGTTGGAAGGGACTTAAATGCCAAACTGGATAAGCTCTCAAACAAAGAGACTGTTGCTTATCTGGGGATAATATATGAATAGATTGATTGATAAGCTCCACTAGAGGGACTGTCGCTCATTTGATAAAAATAAGCTTCCATGAGTAAAAACATGATTCAACTTCTTCTTTTACTAAAGGATAAAATAAACTTCCCCCATACTTCAAGATCTACACGCCATGAACGGGTCTCGGTTCCTTCTTTTACTAAAGGATAAAATGAACTTCCCCCATACTTCAAGGTTTGCACGCCATGAACGGGTCTCGGTTCCTTCTTTTACTAAAGGATAAAATGAACTTCCCCTATACTTCAAGGTTTGCACGCCGTGAACGGGTCTCGGTTTAACCTCCTCCACTTGAAAAGGCAATGGAAACCAGCTTCCCAATGGAGATGGACGTTCGCTGCTAGTCATGATGAAGATAGGATAAGCTTCTCAGGCGAGAATACCACTTATGTGCAAGAGTAGCAATGATAAGCTTCTTGGATGAGAACTGCTTGTACATCGGTTGTCGTAAAATGTAATGATACAATGATAGGCTTCTCAGGTGGGAACTGTCTCATATCGCTTGAATGTAATGACATAATGATAGTAGAGTGTAATGACGGTAAGCTTCTCAGCTGAGAACTTTTGTTTGCCTGCTGTTGATGATTATAAGCTTCTCAGACGAGAACCGTTGCTTATCTGGCGTAAGATGTAGTGATACGCTTCTCAGGCGAGAACTGTCACATATCTGCAAAGGATTGCCAAAGCTATTCTCGAAAGATAGTGCAAAATAAATGCACACCCAGGTAGGTTCGGCGACCGACAGGACCGATGGGCAATCTGGAATCGAGCTAGAAATACATTGTTAAACAAAACTCCATTGAGGCAATGAACTCGAATGGGGATTATCTTATCCTAGCGTGGAAACAATAGGTATTTTATGCTTAGGGCTGACGATCTACTTGGAGACAGCGGACCAACCTAGTTACTTGGCGGTAACGACAAAGGATGACAAGGATAGCAAACATGCAGATGCTAATGCGTATGTTAATGTGTATGTTAACGTGTATGAAAATGCTATGAATATGTCCATGCTTAGGCTTATGCACATGCTGACAAAACAGATGAGAGGGGGAAACATGAGATGAAATAAACATCTCGACGGAGATACCCGGTGACCTCTGCAATGGTACATCTATCGAAGGATAGGAAGAGTCGGTGGTAGAACCGAATCTGGCTTCAAAGTCCAACTTCTCTAGGAAGAAAATAATCCACTTAGGGGTACGACATCATGACTTCCCTATGGGGATATGATACAACTTCATTGGAGAGCATGATGTCATGACTTCACTAGAGGGATTGCTATCATGAATCATAATCAACCAAAGAGAATCTCAAGATCAGAGACTTTCGGGGATAAAATAAATATCCACTTCACGGGGGAGATGAGGAGCTAGGCAGCTTTATGAATGAAAGTGTAGCAACTTCTTAGGGATAGTACATCGGCTTCCTGTGGAAAAGGCGCATCCAAATAGGGGATAAAGTATATCAAACTTCCCTGAGGAGAGTTCGTCGGACTTACTGGGGAGAAATCAACAAACATTCCTGGGGACAGTATCTTGACTTCTTGGGGAGAATATGGCAATCTCCTGGGGAATATTCTTGAGGAAGATAATGCAATTTCACTGAGGAATAGATAATTCCACTGAGAATGGATCTTCCGGAACATATATCACTTGGAGCATACCGGGGATACCTCTGCAGTCTCGAGAGTCAGTGAGGATAACCGTATTCGTCCAAAAGTGTGGTCAGCTTAAAGTATCGCTGGGGACTATCACTGGGAAGATGCTGGTAAGATCTTTGCTATCTTGGAGATCTCCAGCTCGGTCCAAAGTGTTATCAGCTTATAGTCTCGCTGGAGACTATATCAACTTAAAGTCTCGCTGGGGACTGCTCTGAGGCAATGATTTAAAAGCGTTTATGCAACGATGAGACTTACCGGAGAATGAAGAGATCCTTCAGAGGTTTCCGTAAGTTAAAGCAACTTTTACTGAACAAGGAAATTGAATAGAAAAAGGTAAATTTTATTGAAGAATGGTAGCTTGCTAAAGGCATAGCTCCATGGAAAATTACAATTTGAAATTGGCAATATGGGAAAGGTTACATTGAATCCAACGACCTACTGACCCTAATGACTAAGACTACCCAAACATCCTGCTTCTGGCAAGAGCGATTGGATTGGAATGGATTTCTGTAAGATGTATCTGCAATGCTCGGTGTCATCTGATGCAATGAAATGCCTTCGTCCCTAACTTTTACCTGGACCGCCCTTTCGGTTTTTCAATCCACCAGGACGCTCATTTTTGCATAAGCCTCCCTTTCGGGTTTTCAACTTAGCGATCTGTATATTTTTTGTTTTTCTTTTTTCTAGGCATAATATTTTCGGACTGCATCGAAGTTCACAGGGTGTGCGAGCTCTTCACCATCCATTGTTGTAAGAATTAGCAATCCTCTAGAGAAGATTGTCTTAACAACGAATGGGTCGTCGTAATTGGGAATCCATTTCTCATGCATGTCTTTGTAAACTAGCAAGATCTTCTTGGGTACAAGTTCTCCTTGGCGGAACTCACGGATTCGGACTTTCTTGTCGAAGGCTCTCTTCATCTGTTTCTGGTATAACTGACCGTGGCACATAGCTGTCAAGCGCTTCTCGTCAATAAGATTCAACTGGTCAAATATGTACTGAACCCAATCGGCTTCGTCTAGCTTGGCTTCCCTCAATACCCTTAAGGAAGGTAGCTCAACTTTAATGGGGAGGAAGACGTCCATTCCATATACCAATAAGAAAGGGGTTACCCCTATTGAAGTTCGCACGGTGGTTCTGTATCCATGCAAAGAGAATGATAACATCTCATGTCAATCCTTGTAAGTCTTGACCATCTTTTGCAGGATTTTCTTGATATTTTTATTCGCAGCTTCAACCGCCCCATTCATCTTAGGACGGTAAGGAGAAGAATTATGATGTGCAATCTTGAAACTGCCGCACAACTCTTTCACAGTCTTATTATTCAGATTGGTACCATTGTCAGTTATGATTCGGCTCGGAATTCCATAACGGCATATAATTTCCTTCTTGATGAAGCGGGCAATTACCTGCTTGGTCACATTAGCGTAGGAAGCAGCTTCTACCCACTTGGTGAAGTAGTCGATGGCAACTAGAATGAATCGATGACCGTTGGAAGCTTATGGCTCAATTTCCCCAATCATGTCAATGCCCTACATTGAGAAAGGCCACGATGAAGTCAGAATGTTCAACGGCGACGGAGGTACATGCATTTTGTCGGTGTAGACTTGGCACTTGTGACATTTCCTGACATATTGGATGCAATATGATTCCATAGTTAACCAGGAATACCCAGCCCTCAAGATTTTCTTGGACATGGCGTAACCGTTGGCATGAGTTTCGAACGTCCCTTCATGAATCTCCTGGAGTAACATGTCTGCTTCACGTTTATCGACACATCTAAGCAGCACCATGTCGTGATTTCGTTTGTATAGCACGTCATTGCTGATGAAGAACTTGGATGTCAGTCTTCTTAAAGTCCTTTTGTCAAGATGAGTAGCACCAGCTGGATACTCTTGCGTGGGCAAATGATTCTTGATGTCGTGAAACCAAGGCTTTTCATCAGTCTCATCTTCTTCAATCACCAGCAAGTAGGCAAGCTCAGTTCTATGTTCGATTCGAATGAGTGGCGAGTCATTGACAAATCTGACCTTCCACATGGATGCTAGCATGGCTAAGGTGTCAGCAATATGATTCTCAGATCTCGGAATATGTTTGAACTTGATCTCATCGAAGTATTTAATCAATTCAACAATGTAAGCTCTGTAAGGGACGAGCTTCTCATGTTTGGTATCCCATTCAACTTTCACCTGATAGATGACCAAAGTTGAATCTCCACTCACTTCGAAAAGTTTGATTCGGAGGTCAACAGCCGCTTCAAGGCCAAGAATGCATGCTTCATATTCGGTGATATTGTTTGTACATTCAAAGTCTAACCTTATTGTAAATGGGGTATAACCACCTTTTGGATTCATCAAAACGGCGCCTATGCCATGCCCACTGTAATTAGAGGAAGCATCAAACATCATCCTCCACCAGAGACCCAACTCGGGACCTTCCTCGGGGTCGGGTTCTTCGCAATCCTTCATTAACATAATGTCTTCGTCAGGAAAGTCAAACTTGAGAGGCTCATAATCTTCGACTGGTTGGTCTGCAAGATAATCTGACAAGATACTTCCTTTGATAGCTTTCTGAGGTACGTACTGGATGTCATATTCTGATAACAACATGTGCTAACGGGCAAGTCTTCCAGTCTGAGCAGGCTTTTCGAAAATGTACTTTATCGGATCCATCTTCGAAATCAACAAGGTAGTATGACAAATCATGTATTGTCTGAGACGCCTAGCGGCCCATGCCAGCGCACCACAAGTCTTCTCCAAGAGTGAGTACCTAATTTTCACAATCGGTAAACTTCTTGCTTAGATAGTATATAGCATGTTCCTTTCGTCCAGTCTCATCGTGTTGCCCAAGTACGCAACCCATAGACTTCTCAAGAACAGTAAGATACATGAACAATGGCCTTCCCGAAATAGGAGGAATCAAGATAGAAGGCTCTTGCAAATAATCCTTAATCTTTTCAAACACATGCTGACAATCGGGATTCCAATCAACAGTCTGACCTTTGCAAAGCAACTTGAATATTGGCTCACAAGTAGAAGTCATTTTAGAGATAAATCTGGAAATGTAGTTCAGACGTCCAAGAAAACCTTTGACCTGTGTTTCAATCCGCGGGACATGCATGTCTTGGATGGCTCGGACTTTGTCAGGATCTACTTCAATTCCTCGTTGGCTAATGATGAAACCAAGTAGCTTTCTGGATCTAACACCAAAAGTACACTTAGCAGGATTTAGTTTCAACTGGTACTTCCTGAGTCGTTCAAACAGTTTCAACAGATGAACCAAATGTTCCTTTTCATTCTGAGATTTGGCAATCATATCATCCACATACACTTCGATCTCTTTGTGCATCATGTCATGAAAGAGAGTTGTCATGGCGCGCTGATATGTTGCCCCTGCGTTCTTCAAACCGAAGGGCATAACTTTGTAACAGAAGGTTCCCCAAGGGGTAATGAATGTGGTCTTTTCTCTGTCGGCAGGATCCATCCTGATCTGATTATAACCGGAGAAACCATCCATAAATGATAAAACTGTAAAGCTGGTTGTATTATCAACAAAGGTACCAATATGTGGCAGATGGAAATCGTCTTTCGGGCTAGCTTTGTTCAAATCCCTGTAATCTACACATATTCTGACTTTACCGTCCTTTTTGGGCACTAGAACAATGTTGGCAACCCAATCAGGATACTCTGCAACTGCAAGGAAGCCTGCATCCAACTGTTTCTTAACCTCATCTCGAATCTTCAAAGCCATGTCGGGTCTCGTTCTTCGAAGTTTCTGCTTGACAAGCAGACATTCTGGCTTAAGTGGCAACTTGTGAACTACAATATTTGTGTCTAAATCGGGCATATCTTGATACGACCATGCAAACACGTCAACATAATCCTTCAAAAGCTTGACTAATCTCTGCTTGACCTCAGCCCCAAGTACTGCACCAACCTTGACCTCTTTCTTATCTTCATCTGTGCCGAGATTAATCAAATCTACCTGCTCCTTATGCGGTTGAAGTTCTATGTACTCGTACTCAACCAATTTTGTCAGTTCGGCGGGTACTTCAAAATCTTCTTCACCCTCATCTTCAGCTTGATAAATGGGTGAATCCCAGTCATGAATGACAGTAGAGTCATTGGATTCAACAAGGGTTGTAATGTCGCTGCATGTTGAAAGGCTTATTTCATTAAATGTTCAATGGAAATGCGAGAGAAATGAAAATATATTTTTTGTAGTTTTTGAAAAGATTGCCAATTTCCATTTTAAAAGGTGAAAACCGAAAAACGCTAATGAAACAAAAGTGGAATTTGAGCAACGATGCATTTATTAATAATTATTTTAAAAGTGAAAGGTGACCCTACAAAGAGATCCAATAGCCTTGGGCAGAGCTACAGATGGGAAAACACAAATGAAAATGTTAATAACTTGGAAACGAGAAAAATAACAGGAATCTCTATAGCCTCCCAGTTGCTCAAAGCTGCATCTCTCTTGAATACCAGGTTGCTCAGATCTTCGTCTTCATCATAGTCGCTGATGGCATTAACTTGAAAATCTCCGCTGACAAACACTTCTTGAAAAAACTTCGGACGCCCTTCGACAGTTGTAGAAGCTTTATCATGAGCTGGTTTGTAACCCAACCCGTGGTGATCAGTCTTGGTCTTGATGTTGATTACCTCTCCCCAACCTTCAGGAATGCCCCTGTTGATCGTTGATCTGATACTCTTCAAGGATGCAAAGGATGGATTAGTCTGGCCCTCCACAGTCTCTTCAACTTCCACTAAAACAGCATTGGCGATCTCAAGTTCTTGGAAAGAAGTTTCCAAGGCGTCTTCATCAGCCTCAATATAACGGAACGAAGATAAATTACTGAATATTAAATCCTTATCTCCATGTATAATGACAATATTTCCGTCGACTACAAACTTCATCTTCTGATGCAAAGTTGAAGTTACTGCCTCAGCGGCATGAATCCAAGGTCTCCCCAGTAGACAGCTGTAATTGGGATTGATATCCATGACTTGGAAAGTGATATTGAAAACATGCGGACCAATCAGAATCGAAAGTTCCACTTATCCAATCACAGATCTACGAGAACCATCAAAAGCCTTGACAATCAACGAAGTAGGCTTCACCATAGTCTCTTTATAAGCCAACTTGTTAAGAACTCTCTTGGGTAGGAAGTTCAAAGATGAACCGGTATCTATAAGTACCCTTGCTAAATTATCCTCTTAACACTTCATTGATATATGCAAAACACGGTTATGATTCGGACCCTCTCTCGGTAGCTCTTCATTGTTAAAGCTGAGAGTGTTACAGGCGGTAATATTGGCAATCACACTATCAAACTGACAGGTAGTAATGTCTTGAGCGACATGAGCTTGAGTCAATACCTTTTGCAAAGCAGCCTTATGAGCGGGTGAACCCATCAACAGAGACAAGATAGAGATCTTCGAAGGAGTCTGATTAAGTTGATCAATAACCTTGTAATCACTCTTCTTAATGATCCTCAAAAACTCGCAATCTGCATTATTGGCGACTACCTCTTTATCCTTATCTTTGGCAGGCGCAACAATAGTGGTAGTCGTTTCCTTAGGCGGAGCCTCATCAAAACGGGGAGTGTAAATGCGACCACTACGAGTCATCCTGCTTGCCCCAGCTATGTTGGTCACGGTTTCACTATCAGTCTTCACTTCTTCCCTCAGAATGACCTTCCTAGATTCTTTGTCAACCATGGTCACGTCATATTTCTAGGGTACAGCTTTAGGATCATTGAAAGGGAACGAACTTGGCTTCTGAATAATTATTGGCTTCGGCTGATCCAATGCCGGAGTCATATCGAACACTGGCTTGGCAGAACTTGCCCTTGGCAGATTAAACACTAGCATCCTACCCCTTGGTTCGGGCAAGTTGAAGATGAGCTCAATCGCAACAACTTCCTCCTTCTTTACCTTGTTAAATACTTGCAGAAAACCGTTGTCGATCAATTTTTGAACATCCTTCTGAACCACTGCACAACCCTTAGCAAAAACCTCACAACTTGCACAGACAGCATGAGAAGTAGATACTAAACCGGTTTCAAACAACTTCAAATGGAATACCTTGAGCGGAGTCTTGATCTGAGCTACATCAACAATAAAATTTTCGTCGGACGAATCACCAATGGCATTAACAGCCCCATGATTAGGCAAAGGGTTGCTTTTGACATTTGGTTGAGGGTCGTCAAAGGACAAAATCTTCCTTTCCATCAGATCCCTAACAATATCCTTCAGAGCATAACAATTTTCCAAATCATGGCCGGGAGCGCCCTCATGAAATAAACAATGATCAGCGGCATTGTAATTGGCAGGCAAAGGATTACGAGGCGGACCTATTGCTCCTGTAGTAATCAGACCTCGTCGCACTAAGAAAGGATACAACTCGGTAAAATTCATCGGAATTGGAGGACACGGCTTATACTGTCTCCTATTCGAAGCATTCTGACGAGGTGCCTGATTCTTTGGTTGCTGATTGGCAGGAGCGTTGGGCGCTTGTTGATGATTAGGAGGTTGATACACAGGATCCTGTTGCATAGGCTGATAAACGGGAGCTTGTGGAGCTTGTTGATTAAAAGACGGTGCAACAACAGCTACATACGGCGGTTGAGCATACTGAACCGGATATCCCTGAGGTTGAGCATATTGTTGTGAAGGTTGGTATCATTGATATCTTCGTCTTCCAGAAGATACAACATTGGTCTCACCTTTCCTCTTTTTCTGAAAATTGAAATAAGACTTCTTCGCTTAGTCTTTTGAGCTTGAACTGCCAGGACCACTTGTCATTTTTCCACTCTTCCGAGCCAATTCAACCTTTACCCTAACAACAACAATGTCAGCGAAATTTGTAGTCACACTACCCACCATCCTTTCGTAGAATTCGGGACGAACGATGTTGACAAACCAATCAGCTAGTTCATTATCAGTCAAAGGAGGTTCGACTTGTGAAACAATCTCCCTCCACCTTTGAACATACTCCTTAAATGTCTCGAAACTCCTCTGAGCCATACTCAACAATTGTCTTCTGTCGGGAGCCAAATCCATATTGTACTTGTAGTGCTTGATAAAAGCATCGGATAAATCCTGAAAAGACCTGATGCAAGACTGATCCAAAGTCAAGTACCATTTGGAGAAAGCACCCTTCAGAATGTCTTGGAAATAATGAATCATCAATATATCATTTTCCACATGGGTGTTGCACCCCAAAATTTGCCCAACTTTTTTCTTTACCTAGCTTTTGTCTCAGTGCATTCATCATAGCATTAGCACATGCATTGCATTTTCATTTGTGCAGGGGATCAAGAATTCTGCCTATCAAGAGGAGGTTATCAAGGTCCAAGCCAAATCAAGAGTTTGTATTCAAGCTATTCAAGAACTTATCACCATCAGAAAAGTCAAAAAGTTGAATGTGGTTCATCTCCTATCTTGGAGGCCATTATGAAAACCATCAGAAGGCCATGAGTCCATGGGTGTGGATAGAAGCATTAAGAAAGCTCATGGGATGTCTTGAGGATCATTATGGAGCTTGTGCAAGTCATTATTCAAAGTACAAGAGGCCACAGCCAAAGGTGAGGCAATCAGGGTTTTCACCTGGTCAACCCTCAATCAATTGTGAAACTGGAGGAGATTAAGACTCAATTCCAAGAAACTATGATCATGGAATGTTGTGTTGAGACACCTAAGAGACTATTCCATGATCAATTAATCAAGAATCAAGAGTGTGAGAAGTTACTAAGCCAGGGTTTCTAAGCTTTGTCAGTGTAAAATCCCCTATGTTAGTGCCTAACTTCAAGACCACATAACTCAAGATACAAGTTTCATATCATCTTGACACCAACATGAGACTTGTAGAGAATGTTCTAAGATTTCTATTGAGTACTAGAAGTCCTTGATTGGATTTGTAGAACTCAAGTTATGAAGCAGACAAGTTACAGGTCATCAGATGAATGTGATTTTGGTCCATGTTCCATGCCATTTTTGACCTAGAAGGATGTCTCTCCTCATCTTTACCCAAACATGAATGTTGTTCCTTATAGTCTTAGATTTCCAAAGAGTCCTAGAAGTCCTTATTTGGATTTGTAGAACTCAAGATATGAAGCTTGCAAGGCAAGGGTATTTTGGGAAACTTTGATTATAGGTCACTTTTGGTTATAGGTCAAGTTCACCACTTTGCATACCTCAAATGAAAATATTTCCAACTTGAACGTTGCTTATAATGGGTTCATATGCTCAACCAAACATCAAGGAACCATTGATATGGCTTGGATTGAAGATTTGTTGAAGAAATTTTCATGAAATGAACATTTAAAGGTCATTAAAAGTCAAAAATTCAAATAAATTCAAAATGGATCATTCCAAGGCATATGTGTGCATTTTTTTAGTCTACAAGATATTCCAAGAGCAATGCAATTTCCACATTTGAGGTTTAGGTTCATTTACATGGCAAAACTCAAGGTTACTTCATCTTGAAGTAACAAGATCAAGATCCACCATTCATCCAAAACAAGGAGCAAATCTCATCCCTTGAGTTACATTACACTACCAACAATTGATTTGAGCCATTTTGAGAGCATTTTGAAAACATTTTCATGCACTTTCACAAGCTTCAAAGTGAGAAACTTGGATTTTCCATTGGACCTCATGGGCCATAATTGGGCCTCAAATCCACTCCATATCACTTCTATATAACATGTTGATCATGATCAGATGAAGATTGATGCTCTTTGGTGCATAATTCTGTTAGAAGTAGTTAGAGAAGTGAGGGAGAAAGTGAAAATCCATTTTCAAGAAACAAGCCAATTCAAGCAGCGTTGATCATCCAAGAAGCTCTAAGAGGATTCATAGAAGCTTTCTGGATCAATTTGAGCAAGAATCATCATCAATTCACATCTCTGCGCAAGCTTCTAATCAGGTTCTTGTTTTTCAACTTTGTTCATGATTCTTGACGAATTAGTGCTCCATTCTTGTGTATTTATGATCCTTGAGAGGTGTAAATTGATTTAGGATAGGTTTAGAGCTTGATTGTACAAATTTGTGACATGGCATGATTTCTTGTAGGCTTCGGTTTAGCTTATTTAGCGAGTGAAAACGAAAACAAGTGATAGATTCATGATGTACGTGAAAGGTAGATCACTTTAGATTCTAGAATTGCAAGTTTTGGTTCATTTTTTAGGATACCACTATTCAAGGTCTCAAGGTAGAAGACGATCGGAGCTAGTCCGGACGCCGTCTAAGATATCTCCTCCACCGTCTGGTTCGCATGTATTAGTTTCCCTCCGTTTTGTTTTTAAAAACATCCAAACCACGTGGCATAGATAGCGCCCTTAGATCTTGTAGGAAATCTTGACTTCGGCCTCATCCAACGGCCTTGGTTTAATCCTAGAGGGTTGACCCTCACTTAAATGAAATGCAGAGTTTCAATAAGTGGGAATATGGACTGGACGTGGTCCAATGTTATTCACACCCCCACGCTGCATAGGCCCAACGAATAAACGTGTAAACTTTTCTATTCAGCACCAACCTTTTTTCTTTTTCTTTTCTTTTTCTTGATTTTTATGTTCCATAGCATGTTTTTTTTTAATTAATTAAAAATAGTAAAATGTCTCCATAATTCATGATTTTTTTTCCTCAAGGTTCCTCAATATGTTAGATGATTTTACATTCTGTTGGATTATATTTAGAGCATTTTTCAATTTAATGTGAATTTTCCATGATTGGTTATTTCTTTAAATGTGAAAATATGCATGTTTACTTCTAGAATTTTATTTCCTTATCAAAGTATAGAATAAATTTCTAAATTTTTGTGTGATGATTCTAGACACCTTAGATGATTTATAGGTATTTTTCTGATTTTTGGATAGCATCTAGTTAGGGTTTGAAGTAGATCTTTAGCACCCTTTCCCTTTGCCTCATTCATAGATCACTTTAAGGTTTTGCTCTCTGTTAGCACCCCTAGGCTTGGAGTTTTGATCCCATATTTTAACCATAGGTTTCTAACATCATGAGGATCCCTTAGGAATGTTATTAGAATTTTTAGGTTTGATTTCCTATTTTTAATATATTTTACATTCTGGTTGTTGTTAGTGTGTTCCCCATAGAACTTCCACCTAGTTTTGCATTATAAGTGATCTTTTTGCAATCCTTAGGCCCCCAATCCTTGCATGATCCCATAGTACATAGGTTGAAGCCTTTGTAGGTTAAATTTCAAGTCATTATCATGTCCATAGCTTGATTAGGACAGACTTCCTTTAGAGCTTTGCTTTTAGAGTTCCTTAGAAGCTTTTAGTGATTTGATTTCTCTTCTTTGTGTGATTCCCTTTGCCTTGTCTTGGTCAATCCTACCACTCCTTCCAAGTCCTATTCTTAGGATCCCTCTTGTGAGAGCATAATTCTTCCTTTGGTTGAATTTTGTGCATTCCATAAGAGGTTGAGCCTTTGAGGACTCAAGTGCTCTGCACACCTCCTCTCAGTCCTATTCTTAGGATCCCTCTTATGATAGCCTAATTCTTCCTTTGGTTGAATTCTATGCATTCCATAAGAGGTTGAGCCTTTGATGGAAAGTCATTTAACATAGTGGATTCCTTTGGCTTACACTATCTTCCTTGTGGAGGCAAATCGCCACACATCACACAAGTCTGCAAGACATTGTTCAATACAGGTTTCGATGATGATAAATTACAGCCTTGGATAGATTGGAAATTATAAACTCCAGATCTACTAAACAGATGCAACGTATCACCTACCATATCCTTTTATACTTGTCTTAAAACTGTTGTAATAAATATACTATGTGTAGATAAAATGCAATCATGACCAGAGGCATGAAAGACCACAAACTGATGAATTTTTGCAGGTTTGCAGGGCATGAGTCGACCATAGGGTCGGCACATGCATCAGAGCACTTTTCCTCTAGTCAGCGCACAAAGGCAATGAGTCGACCATAGGGTCGGCACATGAAGAAAAATTTTCCAACGGGTCAACGCATAAAGGCATGAGTCGACCATAGGGTCGGCGCATGAAGGAAATAGTTTTCAACGGGTCAGCGCACGCCGACTGTATGGTCGACGCATACTGATGCATTTTCCAGATTTCCAAAAACACAGGCCATGCGTCGATGCACAGACCTGCTGCAGTCGACCGTTCGCGCGGAAATCCTGTTTTAAAATGATTCTCTCTTATATTTGAAATATTGTTATGTCTATAATTGGGTTGGTACTATATATACTTGTTTAACCACTTGTGTCACATTAACATTTGATAATCTTTGATTCATGTGTTCAAAAACAAGAAAGAGTGAAATAGGTGTCCAAGATTCATCATCTTCATCTTCAACATCTCACAACATTTCAATTACATACAATCATTTTTGAAGTGCATTTGTGAGTGATTCAAGGTGATAAGGTTCGAAGCTTAGATTGGAGAATCAAGTTCGGGTTGAAGCTTGTGACAGGTTCTTTCTTGAATAAAACCGTTGGGGTTTTACCCTTCAAGATTGGTTTGAATTTTGGGGGTTTTGGACGAGATTCTTCATCAAGGGTCAACTGAGCGAAGGTGATTGTGAAGAGGTGTTCTTCACAAGTCTAGTAGCGGATTCAGTGATATTGAAGGGAAGATCTCGGGTTCGATGTGTTGCTGTTGAGATCAGCCGGAGCCGAAGGTTTGAACAACAACATGTTATTCAATAAGGTGGCTGGAATCGGAGGTCCATCAACAACAATCGGAGGACTTGATTCATCTTGAATCAAGGGGCAAGGAGTGAAAGCAACTTTCAACACATTGAGATTTCTGTTGTATATTTGCTGCTCAATCCTTGTATAAACTGTTACATTCAACAGGTGATATCTATAAAATCTATCTCAATTCTAGTTTTAGAATTGAGGGCAGACGTACCCCGAAGCGAGGGCGACGGGGGAACTGCCTCACCAAATACTTGTCTTCTCTATTTTTCAGCATTTACGTTATAGCTCAAAATAAGTGATTTTTGTATAAGCATTATTGTCAAAATTGTGATATCAATTGAGTAAGAGGTTAAAACTCTGTTTTTGACTCCAAAGTACAATAAGACATTGTACTAGGCTAGTTGGAATCACTTACTCAACATAAATATCACTTGGAGTGTTTTGCACACCAAGTGTTTGACAAATTGCTTGAACCAAAATTATCTTACTTGTGTATCTAGTTTTGGTTTGCTCTTTGAATCATTGGAACTAGGAATCCTAACAACTGAAGTATATCATTGATAAGTGTGTTTAGTGTTGTGATTCTATTTTCCATACTGTCATTAATCCAAAGGCTTACGCATATCCGGTTTTCCAATAACCGTTCGTTTTAGACTATATTTTCCTCGGCCGCTTCCGCACTTAAAACAATTTTTCAAAACCAATTTTTAATTGGTAGCGCCGACTCAAATTTTAATTGGGGATCTATTCAACCCCCCCCTTCTAGATCCGTGCCATAGTCTAACAAGTGGTATCTAGAGCTCCGGTTATTCGGTGCTTCAAATACAACGTAGATAGAAAATGACTAACGAACCAAAAGGGGCGTACAATAGAGCTCCCGTTTTCAACGGTGAAAATTAAATTTATTGGAAAGACTATATGCGGGTGCATATAAACTCCATAGACAGAAAAATATGGAACGTTATCCTCAATGGTTCAATAGAAATTACTATGACCAATGTGGATAATGTAGTTGTGCGAAAGCCCGAAGCACAAAGGACTGATGACGATGAGAAAAAATACAATTATGATTGGAAAGCCAAAAATATCTTAATCTCCTCATTAGGTGTAGATGAATACTATCGTGTATCCCATTGTCCTACTGCTAAGGCCATGTGGGATTCACTACAAATAACCCATGAGGGGACAAACGATGTTAAGTTGGCTAGAATCAACACATTAACACAAGAGTTTGATCTCTTTTTCATGGAGCAAGGGGAAACCATTGCTGACATGCAAAAGGGATTTACTCATCTCATCAATCATTTACATTCATTAGGTAGACCTGTTTCCAATGATGTTGCTACTAATAAGATCTTAAGATGTCTTAACAGGGAATGGCAGCCTAAAGTGACCGCCATCAAAGAAGCACATGATCTTACCTTATTAGACTTGACAACATTGTTTGGCAAACTACAAGAGCATGAACAGGTACTCTTGAGCCTAGACCAACGCGAAAAGATGGAAAAGAAAGACAAAACAAAGGTGAGTGAAAATAAATCGATAGCTCTCAAGACTTCCTCCTCGAAGTCTCAAGCAAAAGAGCAAAGTGATTATTCCTCAAGCGACGAAGAAGAAGAGGATAAGAGCGAAGATATGGGGTTGTTTGTCAAACGGTATAACCGTTACGTGAGAAAGAACGAAATCCAACATTCCGAGAAGAACTTGGTAAACTTCCGGAAACAATCGAGGTACTCCAAGGATGATGACTCAAAAGGTAAAAAGACTAGAGGGACGTGCTACAAGTGTGGAAAGCCCGGTCACTACAAACCGGACTGCCCGATGAACAAAAAGGGAAAGGAAAAGGAATCATCAAAGTCACACAAGAAATCATCAAAGCCTAGGAGAGCGTACATAGCTTGGGAAAGCGACAACGACTCTTCCTCCTCTGATGAAAGCTCTAGTGATGAAGAAGATTCTGTGAATCTATGCTTCTCTGCTCATCAGAAAAATAAGAAAAAACAGGTACGTCACTTTAAATATGATAAGTCCTCAAATATGTCGCATTCAGAATTACAAACCGCATTTAATGCCTTACACAATGAAGCAATTGAAGCCTTCAAGAAACTTTCCTTTAATAAAAGAATTTTTACGTATTTAGAGCACAAAGTTAAAGAGTCCGAAAAGAAATTAGAGGGCCTTAAGGCTTCCATTGTGAAAGACAATGAATCGGATTGTAAGGACAATAGAAACCCTTTCAACTTTGGGTGTGATACTTGTCATATTTGGCAAGGTGAGGTTAGAAACCTCAAGGCCAAATTAAACAAGGCACTTGAGCCTAAAATTACATTTGTTATTGATAAAAAGGATTTTAGAAAAAGTATGATTAACCCATACCAAAAATATGCATATGTAATTAGGGAACAAGCAAGTAAAAATGATTCTAAAGTCGAGTTTGCATGCTTATATTGTTGCAAGAAAGGCCACTCCATTGGTAAATGTCGGTTTAGGAGATTTCTTGTTCCTAAATGCATCTACCAATGGTTGCCCAAAGGCAACCATTTTGTCGCTAACCTATTAGGACCCAATATGCCATTGGGTACCTCCTTGTGCTAAATATGCTTTGATAGGTGAAATGTGTCGAGACCACCGAGAGAAGATGGGTTCTTAACAGTGGGTGCTCAAGACACATGTCTGGAGACATATCCTTATTCATAGACTTTGTGGCTAAGAAGAAAGGGTATGTAACTTATGGTGATAACAACCGCGGAGCAATACTTGGTAAAGGTAGTGTAGGTAATCCCTCCTCTACTACGATTTCCAACGTGTTGCTTGTCGAAAACCTTAAACGTAATTTTCTTAGTATTAGCCAATTATGCGACAAAGGATACAATGTATCTTTTTCAAAAGATTGTTGTAAAATTGTCCATGAAAATGATAAGAAGAATATGTTCAATGGTTTTAGAGTAAACAACGTATATATGCTTGACTTAAATGAAGTATCGTTAACAAGCGACAAATGCCTCATAACTATGAGTGAAGACTCATGGCTATGGCATAGGCATTTAGCGCATGTTAACTTTGACTTACTCAATAAGGTAGTCTCAAAATACCTAGTCTTAGGACTTCCCAAAATAAAGTTCACCATGGATCACCTTTGTGATGCTTGTCAAAAGGGGAAGCAAACGGGGATCTCATTTAAATCCAAAAAGATAGTTTCAACAACGATACCTCTTGAACTTCTTCATATGGACTTGTTTGGGCCGTGTAGGATCAAAAGTCTAGGAGGAAACTATTACGGGTTCGTAATAGTGGACGACTTTTCTAGGTTTTGTTGGACCATCTTTTTAGTAAGTAAAAGTGATACATTTGCCGCTTTTGAAAAGTTTGCTAAGCTTTCCCAAAATAAGTTAAATACAAACATAGTGTCAATTAGAAGCGACCATGGAGGTGAGTTTGAGAATCACTTATTTGAAGAATATTGCGGTAACCATGGTATAGATCATAACTTCTCCGCTCCATGCACCCCTCAACAAAACGGGGTTGTAGAGCGTAAAAACCGTATTTTAGAAGAATTGGGAAGAACAATGATTAACGAAAGCGGTTTACCAAAATATTTTTGGGCCGACGCCATTAGTACGGCGTGTTATGTTTTGAATAGGGTGCTTATTCGCCCCATTCTAAATAAAACACCGTATGAACTTTTAAAAGGGCGAAAGCCAAATGTTTCTCACTTGCACGTGTTTGGATGCAAATGTTTTGTATTAAACAATGGAAAGGAAAACTTGGGCAAATTTGATTCCAAAGCCGATGAAGGTATCTTCCTCGGATACTCTCAATCGAGTAAAGCATATAGAATATATAATAAACGATTACTTGCTGTAGAAGAGTCTGTGCATGTTACTTTTGTTGAGTCCTATCCGAGAAATGTCAGAAAGGATAGTGTTGTTCATGGTACAGGTACATCCACAGAAGACATACTCAAAAGTGGCGAGACGGGGATTGATCAACCTGACAAAGTCAAAGTTGAGGAGGATAAGGATGTACACCATGATGTAACAGAGGAAGTTCATCCGCCTTCAAACGATGATCTCCCTCAAGCTTGGAAGTCATCTAAAGACCATCCAATTGAAAACATTCTCGGAGACATCACAAAGGGTGTAACAACTCGATCGAAGCTAAGTAATTTCTGTTATCACTTCGCAATCGTTTCACAGATGGAACCTAAAAACCCTAAGGAAGTCGTACTCGATGAACACTGGTTTTTGTCAATGCAGGAGGAACTGAATCAGTTCACTAGAAATGAGGTTTGGGACCTTGTCCCTCCTCCGCGAGGTCATCGAGTAATCGGCACCCGATGGGTGTTTAGAAATAAACTGGACAAGAACGGAGTAATAACTCGCAACAAGGCGCGGTTAGTCGCGTAAGGGTATAACCAAGAGGAAGGCATCGACTATGAGGAAACTTATGCACCGGTTGCCTGACTCGAGGCTATACGCCTTTTACTTGCTTTCGCTTGTGCGAAGGATTTTAAGTTATTTCAAATGGACGTCAAAAGTGCGTTCCTTAACGGGTTCATAAATGAAGAAGTCTATGTTGCTCAACCACCTGGTTTTGAGTCTCATGAGTATCCTGATCATGTCTACAAACTGAAAAGAGCTTTATACGGTCTCAAACAAGCTCCTAGAGCTTGGTATGAGAGACTAAGCAAATGTTTACTTGATCAAGGCTACTCAAGAGGAAAGGTTGATACTACTCTCTTCATTAAACGTCAAGGAAAGCACTTAATTATTGTACAAATTTATGTTGACGATATCATATTTGGATCCACTAACATGAATCTCGTAAGAGAGTTTGCTGAGCTTATGCAGGGTGAATTCGAGATGAGTATGATGGGTGAACTCACATACTTTCTCGGTTTGCAAATCAAGCAACTGAAGGAAGGAACATTCGTGAGCCAAACAAAATATTGTTTGGAGCTTCTCAAGAGATTTGACATGGCAAATTCAAAAGCCATAGACACTCCTATGCCAACATGTGTAAATATGAGTAAAGATGAAAGTGGTAAGAATGTTGAGGTAAAAAGGTTCAGAGGTATGATTGGCTTGCTTCTCTATCTTACTGCTTCTCGTCCCGACATTATGTTTAGCGTGTGTATGTGCGCCAGATACCAATCATGTCCTAAGGAATCCCACCTAAAATCTGTCAAACGCATACTTCGATACCTATCTGGTACTCCGAAATATGGACTGTGGTATTCCAAAGGTAATGATTGTTCATTGGTAGGCTTCTCCGATTCCGATTTTGCTGGTTGCAAATCGGATAGGAAAAGCACCAGCGGTACATGTCACTTATTTTCAAATTCCTTGGTCAGTTGGCACAACAAGAAACAAGTGTTCGTTGCTCTGTCAACCGCCGAAGCGGAATACGTAGCTGCCGGTAGTTGTTGTGCGCAAGTCCTATGGCTTAAACAACAACTATTGGACTTCAATTTGAAGCTAGAACGTGTTCCAATATTTTGTGACAACACCAGTGCTATAAATCTTACCAAAAATCCGGTGTTACATTCGCGTACCAAACACATAGAAATTCGACACCATTTTTTGAGGGACCATGTAGAGAAGGGTGACGTTGTCTTTGAACACGTTAATACCAAAAACCAACTAGCGGGCATTTTTACAAAGCCGCTAGCCACTGAGCCCTTCTTTCATATCCGTCGAGAACTTGGTATTCTCGACATTTCTGATCGGGTTTAACAATTACTACGTTCATAATTAATCTATTTACAACTATGCTTCTGTACTACTAACAAGTTTAGCTTTTGTTGCAAGTACGAATATGTGGTTAACAAGTGTGGTCGGTATAGAGGTGATATTGCTCCTTTCTCTCTCTCTTTATATCTCTCTCTCTAAACATTCATGACTTGAAACTAAGTATATCGTTTGACAATCATGGTACTTATATATGTCTATGACTTTTGCTGCTAATACTATGTGTCTTGAATGCAAATTATATTGTGAAAGGGTGAATAGGCATGATAAATAGGCAAGTGTGGCATTCTGCATAATATGAAACTGAAAAATTGGGTTTTTGAAGGTTATGAGTCGACCTAAACAGGACAACAGTCGACGCATGATGTAGACTTTCAAAATTATCAAAAAACGCACAATATGCGTCGACGCATGCAGGGGCTATGGTCGACGGCTCGTGCAAAAACCCAGAATTTTTTTTGAAAACCGTTCCAGTTTCTCTTCTTCTCCATTTAATGTATAGTCAACTTTTGTTATGATTTGATATTGCATTTGTCTTGTAAATTGCATCTAGGCATCTATTGTGTCCTCTTGTGTCCTCCCTCTTACCAAAACCCTAAAACCTCTCTCTATTAAAGGGAATAGTCTTCATCTTCTCCCAAAATCATCCTCAACTACTCTCTTCAAAGTTCATCTCTACAAAATCTCCAAAAATCATCATCAATGGCTTCTCTTTTTTGCAAAAATACAGGTAAGAGATCAAGGGCCTCATCATCATCTGCTTCAGTCCCCATTACCACTGTCTCACTAGTTCATCCACCTGCTGTTGAAAACTTCAACAAGAGTATCAGCAAAAGAGCAATCGTTCCACAGCATGCCTTCTACCAGGCAACGGGGGAGCGCTTGTATCTCACCCAAATTTTGTCTCTGCTGGAGTTTCAGGGGTTCTTCAATTTTCTGGAGTGCAACACAAAGTATAGTGAGTATTTGGTCCGGGTGTTCTACACAAATCTGCGTGGTAACTTTCAAGATCAATATTTCCACACTTCTGTCGGCAATAAACTGGTAAACATAAATTCTGAAGTCTGGAACAAATATTTTGATTTGACTGTCGATGCTGATGCACCACCTCTTCATGAGGTAACGGACACTCGTACGGTGCCAAGGTATGAGTTTAAGAGTGCTCTGAATGACATGCTCAAAAGACCCTATCCAGATGCCATTGTCAACAGTGATGCCTTTCCTAGAACGGTCACAGTCGGGAAACTCCAAACAGGGGAGCTCATCCTTCAGTGGATTGTCGCTCGCATCCTACGACCGAAAAAAGGTGGACTGTCCCGTGTCGAAAAAGCTGAGGTACATCTCATCTATATATTGAAACATAAGATCAAAATAAACTGGCCATACTATATTGCAAACAGGATTTTTGCTCTAAGAGACTCAAGTAGAGGCACTGCTCTAGCCTATGGGTCGTTTATTTCGGAAATTCTTGCCACAGCAAATGTTGTATACCCAACATTTCCTTGTGTTTCAGTCCCTTCTGACAAAGAATTTAGCATTAAAACCCTTGCCATGATGGGGTATTTTTGGTGTGCTGAACGACGATCATACAGATTTTTCCGTCGAGCCAATATTCCTCGGGTGACTCGTGACAGTTCCGATGACAGCTCTGAAGAAGAAAGTGAAGAACAAGGTGAACAGGGTGATGATGAAGAAGATACAGCTGCAGAGGTACAAGAACATGTATGTGAGCCGCAAGACTATCATCAATCGCCAGTTCAACATGCGTCTCCAAATACCGATTGGCTCCAGCATTCAGCTCCATCTGAAGAACAAGAAGAAGGTTATACAAATCAGGGATGGGGTGAATGACAATACACAGGCTGGACTACCCTGGGTAAATTCTACGACCCATATCACGGCTACCCTCAAGACTATCAGCCTTCCCAACACTCATCACCTCCTCCCCCATCGGACAACTCTGAAGTAATTAATATGCTACAGTCCATGCAGTTAGATCAACAAACCTTCATGAGGAGTCAAGATACGTAAATGGAGCAGATTAGAGCTGAGCTTCGTACCCAAAATGAAAGGTTAAATTCGTTTTCGACTCGGATGGATTCCCGTATTGAAGCTCTTGTTGAATCACATGAAAGGCAAGACCTGGAAATCACCGACTCTCTTCATCACCTCAACATGTCCGTAGAAGCATTTCTGGACTTCTCGGATCCTTACCGCAATCCTGATACTGCATACCGGGGGAGGGGCCGAGGTCGGGGTCGGGGATATTAGTTTCATAGTTGCATATTTGTTTCTTCTATGTACTTTTCCTTTTTCCGTGTTATGCTTGCCTGAATATTCACCTATTTACATGTTCTCTTAATTATCTATTAATTCAAGTTACTTTTGTTCATTATCATTCTTATGTGTGAAGTTTGGTAATTAACTATCACCTATTGTATGTTTTCTATTAATTGATGCGTTCTCCTTCTCTTTTTGATGTTGTCAAAGGGGGAGAAGAACATGTAGCAAGCCAGCACCAAAGCCAAGTCAGGATATTAACAACAGTTGATGGTTGTTTGTTCTGCAGTCTTATATTACAAAAGAAAGGGGGAGCTTGTGTATACATTGCATATTGGTTGTTTTGGTTGTATACAGGTTTTCATCATCAAAAAGGGGGTGATTGTGGAGGCAAATCGTCACACATCACACAAGTCTGCAAGACATTGTTCAATACAGGTTTCGATGATGACAAATTACAGCCTTGGATAGATTGGAAATTATAAACTCCAGATCTACTAAACAGATGCAACGTATCACCTACCATATCCTTTTATACTTGTCTTAAAACTGTTGTAATAAATATACTATGTGTAGATAAAATGCAATCATGACCAGAGGCATGAAAGACCACAAACTGATGAATTTTTGCAGGTTTGCAGGGTATGAGTCGACCATAGGGTCGACGCATGCATCAGAGCACTTTTCCTCTAGTCAGCGCACAAAGGCAATGAGTCGACCATAGGGTCGGCGCATGAAGGAAAATTTTTCAACGGGTCAGCGCATAAAGGCATGAGTCGACCATAGGGTCGGCGCATGAAGGAAATAGTCTTGAACAGGCCAGCGCACGCCGACTGTATGGTCGACGCATACTGATGCATATTCCAGATTTCCAAAAACACAGGCCATGCATCGACGCACATACCTGCTGCGGTCGACCGTTCGGGCGGAAATCCTGTTTTTAAATGATTCCCTCTTATATTTGAAATATTGTTATGTCTATAATTGGGTTGGTACTATATATACTTGTTTAACCACTTGTGTCACATTAACATTTGATAATCTTTGATTCATGTGTTCAAAAACAAGAAAGAGTGAAATAGGTGTCCAAGATTCATCATCTTCATCTTCAACATCTCACAACATTTCAATTACAAACAATCATTTTTGAAGTGCATTTGTGAGTGATTCAAGGTGATAAGGTTCGAAGCTTAGATTGGAGAATCAAGTTCGGGTTGAAGCTTGTGACTGGTTCTTTCTTGAATAAAACCTTTGGGGTTTTACCCTCCAAGATTGGTTTGAAATTTGGGGGTTTTAGAGGAGATTCTTCATCAAGGGTCAACTGAGCGAAGGTGATTGTGAAGAGGTGTTCTTCACAAGTCTAGTAGCGGATTCAGTGATATTGAAGGGAAGATCTCGGGTTCGATGTGTTGCTGTTGAGATCAGCCGGAGCTGAAGGTTTGAACAACAACGTGTTATTCAATAAGGTGGCTGGAATCGGAGGTCCATCAACAATAATCGGAGGACTTGATTCATCTTGAATCAAAGGGCAAGGAGTGAAAGCAACTTTCAACACATTGAGATTTCTGTTGTATATTTGTTTCTCAATCCTTGTATAAACTGTTACATTCAACAAGTGATATCTATAAAATCTATCTCAATTCTAGTTTTAGAATTGAGGGCAGACGTACCCCGAAGCGAGGACGACAGGGGAACTGCCTCACCAAATACTTGTCTTCTCTATTTTTCAGCATTTATGTTATAGCTCAAAATAAGTGATTTTTGTACAAGCACTATTGTCAAAATTGTGATATCAATTGAGTAAGAGGTTAAAACTCTGTTTTTGACTCTAAAGTACAATAAGACATTGTACTAGGCTAGTTGGAATCACTTACTCAACATAAATATCACTTGGAGTGTTTTGCACACCAAGTGTTTGACAAATTGCTTGAACCAAAATTATCTTACTTGTGTATCTAGTTTTGGTTTGCTCTTTGAATCATTAGAACTAGGAATCCTAACAACTGAAGTAGATCATTGATAAGTGTGTTTAGTGTTGTGATTCTATTTTCCATACTGTCATTAATCCAAAGGCTTACGCATATCCGGTTTTCCAATAACCGTTTGTTTTAGACTATATTTTCCTCGGCCGCTTTCGCACTTAAAACAATTTTTCAAAACCAATTTTTAATTGGTAGCGCCACTCAAATTTTAATTGGGGATCTATTCAACCCCCCCTTCTAGATCCATACTTCAGTCTAACATTCCTTTCTCCTATAAGTCACATTCTTAGGATCCTTCTTGTGAGAGCCTAATTCTTCCTTTGGTCGAATTTTGTGCATTCCATGAGAAGTTTGAGCCTTTGATGTACACCTTGAACATAGTCGGTTCCTTTGGTTCACACTATGCTTCTCATCCCTCATCATCATTTGTCCTATATTCTTAGTATCCTTCTCGTGAGAGCCTAATTCTTCATTTGGTCGAATTCTATGCATTCCATGAGAAGTTTGAGCCTTTGAGGACTCCTGTGTTGATACACATTAACCAGACACCTTAGATTGACATCTAGGTTCCACCATCCTTTATCTGTCCTATATTCTTGGGATCCTTCTTGTGAGAGCCTAATTATTCCTTTGGTCGAATTATGTGCATTCCATGAGAAGTTTGAGCCTTTGATGAACTCTTGTGTTGATACACATCTAAACTTGATGAATTCCTGGAATGATTTCCTTTCTCCTTATCTTGTTTACCTCTCTCCTTCATGATTGATTGCCTGTTTGCTGTGATGCATTAGGATAGACTTGCATGTGTAGATACCCTTAGGCTTAGGTGCATTATTGCATTAAAGGTTGAGGTGTGCCTCCCTTTGCTTGATTGTTTCTTTTCCTTTTTATCATGTTCGCATTTAAAGGTTGAGCTTGACTCCCTTTGCTTGGATGTTTATCTGCCTTTCACATGTGACATGTTTGCATTAAAGGTTGAGTTTGTCTCCCTTTGCTTGTGTGCTCACTCTGTGCATCTCTGTTTGCATCTCCTGCTTGCATTTAAAGGTTGAGCTTGTCTCCCTTGCTTGTACTGTTGCATTGCATCTGCATCCAGTTATTTTATACTTCATCTGCTTGATAGCTTTGCTTTGCTTCCCTTGGCATGTTCCCTTAGGACTCTCACATCCTTGCTTAAGGACAGTGATGATAGAATTTAGGTTGAATCCTTTGCATGATAACATATAGGATAGATTCCCTTTCAAACTCAACATTAGGACCATATTGCATGACAACATTAGGGTTTTAATTTAGTCCCCCTGTAGAGTCCTTTTCTCTTCTCATCTCAAAACAACAGTAAAACACCTAATAAAGGCTAATTTGTATTGTACGCTACGAGCCTTAAGCTACTTGGGAAATGATAATTGAGCGGTCTTCTCTCAATCATCTAGAGTGTTTAGCGTACGTCCTTTGGGCGATATGCGACGCATTTGCTCCTAAGTCATAGTCTCTAGTGCAGTATGAATTACAAACATTCATCCAAAAACACTTCTCCTATAAAAGACAAAAATAAACATCAAACTCTTTTTGCCTTTTGGGGCTGCCTTCTAATCAGAAAATCTTTTCAGATAAAAGAGTGTTGTTAACTCTTAGTTCTACCGCAAATAGGCGTTGTCCCTAACTACTAGAACTATCTGTTAACCCTACTCGGGTAAAAACAATAGAACAAACCTGTGTTCCGTTTTATCTCAAACTACGTCCGCTCTGATCTCTCATACCTGTTGAGAGTAAGTAGGCACAAGACGTGATGTCTTGGCGAGCAACCTTCCCCCATCATCCGTAGTTAGCCGAACTATGTTGACTCTGACTTTCCCATTGCACGAGGGAATACGTAGGCCCAGAGCTGCGATGCTCTGTCGAGTCCTTTCACTTTTTTTCTTTTAACCCAGACCATTAGCGTAGATAGATAACAACCCTTTAGATAAATAACACAAGCGTGGATCCCGTTGAGTACAACAGACGTGAGTGGTGCTAATACCTTCCCATTGCGTAATCGACTCCTGAACCCGAGATTTGGTTGCGATGACCGATCTTATCCCGTTTCGCTAGGTTTTCCCTGATCGTTTCCTTTCCCTCCTGTGGGATAAATAACGATAGGTGGCGACTCTTCTGTCTTTGTCGGCACCTTTTTTCGCAGTAGCGACAATGGGCAGCCATCCTACGGTAGTACATTATCAGATGCCTCTTTGGACAAGTAGTCCCTTCATAACAGTCAAAGTTCGGAATTTTGAACTTTGGTGGAATAATCAGACCAGAAACTAAACAGACATGTCTAGCAGCAACACCAAATATCTGGTCCCCTTACATTTTCCTCAATCTTTTATCAATTGTAACAACCTCCTCACGAAGTCGGTCACGTCACTCATACCCCTCATCATTATCATCAAGAATCTCATACACATGCTCATTGAGGTAGGGTTGTATACGAGTGTGAGCAGTAGCTGGTGCAAAAGTAGGAACTACTCGAGGAGGTTCGGAAGCCAAAGGCACAACTTGCTGAACTGGTTGCACAATAGGGACCGCTTGTGGAACTGATGGGACAACAGGAGGTACGAAACCGGGTGGAAGACCATAAGGATATGCATTCTCAATGGTAACAGTCGGCGGGGGATCTGCAACAGTAGCGTTAATGTCAGAGACAACAGTAGGCTGAGTATCCATCCTTGCATTGATGACTTGGAGCAACTCCATAATCTGTCCTACCCTTCCTCGGAGATCTCCGAGTTCACTGTTGACACGATCCATCTCTTGAGCTTGTTCTTCCATCTTTTTTCGATCTTGGGCTCTAGTGTTGTATCGATGCAGAGAACTCAGGGTGACAAAACTGGAAGGCAAGATAACCGAGTATGAGAAACTGGGAGACACATGTGATGCAAAATATGATGCTAAAATGCAAATTGCGAATGAAAGATTTCATGGAATTCAAATATTTACGAATATCACGGAATACCAACGGGATTTTATTTATTAATTTGAAAATGGATTACAAATAAATATTCTTAAAAAAAGTCTTAACAAGAAATAGCTAAATAAAAGCTAAGAAATCCCTAAGGAAGTGTAGTCCACAACTTCAACGAGTAGGCGGAGAGTCCGAGCAAAATAAATCCTCGTAGATTCTTCTCTTCTTGTAGGAAAGCACCTCTTCATTCTTCGACTAAAGTTGCTTTTGGAGTTCTTCGTTCTCACTGACGACCACATGATATTTATTCTTCCATGCTTCTGCCTCATGTTGTGCTTTCTTCAAAGCAATCTGCAACTTTTCAGCCTTGAACATGAACACTAGAACAGGTTCCCTTATGGGAGGCAAAGGATCTTGACGAGGATAGGGCATCTTCAGCTTGATGGCTCTTTCTCGGACCCAATGAAGGTATGGTTCCATGGACAAACAATTAGGCTTTCCTAGACTTTCTCGACCCTTCCTATGCAATTGACGCCAAGCGGATATAATCTGATCTTGAAGCTCTTTGTTGTATTTAAAGAAGATTTTCTCCACATAAATACTCTTAGGTGGTTCCTTCAATGGATATCCTAGTTGTCGGCGAGCTAGAACTGGATTGTAGTTGATTCCTCTATTAAACCCAAGTAAAGGTATGTTGGCGAAGTCTCCACAATCGTCAATAATCAATATCCCATCATACATATGATTATACCAATAAATATCCGAGTGAGTTAGAGCCATAACCCTTTGTGACCAGCGTCCTTTAGTGATATCCCAAAAAGGACCAGACTTAGGCAAGTGCGAAATAAACCACTTGTACAATAAAGGCACACAACAGGTGATCATCCCTCCACCATAAAAGTTTCGGAGATGTATGGAATGATAAGTGTTACCCAATAAAGTCAGTACTGGATTACTCATCATGAACATTTTGATGGCATTAAGGTCAATGAGTTCTTCAAAACTAGGGAAAAGCAACACTCCATAAATTAGCAAGGTGAGGATTGCCTCAAACATAGGCATGCTCAAATGATCGGCATAGTACTGGGCTTTCTCAATTAAGAACTTTGTAGGTAACCCAAAATTCTCACCTTAATGGATCATATTGTCCTTAATATTAGATACCTTCAAGCACACAGATCTAGCAATGTCTTTCTCTTTAGGGTCCTTCTCTAAGAAAGGGAAAGGATATCTATCCAAAATAGGTAACCCTACCAACTGAGAATACTCTTCCAAAGTAGGCAAAAGCTGATAATCTGGGAAGGTGAAGCAATGATAGTCTGGATCATAGAACTGTAGCAAAACGGAAAGAAGTCTGGCGTCCACTTGAAGTCCTAATAGAGATAACAACCTTCCATATTTGTTTTTGAACCCTTCTTGATCTTGGACTAAAGCTCCTAATTTCCTTAGGTCATCCAACTTAAGACTCTTAAAAGAATATTTCAAAGTGTTTTTCCTATTGTAATCCATGGTATCCTGCAATATTCATAAATAAAGTTTGAATTCCGTGAAACTTAATGCAATGTGATGCTTTATGAATGCAATGCACCAATATACACAAGTCCTAGGTTAAAGGTATGTACACGGAGTTAAGGTCTACCCATCCCAAGAAGGTATGTACTATAGGGTTAATTGTACCTTCGGAGCAAGGGTTCTAAAGAGGTGCCCAAAGTCATCAGTCCATATTTCAGATATTATCAATTTCCCAATTGACTCAGTGGTTAATAATATTCTCAAGAGAACCTCTTTTGAGTGTAGTATCGCGTAGAAACTATTTTAGGACTACTCCCTCATAGTTCCCGCACTACGTCCTAGACAAGGCCAAGGTGGTGTTAAAGTACTACGGTCCCCAGTATCACGGACTCCTATCCGAAAATAGTAAGGGTTTTCACGACTATACTCGATCAACCGAACCATTTTCGAAAGAGTCTCAACTGAGCAGTGATTCTCAAGTCAGCTTGGTCGAAACTCGCTCCCTATAAGCCTCATTGAATATATCACCTTCCCATAATAATGTCACTCAAGTCCGGGTGTAGGACTTATCTCACAACAAAATAGATACCCCAAGCAAGGTACAACAAATATATATATATATATATATATATATATATATATATATATATATATATATATATATATATATATATATATATATATATATATATATATATATATATATATATATATATATATATATATATATATATATATATATATATATATATATATATATATATATATATATATATATATATATATATATATATATATATATATATATATATATATATATATATATATATATATATATATATATATATATATATATATATATATATATATATATATATATATATATATATATATATATATATATATATATATATATATATATATATATATATATATATATATATATATATATATATATATATATATATATACAAGCAAACAAATAATGAAGTAAATAGTAAAAATAATAAACAAGGTAGGGGTAACCCTTAAAATTTATGGCGTCCCTAGTGAAGTCGCCATTTTCTGTTGGGTGAGAATAGGATATCAAACTATTAATTAGTTTGAATTGCAAATCTTTGATTCACAACCGACTTTGATTTATCCGAAGGAAAAGGTCAAAAGAAGGAAAACCTATTTTTGCATCGTAAACAATGCGGGGAGAGACCTAGGT